>JACXSJ010000636.1:111816-205137 GCA_014851325.1 Pentalonia nigronervosa | reverse complement strand
TTGCCGGAAGTTTGTGCTGTGAAGTGGGCGTTCTGAATTTTTCTGGCAATGTCGGTGGGGTTAAGATGATTTTGTAAGCTGGTGAGGATAGATAACGAGTCACTGTGTATGGTGAAGTTAGTAAGGTAGGTCTCTGATAGTATGTATTCAATGGCTTTAAGAATGGCGAGGGCTTCGGCTGTATAAATGGAGCATTTTTTATAATATTTTATAATACTTCTAAATTTGTCATCCTTTATTGCACAACAAATTATTCGATAAACGAACCAATCACCCCTATTACGAGGTTAGCCAATCATGATCCGCCATTTAATTTTTATAATTTAAGTTTTTATTCATTATTGTACTATTATAGGTATTCCATGTTATTTTGTATCATTTTTGTAATTTGGGCTTACGACCGTTTGCATTTAATAAACAAATAAATATACTATAATAGGTAGGTAGGTATAAATAGGTACTTACTGACTATTATAGCAGGATAGGTAAATGGAATATGGAATATGAAACAAAAAAAAAAAATCGTCATTACATTTTTTTTAGGTATGTATAGGCGGTATGTATATAACTATATACGAAGTGATTTTTTAAGTATGCTCATCCTATGTTTATGCTTAAATTATGCATGTCATGGGTAAATATATTTAGCCATGATAAATACATTCAAATTCTAGTTTTTGGAATTTTTAAATGCACCTGATGACGATATTTTCGAATTCTTAAATTTTTTTGTGTCATTTAAGGATGATCTTGTGACAATACATACTTTTATTTTTCAAAAAGGGGATTTTTCACTTCAAATTATTCAGTAGTTATTTTTTTTTTTTTTTTGAGAATTTTTATGTGTTTAAATCAAACAATGTAATTTTTGAGTTGTATAACTTTATATATTAAGGATAATAGATCTATGGTAATGGGTTAAGTAGATATAAGGGCTTAGATAATTTTAAAATGTTAGAAATTTCTATTGATCTATCAATATAAATAATTTGTAAATATGGTTCAAGTATAATAAACACTACCTACATATAATACTCGTATTACATATTATAGTTAATATTTTTGTAAAACCATTTTTAAAGATTATTATCCTTAGTATAAAAACTTTAATAACTCAGAAACTACCTAATTATTAGAGTTTAGATTTATAAACATCGACATTTTCCAAAAAATCATTCACTAAATAATTTGCAGTAAAAATGGGAGTTCTCATTTGAAAAAATAGAACCTTGTATCACTACGCAGGACACTCCTTAAGAAATACAAAAACTCAGGAATTTGAAAATATGCTCTATAAATATACTAAAAAATTCTAAAAATAGGAATTTGATTAAATGTAGATACTTGTTAAAAAGAGAAACGGAGGTTAGCATATGCTTAAAGGTAATAATATTTAAATAATACTATTAATACTTAACTCGGTTGATTACGTCTTCATAGTTAATATATATTATGTAGGTATTCACTATTCAGTAAGAACATGTTGGCTTTTAAAACGTTCACGCCACTTCTACAGCTTACATCCACAATCCAAATGACTAGTAAAATAGAAATATATCTGTGTCAAAATATTGATGTGAAAACTCATATTTTTTATTTTACAGTAAAGATTCATGAACTATATTAATTTGTATTACAGTACGGTGGTAATATTTTAAGAGACATTAGAGAATAGTACCGTCTTTCAGTATTTTTTTTCGTGTTTAGTAAATTGATTATTTATGTCCAAGAAAAAACGACGCCATGTTTATTTTCTCTCTCTCTCTCTCTCTCTCTCTCTCTCTCTCTCCTTTTTCTTTTTTTTTAGTTAATTAAATGAAAATAAATCAAGTACAGTAGTATTAAAAATTGTATATTATTTTATTAAAGTAACAGTTTTTATCTATTACTTAGATATATCTTATAATTAATAGTTTATAGATATTTATGCCTATAGTCTATATAAATATAATATTAGTTAAACAACTACGTCTAACAAATGTTACAAAGCAATTATATAAACTTATTAATTACCTATTTTAGACTTTGAGCAAAGCAATGAATGAATTGGTTTGACAATTATGTATTTTTTTTTTTAGGTATGTTATCAGTCATAATCTTTTGAAGCAATAAAACTACTTCAATTTTTAACTAAAAGTAAAATAATTCCAGTGTTCTACAAAACAAAGAAATCGATTTTGTTTTTTGTTGTAATCCAAAAATATACTGTAGATGATTGAGATTTTCATAAAATGTTCATATTTTATATTAGCATTCAATAGACATACATGACGAATTGTTCAACATATCAATTTTTACTTTTTTTATTTTATTTTTGCTTCAATGTACTACCTACCCTGAAAAAATAAAAATTTGATTACAAAGTTCTTTGTAAGTTTTTCGTACCCCTATTAAAAAATATTAAAAATATATATTTATATTTAAAAGTGTATTACAAGTTATTGTAAAATGTTAATATATTTACAAGTTCAAATTTTTACAAAATTCATCAAAATTACGAAATTTGCAAATTATTTTGTGGTTGGTTAAAAATCCATCAAATTATTAATTTTAACACCTACTATACAAAAAATTAATTCAATATTCCTCACTATTAACACTATATGTTTCATTACAGAAACCTTAAAAACTCATGAATGTATATTTTTTTTTTTATTTTAAAACGTTGACAAAATTGCAGGATATTTAAAAATTTTAAACAAGAAATAACGATTATAATTATTTTGTTGGAATTAAAAAAATTAATATTTTTAAGGACTTGAAAATGATTATTATTATATATATAATCTTTACTACTCATATACAATGTTATTTTAAATATATTTAGACAATTTTTATACTATTTATTCTACTTACACGAATGGTAGGTATTCATAGGTTATATGTATAATTATAATGTGTATAATTTAAAACAATATCTAAATACATTATTTATGATTTAAACATTTTAAATATATTTTAATGTATTAAACGGTAAAAAAATTACTAATTTATATTTATTTTAGGAAAAATATTGGAATAATTTATTGTTTTGTGAACATTTATTATGGAGCGCCATTACTCATTATTCGGTATAATTATATAAATTAAAAATATATTAATAATAAATTGTTTCTTTTAACTTAATATACCTTATACGTACTTATACTTTATGAGATACAACGTGATTTAGTTTATTAATGGTGTACAATTAAATTGGTATTATATATTTTAGTAAAAACATTAATAATACCTTTACGATGAGAAAAAAATATATATAAAAATACCACTGTAGTATTTCATTACAATTATGGTTTAATAATCTCTAGGCTCTGTTTTAACTAATAATTTTTCTTATTTAATAAAAACATACCTCTTATTATTGTTATTATTATTAAATAATTATTTATAAAAACATAGTACATTTACAGCCTAAACATAGGTAATATATAATTAATGAGCAAATGTGATGTAATGCGACAATGTTATCTAAGGCTGAAGAGGGATAAATTATGAAATTGTAGGTACCTACCTATAATAGTCATTATCGTAAATAATAATATTTATAGTAAAGGTTAGTATATTACAATAAACCTTGTACCTAGGAACCTATTACAATATGACTGGACGATCAATTGTGGTCATAGAAACCATCAAGATTTTTTTATTTTATCTTTCATTTTCACGCCGAATATAAATAACAAACCGTATCAATGTATTATTGATTTGAACAATTTTATGAGTGAATTAAGTAGCTATTACCTATTATTAATAATATTATTGTCTATGGACGGATTACAGAATAATTCCATTTGATCAACTTTGGCGCAGTGTAGGCATGTCATTTTTACTATACATGGCAAATACGGTTAAATTAGTATGAAAGTTGACTTAACTTAACTGTTGTTAAGGCATGCATATATTGTATTTTCTTATTTCTTCAGTATACCATTAATATTAATTTTAATATTTTAAATTGAGTATAGGATATATTAATAATCATAACTTTTTAAATATTTGTAACACAATATCAAATGATTCCAGAAAAGCCTCCCTTCACATTAAACAGTTCCCCCTATATTGTTTCAGTTAATGCCCACATTTTTTTTTTAAAACTTAATTCTACTATTTTTGAATTTCTTTGATGCAAAAATGATATTGGAAATCATTGCTCAAATTATTGAGATAAAAATGTATCAACATATTTAAATTAGTTGATATTGTGTGTTTTTCATTTAGATAAATTATGTATTAATTTATTCTTGTGTTTATTGATCCTGATAACATCAAAATCTAAAGGGATTAGTTAAAAACTGTATTTAAAATTTAAATTATTTTTAAACAAAATATATTAAGTTTAAAATATTATAAATTGTATTCGATACACCATAGAAAACAAATAAACCTAAGATTCAAAAACATGTTAAGAACCTAAATATTAACTTATTATTCCTTTATAAGCTTACATTCAATGTCTTAAAAGTCGTTAGACGGAATAGATCTTAATAAATAATTACCTTTTCAATTGTATTTTAAACTTAAAAATTTAAGTTACAGTTGCTAAATAAACACTAACTTAAATTCAAACAGATTCAATTTTAAATCTGTCACATCAGTACTTCCTAATATATAGTGAAAACTGTCTAAGACGGACGTATCGTATTGGTTTTTCTTTTATTATTTTTAGTGATGTAAAACTTTAGTATTTAATTTAAAATAAAATTCAATCGATGTGACTATTGAACACTCTACCTCTTATTTATCTGTAATATATGTAATATAATTCGCACATTTAGGTACCTAGTTAATATGTAAATTAAAATACAAATAATAAAAATAATTTTATAATAATTATTAGGTATAATCTTTTTCAATAGTGATTTTAATTATTGAACAAATCGATAATATTTCAAAAGTAGTCTACGCGATTCGATAAAAACCTATTTTTGTCAAAGAAATACATTTATTATTTACACTTAATGGTTAAAACTTTTTGGTTTGACGATATATTTTTTTAATAATAAATGTATGAAGTTATAGGTATTATAAAAAGTTTATAATTGTATGTGCTACTAAATAATCTTGACGTTTATTTAATCGATAAATCATAATAATTTAACTCAACATTTTAAACACTGTAATCATTTATAATACTACTTTTAAAAATAATAAATTAACTACCCACAAAGGTTTTGTTAACAATGAAACTCACTGTGATCTCTTTTTTAATATACATTCACAAATTATTATATTTTCTGACTTAAAATCTTAAAATATACATTATACCTATGTGATATTAATATTACATAAAGTTATCTATACTGGCAATATCAAACGCGTATATTAAAACACACTTCCCTTGAAAAGTCATACTTCATTGTCATGCACAATATTAGTTCTCACGATGAAAATCCTTTGATAAAAGGCCCCCGGACATTTGGTTTCTGATAACTTGCATAGCTACCACAAAGACTTTAGGTATCTACACAGTTTTAATTATCATATACAAATAAATCGATACAGCGCTTTGATAAAAAAAAAAAACTCGTGTTCAAATTTTGCATTTTCATTATGAACAAGTGTCTATATTTAATTACAACATCGTAAAACACCAACCACAAAAAGTAGTTTCTTGCACTATAATATTAAACTCAACGTAAACAATTATAATGTAAAAGTAAACCACCCATTACCAACCTCACCTGGAAAAAATTCAGCTAGTCCTTCTAAAACTTATGCTGAGGCCACTTCTAGTCAACCATCACAATTTTTTCCTCCAACTCCCCTATTACTGATCTAACTGTAACCATATCTTTCTTTATGAACGAACTTAAGTCACTCATCAACCCGCTGAGAATTATAATTTTTTATCTAGGTGTTAAAAATCAAATTTTTTAAATATATATACTTAATTTAATTACAAATAATTATAACCTGTTTCATTGTTAAATTCAAACATAAAATATTAAGGGATTAATTAAATATTTTATTTTATTAGTGTTAAAAAAAAAAATGTCAACAATAAAGATAATATCAAAACTCCAAAATACATGGCAAAAAAATATAGTACTCAACTATTTTGTATTACTGGACATATGATAATAATTATTATTTTCCTTGTATTTAATTTAAAGAAATCAATCCATATTGTATATACAAATTATGTGCAACAAAACAATGATGTAATGAAGAAAAGATTAATGATTAAGTGTTAAAATATTATTAATGTTCATGATTAGGCGTCTTGTATAGGCAAAATTGGTACATGACTGTGTAGGTGCGGATACAATTTTTAAATAACCCGTCTAGTATTTGTAAATGATTAATAATAAAATATTATTAAAACCGTTTTAAAATAGTAAATTTTCTCGAATTTAAAACTACTGTAAGTAAAAAAATAAAATATATGAATGGCAATCATTGTCTAGCTCATTTCATCGGTATTTATATTGTATTCGTTTTTATATAGATTTCAATAAATTAAATTTTAAAGTTTGATACTTTTCGAAACCGTCAAATTTATACAATTTTGTTTTACTTTACAAGTGAGGCCTTCAAGATACTAAGCCAAGAAATTTCAATGACCAAATATTTTCGGTAACTCTATTAAAAATATATAATATTATATTATATACAGTAAGTTACCTTATTAATTGGGAAGTCAGTAGCTCCAATTTGAAATAAAATGCAGATATTGTAGTGCAGATTTTTAATGTAATGTATGACAAATAGATTCCTTGTAATCATGGTCTAAACAAAAAAAAAAAAAAAATTCAAAAATCGCTCAAATTAAATTTTTTTTTTAAATCATAATGATTATGGGCCTGTAAAATTGATTTGTGCATTGCAGCTCATGGTATATAATATATTGAACAATATTATAAACACAAATAAAAAAAATCCTTAAAATTTCAAAGAGTATCTACCTAGTATGTGTTTTATTACCTATTGAATTAGTACTAGTTGGGACTAGACCAAAAAAGGGAAAATCATACAATTTTACAGCATAATGCTGTATTTTTGAAAATATAAGATCCTTTCATTTATTAAAAATTCAACAGATTTCAAAATTGTTTTTTTCTTCTTTTTATAAATAAATAACTTCATCTACAAAATTAATATTTTTTAGCGTTTTTTGAATTTTTTTTTAACCATGGTAAAAGAAAAGTTATTAGTCATTTATTATATTAAAAAAAAAACAGCACTAAAATAACTGCCTTATATTTCAAATCAAAACGACTAACTTTCCAATTAATTAACATTACTGTACATTATCTTTAATTATTTATTAGTAAAGGTAGTAAATTCGCAGCATTAGTATAATAACCAAACTATTTCATAAAAGTATTAAATAATACACAATTATATGATTTTAATTAAAATATGGTGGTTATATATTTCAATAATATTGTATTTATACTTACATAATTATACGTGTAAATTTATAAGTTGAATTATGTTTATAGTGTTATACATTTTGGAAATATCTCTTTCTTAAACACTGATGTCTGATATACACATTTAATCTAAACTAAATGTTTATTTCTGGAAAAAAAATTAGATAAAAAAATCAATTTAATATTTGGAAATTGGCCGAGATAGTGAGACTTAGTCTTTCTGCAACATACTGTATAAAATGTAAGTATAATATTTTAGTATGTTTTATATTATATTATACACTTAAAATAGTTCATGACGTTATAAAAAAGTATCATTTTAAAAATTGGTTCACATATTAACATAATATTATAATTTATAAAACGATTCGAAGGAAGAAAAAAGACGAGAACTTATAACACTGTTAAATACTTTATAGTCGGAGTCTATGACATTATTATGTATAGATAGATTGTAAATTCCGGTGATTTTAATAAATTCATATAAAACGATCGCATTCGTCATGTTTAGGGCTGGGAATTTGATGCCATAAAAAACTCGATAATGCCCCAATAAAAATGCTTTTATGCCCTAAAAATTTAAAATAATGCATCTATAAAATTTATTTAAATTTTTTAATTTTAAACCAACCAATATTTTATTTTTAAATTTAATAAAATATTTCGCAGGACTGCACAATATCTCATCTTTTATGGGACTTATAATCTAAAAAAAAGAATTATTTTTGTTTATTTTCCGCCGTCACTCGTAATTTTGATTTTTACGTTGTATGAATCCTTTCAAAAAATTACAATAATTAATAATATTTAATTAGGTAAAATCCTTGTCCAACAAAAATCATAAATTACGTACAATTTTAAAGAACCTAGATTTCAATGTTAAATGCCCCAAAATAAATAAAATAACCTAAAAATTGAAAATTGTTAAAAAATGAAAATAAAAACTTCTTATACTGATTTGAAGATACACGAAACGTATATGTTATAAAACGAGCATCGCGTATTTAGCTATGGAAAACAATGTAAAGTGCATCAAAATCCCATCTCTATAGTCATTTCATTCATAATAATTATAGGCTGCAATACTAAACTTTATTTAACTTGGATGGGCCAACCAGTGGTAAATACTTTTTAAGGAATAAGATTGATCGTTTTATAATACTTTAATAACTCGCACCCTTAACAAAATTAATACTAACGATATAAATATATATAATATATATAATAGCACAAAATACTATCGATTTAATTATCGAGTGGTTATAAATGTTATAGGTATAATATTATATTTATACACTGTATTATTGTAATTTTTAATTATGTTATATTAAAAGGTTGATAATATTATAACAAAGATAATATAGACTACAATAAATTAAATATCAATACATAATATGCGATTGTCATAAATCTAGAATGAATACTTAAATATTATAAATATGCTTACGAGGAAGGGAGAAAATATTTTTGAGAAAAACGTAATAAAATATGTTTTATTTTCCATTGTACCTATATACACGTTCAGGTAGATTATGTGGTCTTAAAATGAAAATCGCAAGTCGTAAATGTTTAGGTTTTGTACTTGGAGTTTAAAGATTACCAATTATGTAGGCATGATATTTTCCTGATCAAATCCCTTAAAAAAATATGTTTATTATATGTACTTGGAGCCGGAGTGGCTTAGTGGTCTCGCAGTTGACTGCGACTCGCAGTCATCGGTTCGATTCATAGTAGCAAGTGTAAGTGATTTTACGCAGTAACGTATTTATAGAGGGAGGATCCATGGGGTCCGGACCCCCCCCCCCCCCATCAACCGTTGAACGTGTTTCAAACCTGTTAATTTTATGTTTTTACATGATTAAGAAAAACGTCAAACCATAAGATAAAAAATAATATTAAGTACAATTTAAACATTATACAAATTTGTTTAAGGCTCGGGCCACACGATACGTTATTACCGCCTGTGGTTATATATGTGTCATCATAAAATGTGCGTTGAATTTTTCTACGGACAGTTTAGTTTTAAATAGAACAGGCTACACAAAGCGGTGTTACGATAATACTTGGAGAGTTTCCACCGTAACATGCTGTGGTAATGCGGCAGCACCACACACCGTTATCAATGCAAAACACGCCTAATAGGTTTCATTATAGGTTTCATATAGTTTCATTGCTTATATATGTATTATAAAAGACACGTAACTATATTTTTTACAGTTGGTTGTTGAAACATTTTTGCTTGAAAAATGACTCGTTTAAAATATCGGAAATACCTCAGCAGTATTGTATATTAAGAGTGCATCTCGATATTGAGTAATTCGTCTTAACAGATGTGTTAAAGAATTAAATTTGAATGCAATGATGTAAAATAATTATATTACTCCGTGCTACGTGGGAACATTACCGTGACCGACCAAAACGTGTCCAATTCATTGGTCCATTCGATCAAAATATTCTTCAAATATTATCATGTATAGAAAATTTTAATAAAAACATTCAAAAAAAAATGAAGTAAATTTTTTTAAAAATGGTTTTGCTGTATAATTCTCGCTTTACCTTAATTTTTTTTTGTTTTTTCTAGTCTTTGAAAACAACTTAAAAACTACTGAAATGTACGAACTAAATTCATTTTCCTGTCAGAAAAGTTATTGAAGTTAAAAATTAAAGTATTATTTCTACTTATCGTGACACAAAAAAAAACATATCATTGTTAATTCAATGTATTCATTGCTCCACCCAAAATCTAAAATATAAACATATGGTTCGAAATTTTTTTTGGTGATGCAAATGTTTGCAAATAATTTACAAAACCTTAGTACTAGTTTGACTTTGATTAGATATTTTCGGGGTGCACTACATGGATATGTAAGAGTGTGGCGTGAATTTAATGTCAGAAGGAAATATATATTTTTTAAATATATTTTTCAGTGGTAGTGGTGCTACTATTTGGAATCAAATTTTCCGGAAAATGGTATTAAAAAAGTTTTTTTTTTATTTGTATTCATATTTCATAGTATCTTTTTCACTTTTTTTAAACTATTTTAATTTTATTTAAAAAATATTACTTAAAAAAACTTCTTACGAAGAAACTGGTAAGCGAATATGCTAATGGTGAAGTGAACCCTCGAAATGAGAGACTGCGATATTTTTTACTCCGTGAGGTTGATCGCACCCCTCCGAAGTGAAAAAAATGTTTATAAATAAAATAAATGTTTTCAAATTCTGAAAACTGGTTTTCAAATGTTTTTAAATTATTTTCAAAATTGTGAGCGAAGTTTGGAGAAAATTGGTCAATGTGGGGGGGGACTTCAAACACGTGTAAATCATTCTATTCGATATTTTCTCTAATAATATAATCGCGATCGGTCTCATCATCTCTAAATTGTTATATATTATATTAAATACGACCTCGCTGCCGGCGTCGTATTGCAGCAGCACAATACGCGTGACTAATATTCTTCTTTTCATTATATTTACTACGTAATAAGTAGATAAAAATTAAAAATTAATAAAAATTTCCTACTCGGGAATTTTCGGTCGTTTTTAATTTGCCAGCGCCGTGAACGTACACAAGTCTCTCGCACGCGGCCCGCGGTAGGCGTGTCCGGACACGTTTTCGGGCCGTAAACGTCCGACCGCGGCGCGCCGGCCGAAGCCCGCGCGCATGCGCACGCCGGTCGCCGATGTTACCTGTAAACGCCACAGCAGCCGCCGTCGGTGTCAGCACGCGGTTGACGACAGTGTCGCGCGCGCCGACCATGCCGTGCCACCGATTTGTGTGTATCGCGTTCGTAGCCGCCGCCGTCGCGATCGTCTCGCAAATGTCATCAGGTACGTCCGCTGCGCCAAAGTTTTTGGGTGGGTACCTTGCCAACTTATGAATAATTAATTGTGATTATTGTACAGGTGCGCGATTCACTGTTGTTATGGGGGGGGGGGGATTTTTCTTTTGGATTTTCCGCGTTGTGCGTATAATGATGTATAGGTATTATGTACACGTCCTACCTACGTTGCGCATTGCGCCGCCGATTATTATTATTTTTCATCAGATATATAAAAATACGATAGGGTCTGTATGGAAAAAACGAACTATTTGAGATGGAACGACAAAAAAAAAAAAAAAAAATGAACGATATACGTAAAAATGTATAAAATAAAATATTCATATTATCATATACGCACACGACAAAGTCGTCGCGTTGTATAACACGTCTTGTCCGTTGCGGTTGTCGTATAAAAACAATAATATACGTTTCTATGATTAATAATAATATTATGTCGTCTGCATTTAACATTATTACGAGTCGGGCAAAATATTATAAACGTGTAATAAATACCATTAAAATACTATTAAAATACACGCACGTACCGTATATTATGAACATCCCAGCTTAGCTGCAGTTTGAATCCGTTTGATGCATTTTTTGATTAGTTTTTTCAGTAAATGGCATCGCATATTCTGTCGAAAACAACAGCAAATTCGTCTGAAAAAAACAAAACAAAAAAAAAATGAATGCATTTAATTAAAAATGTCTTTGACGCTAGAAAAGTTCTTACATAGATAATAGTATACATACTATATACAACGATATATGTTTAAACTTCTCCTCCTCAAACTATTACTCTGTTTCGGAGAACTAACATTTTTCATTGTTCAGAGAAAACGGTTCAGTGTCAAGAAAGTAAACCGACAAGTGACTTATTAAAGTACATAAATTTTAGTTATTATGTTTTGCCATAATAATTAACGTTAGTTTCATAAATCTTATTTTAAAAGTTGGACAATCTTAGAATATATTATATTATTAAAGTAAGCCTTAATCATAACTATAATTTTAAAATTATTGCATCTATGAAAGCATCTACACAAACAATATGATATACATTTTGGAATTAAATATATAATCATTAATCTAATTATTATTACTTTTTTAAAATAGTAATTAACCGTTCTACTTTTAAGTCTAAAACATTAATTAAATGCAGTCATAAGAATAAAATACGACATGCACTAGCATATTAATTAGATAGGTATTTCATATAAATCAATTTATCTGGCACATTTTTCTACAATACATTTTAAAAGGCTTTTATAGGTTTTTTGAGTCAAGGTAATGTAATTTTGAAGTCAAAATCTTCTACTTTAAGTAGAAGATTACAATAAATGAAAACATATTTTATCTCAAGAATAATAGCTTGCTTTTCTTAGTCTTACATGAAATTCGTATACAGTTGATTATAGTTAAAACCAAACAATGTATGTATTTTGAAGAACTTAAACCGTAAACTAGGATTTATTCTTAAATCTTTATATGATTTAAAACTGATCATTCGAATAATAGTTATTGTAAAATAAATAATATGTTATTGTAGCATGTTAATATAAATTTTTTTTTAAATGATTTTTTATTTTTCTAACACATTATTTTACGGTTAATGTATGTATTACATACTAAAATATAATTGTATCTTTTTTTATAAAAGTCTATATAAATATAGCCCTGTATAGATTTTCAATTTATAACATATTATTTTAAAATTAAATAATTTTGTGTAACTCCATGTTTCGTAAAATTAATTCATTTTTAATTGGATTTCTTGAAAAAATTTCTAAAATTCTTTTAATTTAATAACAAAAATTACATAGGCTCTAGTTAAAAAAGTTTTTTATCAGTAAAACAAAATAATGTATACCTATACATAAAAAACTTTGTACATTTTTAGTAGGTAGCACATTATTTTTTCTTAGATATCTAGATTCATTATTATTTTTATTTTTAATTAAACATTAAGACCGCAGCAGCTCTGGCAATTGGCCCGACAGCGACATATTATAACATAGTATTAGAGTATTTTAGATATATACATATAGGCTTATAATTAGAAAGGTTTAAATTTCGTTATACAATTTAAATTTCTTTAAAAACCTAAATAGATTAACAACTGCAATAAGATCCGGAATGAGATTTTCATAGAGATGTATGAAGCAGAGGGTTTCCTCTCGATATTTTTGATGATTTCTGCATTCGGCGAGGATCTGCTTTGCAGTTAGTTGACCCCCACAGATAGGGCATTTGGGTGGATCGCCTCTTGTCATTAGATGGCGATGGGTAAGTGAAGTATGGCCTATTCTGAGACGATTAATAATTGTTTCTTGTCTTCTGGAGGCCATGGAAGTATTGACATTTTGATTTCATTAAGTTTAGACATTTGTTTTGACCAATGTTGTTGCCACACTTTGGTGGTGTGTTATTTTGCGAATTTTTTTGTATTGGTGTATAAGTATTCTGGAATAGTGATGGCTTTAGGTGAGCTGTGTAAGAATTTCGCAACTTCGTCGGCTTTTTTGGTACCTACTATGTTGCTGTGCCAGGAAATCTCCATAAAGGTTATGTGTTTACCATCAGATCGTGAAATGTAGCAGGAGTTTTGAATATTCCTTGCTATATCGGAAGGATTGACTATGTTTTTAAGACTTGTTATTGGACCTAGTGAATCGCTTAGTATAATACTACGTTCATCGTCAACGTCTTGGGTGAAATATTTGACTGCTTTTAGTTAAAGATTCGGTTCTATAAATTGAATAATTATCGGACAGTTTAAGTTGAATTATAGTGTCGCCGCATATAATTGCTGTTCCTACTCTTTGATGAGTTATAGATGCGTTGGTGTATATCTGTGTATGTAGTTGATCTTGGGCTATGATTTCTTTGAAATAGTTTTGATATAGTTCAGGAGTTGTATCTTTTTTTTGGGAGTTGATGGAGTTTGAGATTAATATCTAAAGAAATAGACCACGGTGGCTAAATGCTGATAACTGAGGGTATAATTTAGTCAAAATCGAATATATATTGTAAATTTAAAAATATATTTTTGGGAGATTTAGAGATTCCTTGTGGAGTTTTGTAAATTCTGGATGCCAGTAAGGATTTCTGTTCTGCCCATCTCAATGTTAGAGGGGGGTATTCCTACTATATTGCATATGCTGTAAATGGGGCTGGATCAAAAAGCCTCTATTGGTAGTCACATGCCTGAGTTATGAAGAGTTTCGAGCTTTTTTAGGTGACATTGGTTTGCCAAAAAGAATAAAGATGACCCATATTCTAGTTTGGACAGGATGAGTGCTTTGTGAATCTTGATAAGTACAGCGGAATAAACTCCCCATGAGGTATGAGATAAAGTTTTTATTATATTGAGTCAATTGCAACAAGATTGTTTTAAGTGTAGAATATGAGGTGTTCAAAATCATTTTGAATCAAGTATTATACCGACAATTTTAATATTTTTGTTGTTTTTGATTACATGTTTACCATGCTAATTGAGATTTTATTTTTATTTTTGTTGTTGAATATAATGAGTTTGGTTTTTTTCTGCTGAAAATCTAAGCCAGATGTTTTTGACCATTTTCTTAATTCATTGATGGCGTCTTGAAGTATTTGTTTTATTGTTATAGTGTTACTACTACGACATAAAATAGAGAAGTCATCGGCATAGAGCATGGGAATAATAGGCATTAGTATTTGCTTGAAAATGTCATTTATAACTAATAGAAAAAGTGTTACTGAGATTGTAGAGCCTTGAGGGACTCCATTTTCTTGTATAAATGTATCGGATAGGCAATTTGATGATTTTATTTGGAAGGTACTTTCAAATAACAGATTAAGGATAAAATTAAATAGGTTCCTTTTACATACTATTTTGTTTAGTATGTGAATTATTCTGTGTCTCCAGATGGTATTATAGGCCTCGGCAATGTAAAAACTGATCAAACTTAAACTTTGATTATTGTTCTTCGCTATTTCGATTTTGTTTTTGATCATTAAAAGGTTGTTAAATGTGCTTCTATTTTTTCGAAAACCATTTTGTTCAGAGGAAATATATTTTATTTTTTCGAGGAACTAGATGAGTCGACGATTAATGATTTTTTCAAGTAGCTTACATAGTGTGTTGAGTAGAGTGTTGGGGCGATAGCTTTCGGTGAGGTAAGATGTTTATTCTTATTGGGCTTGAGGATCGGGATAACAAGCTCATGTCTTCAATGTTTTGTGTTTTGAGAATACATTATTATTCCATATAGTGTTGAAAATATCGAGCAGGTGTTTGATATAGTTGATGGGGAAATTTTGGGTAAAATCTTAGGGGATACTATCGGGTCCCGGACTTTTACTTTTATTGGTTCTCGATACAATTTCTAGTTCGTCAACGGTTATTTGTAAATTGATTTGGGTTTGTGTAGTATCATTTGGGTTGACTGTATTTGGTAGAGAATTGTACCGTTGGCATTTTAACAGGAATTCATAGTTATAGTTGGAATTGCTTGATTTTTTTTGAAAAAATTTCTAACGAAATTGACCACTTACTTTGGTGTCGATAAGAATTATGAGTTATTGAGTAGTTATATGTTGCTTTATTGGTTAGTTCCTTTAAAGGATTTAATTTTACTCTAAACTACTGGAGAATTGGTCTGGTTGTTTAAGCTGGATGAGGCTTTACTGTGAAATAGTAAAGAAATAGTAATAAAAAAAATAGATAATAATAGAAATCTAGTTCGCGTTCTATGTTGTTTTAATACTATGAAATCGTCTGGATTGTATGAGTTTTGGAATTTTTTTAGGGATTTGTTTTTATTTTCTATAGATGTTTTGATTTCTTTGTTCCACCATAAAGCCCGAGGTCTTATTGATTTGTTGTTGAATAGTCCTATGGAAATTTTGGCAGAATCAATAATGAGTTTTGAGAATTGCTTTACATCATTGTCGATGTTTTCTTTGGAAAAGGATTCGAGTGTTGTTATACTGTTTTCAATCATCGAATTGAAAAGGTTCCAATTAGCTTCTTTAACTTTCTATCTTGGAGGATACTATACGTCATTTTTGTTTGACGGGAGATAATGGATATTTGTATGTGTATGTGATCGCTGCTGTAGATATCTGGGAGGACTTTCCATTCGAGTTTGTGTGCAAGGGAGGTATAAGAAATAGAGAGGTTGATAGAGGAAAATTGTCCATTTGAGGGGTTTATTCTGATGGGTTGGTCGGTGTTTAATAATACTACTCTAACCGATTGTCTTGCATGAGGAGCTCTTCAATTATTTTACCTCTTGTATTGGTCTTGTATAATCTCCAGTTTAAACTGTGACTATTAAAGTCACCAACTATTATGAATGGTTGATGAAGTTGATGAGTGGCGTTTTCAATGTCGATGAGTGAAAGTATAAATTGCAGATGGTTATTTTATTATGAAACAAGGTTATCGATACTGCTGAGGCTTCTAGATCGGAAGTTATATATTTTTCTTTCGAGATCAGATAATGAAAATCTAATGTAAATTAAAAATATGATTCACTTACTAGTTTTTGAATATTATTATGTGATATAATAATATTATATTGTTAACAATAAATTTTTGCTTTGATAAAATGTGCAATAAAATTAAGCATACGTATGTATGATATTTACAAATTAAGTGTTATGATACTAAAAAGTGAAAATAAAACTATAATTAAAGTATAACATAATAATATAATCATCTATGTAGTATATGTACATATATTTAAAACAACATGTTATGATATCCGAGGAATCCACACGGATGTTCAGCAAGTGTGACACCAGCCATAAAAGAAATACAAAATATAAACATATTCGCCAAAGATAAAACATGTCAATTGTCTATATAAATAGACACTATTTAAAAATAAAATAAAAATTAGGTATAAATAAATACATTACAATATAAAACAGTTATTTCAAGAATATTTTTCTGGAATAAATAAAGGGGATGTAATAGTATTACATTGTATATTTTTTCTGTATCAGTCATAAATAATTATTAAATATATATTTTTTTTTTTTGTGCACTTCTGAGCCTAATAATCTTATTGGTGTAGTAGGTTTTTATTATAAATTTAGGTGTGCTTAAATTTAAAATAAAAATAATAAAATAACTATATTCATAAAAACAAAAAAATATCCTGAAATTGTATACACTGGAAAACACTATGTCGTTCTCTGTATAATAATTAATATTGTGTATGATAAAAATATGGTCGGCTTATGATTTGTGATGATGAAAAAATTTGAAAGCAAATATTACTAAAACGTGTAGAAAAGAGTTTATGTATAGTAAATCAAATATAGATTATATCGACTTTATTACCGTAGTTTCATTTTTAAAAAGATACAGGCATATAGGTATTATATATTATTAATTATAACTATATATAGGTAGGTAGGTACATTTTGTTAACTAAATAATTTTATAAAACGCCAATAGGGATCATAATATTAATAACATATTGTTTGACGTAAATAAAACTAATTTTATGGGATTGATGTTAAAAATATTGTGTGTTACAGCCACCATTAAATGTTGTTGAAAAAAATGTGTATATTTATTTTAAATGTGCATAATTTAATTATTACAAAAACGTACGATTAAAATCTAAGTGAATGTAAAAAAAATCATAATAAATTATTTTTGATAAACAGTTTTTTACTCATAAAAATATATTACATTACTCTACCATACACAGAATTCCAAGTGTAGAATTAATTAGATATTCAAACATATTATTAACGCTTGAGGGCAGCTTATGTTTAAATACTAACACAATTTAATTCAACTTTTTTCAGCTGGCCAAAGAGCTTTTATATTGTATTTTATTAATGGAGATAAATTTAAAAAAATTAAAATTTAATTCAGTTATAGCAAATATAAAATATATAAATATCTATGCATTTTTGATTCTTCTTGTTACGCTGTAAACAATATTTTTTTAAAATTTTTGATAGAAAATTAAGTTAAATTATTCAGAGTAATCCTTTTAATTTTAATTTAACTATTTATTTAAAAACGAATAGAATATAATGTGCTATCATTTTATGTTTTCTTGTATTAGCCAATAGAAAGCTAAAAATAAAGAATATCTAACTAGGAAGTTTATTTAGTTGTAACTAAAACAGTCATTATGTATTATAGTTAACCTTATATTAATAATAAAGTGTACTGAATTACATATATGTATTTCAATTAAAAAATAAATACTAATTCAGTAATTTACACTGTGAATAAAAATCAATCAGTATTAGTTTTTTCAGTAAGTACAGAAAATTTAATTAATTAAAAAATATTTATTGAATTATTCAAAATCCAGTTGTTTGTTTTTTGTTATTGTTGATTATAACCATAATCATAATAATAATATTTCAATGAAGTAAAACATTCATTGCAGTATATATTATTTCAACAGACAAATTATGTATTATTTATTCTGCACTTTTTGGATACCAAACAAATTGTACCAATCAAGCTCTCAACGATGAGATTAAAGCATGAAAAAAGTGTTGTTTTTTTTTTTATTAAATTCTCGATACAAATGTTTGTGTATATTAGTGTGTCGTCCGTGTGTCAGTGTGTATGTATGCATTAAGTATCTCGTGCACGTATAGGTTAATATATGGTGACAGAAACGCATAAAAATGGCAATTTCAGAGTGCGGTCGTAGACGCATGCAATAACCGGCCTATTATAGGTGTAGCTCAAGTTGTTAAAATATTAGCATTTTATCTTCCGCATACGCATAATTGTTTTTGACCTACGGTTGTAACAATTGGGAAAAACAAAACCATTTTCAACGTGTCTCTTCGCGTTGCTCCTTGCGTCTATACACCAACGATGCGACGGTGGGTATACGATCAAAAAAGAACCAGCCCGTTAAAAAACCGAACGCTAACGAAAAAAAATTAAAAGCTCACTTTAACGGTCAACACTTACTGTAGCGATATTATATGGGCCATTTTTAACAGTGATAGCTCTGCCGAACTGACAAGCGTCGACTAGAAAAATATAAAATAAAAACCGATACGGTTCTAATGAGAGATTTTCAATTTTCAGTTAAACTATGTGAATTTATTATTCACTTCAAGATTTTTGTCATTTACTGTTGGATCATTGAACGTCTTGCCGTTAAAATAGTTTTTTTTTTTAATTTATTGAGAAATCAGTTAATAGCTATTAGGTATTATAATATTTCGACAATTATTAATACAAATGGAAAATAATATAGGTAATAGTAGGTAACTATACACAAAATAGGATTTTAGTTCATTGCAATACACGGACATTTGTAGATAATAATAATAGTAACAAGATTATAGTATAATGATAAAATGTGTTATTATTGTAGAATGGAAATCGTAGACGGTGCGGAAGATTATTTAATAATGTTATTAATACGAGTGTAGTAGTATAGTGCAGGGTTGATGAAGGGCTTGATATCTTTGAGGAATTGAAGTGCTCAATGGAACAACCGGGCAAATTCATTTTATCTAAATGTTCAGAAAAAGGAAAAAAAAGTTTTAAATATTTTTTACACTAATAATAGTTATTTTATTTAAAAGTGTCATCAGAGAGTAACTTTAATAGAATAATGTCAATATTTTAGTCTTTGTTAATTCTATTTAAGTATAATGTAAAAAAAAAGGACTTGTTCCTATTTTTGCCAATGAGATTTTATTAATTAATTTAAATTTTAAAATATATTGTTTATTTTATACATGACGTAATATAATAAATACCAAGAATAGTTATTTTATTATCAAGTGTTACCAGAGAGTACACCTTTTAAAGTGCTATAAATATTTCAATCTTAGTATATTGTATTCTAAGTCAAGTATAAAAAATAATAGGCTTACCACTTTTTTTCTAATAATTTTTTTTAAGTTTTTAATAATAAATTATGTAATATAATATGTTTATAGAATATAATAATATTTAATACTTGACATAACAAATAATACAAAATATTAAAAAAAACATGACCATTTTTAGTCTTTGAAAATCTATAATAATATATTCTAATATAAATAACAACAGTAATTAATATTATTTAAATAAAATATATTACATCAACCTAGTCATAATTAGAATCTATAGCTGTAGTAAATTTATCTTCTATCTTTAAATTTAAATAGAACCATTTATGTTATTTTGAAACATATTTGGGGTAGTTAACTGCTGTACATCATCAATTTTTTCTTTTTTAATTTTATTGGATTTGTATACAATTTTGGAATGTCATCCTTTAAAACTAATTTTTATCCACTTTTTTCTAATATATAATGTTCTTTTGAAATGCCATTTGCTAAAACACTGCAAAAAACTTCTGTGGCTCTGTATTCCAATTAGCGATAAGACATCATAGTAAATTTTATTTGATTTGTATTGGATATTACCTTTTTGTATAATGATGATAATTAGGCATTAAAGTTATATATCATGTCTTGAGTGACTTGTATGATGTTAAATTTGCTGTTGGTAACAAAACTTATTTATAACATTATTATTATCAACGTATAGATATAAATAACATATTAGATAAACAAAAATACGAAAAATTTGATTTTTATACCAAACTGAAGATATTTTTTTTTGTTAACAAAGTGCCGCTATAAAATGATTTTGTTTAAAAATGGACTTGCCCGTTTGTTCCACTGAGCGCTTTAATTTGGAGACAGTATTTTATGGTTGAAATATTATGGCGATGTATTAGCTGTGATATCAGCGTATGATTGTTTATATTTTTGATTAGTGTTAGGAGTTGAGCCACTTTGTGGCATTACTGCGAAGGTGAGGATGGAACGATTGTTGTATTTGATCGCTTTATGTTTTATACGAGTTGAGATGAGGTTTTTGTAAAAGGGACATCCTTTATACGAGGCTGTACATGCTAGAATACTCGTCGGGATCCGGTGGCTGTTTCGTGAAATTGCTTGAGAAATGATCCTCCCCGCATTTGCACACCACGAAGGGAACGGTGACAGTAATTCTCGGTGAGATAGTAAGCCCGACAATCAATGCACTTTGAAGGAAAGCGTATTCTTTCTCCGGCAGTTTAATTTTTATTCTCGAGTGGAGAAGTAGTTTCAATTCGAGAATGTTGTGATTATCATCAGCAGTGTTTAGTTAAAATATTTAGCATTAAAAAAATATCGATTTTTATAGGTATACACAGTGTATGATGCATGATTTTGGCTGTCGGTTGTAATTATTAATCTCAACCTCCAAGCACCAATGAGTGTATATATTTTTATTCCTTCAAATTTGACGATTTTTCGGTTTCCAGTTACATTTTATCACGATAAAAATAAAATTATATATTAAAATGATAGTATCCATGGGACGAACCATTTATAATGTATATAAATTTATATTTAGTTATCTGATATAAAAACAAATACGGCGATTAAAAGAGATTTGATTTGATTTTTTATAAAATAATTATTATAATATTGAAAGTTATTTACGAATTATACGTTATGTATCATTATTTATACATGATTAAATTACTATTTAACTGTTTTTTGCAAACTATCTATATATTTTAATAAAATATATATATTTATATATTCATTCTGTTGGATCATTTATAACTACAAACTAGAATTAAAATATAGTTATGTATGTGTGGAGGTGGATGGCATAAAAATAATATTTTTTTTATTCTGGATTTAACACTTATGTTTTATAGGTATGTATTAAATAAAAGGCTTTTGAAGAAAGAAGTTAGTTTTTTAAAAGAAAATACGTTTACTTATCTTTTTATTCATAGTAGGTATATATATATATATATATAATACTCAAAACAACTCTTAAATATTTTAATACCAGGTATTTAGTAAATAAGTATTATGGAGTAACCGTGTTTCAAATACTCGTAATTCTACTACTGCTCGGTTGGAATGACCGTTAAGTAAAACATTCTAACCGTGACTATTACGTGCTGCTAACACGGTTGGTATGTTGACAAACATCTTGAAACTTTTGTCAAGAGGATTAAAAGGGTGGTCATTTATATTTACCTTTAACACTAATATTTGACTGTACAATTACTGTGTCGGACATTTAAGGCCTTGATTACGCTATATTTTATAAAACACATTCAATCGTTTTAACAATATTTGAAAGATATATATTATGAAATTGGCATTAATGTTAGTTTCTTAAAGATTATGTAGCTGGTTAATATCGAATACCAAATATTGTAATTTATCAGAGTGACTTTTATATTATTATAAATACTATTTATATTACAATATTATTTATAACATTTTTTTTAATTATCAACTAAGATAAAGTAATAATAATAATAATGATGATTTTATATATTATACTAAAGTACCTGGCTAGAGGAAAGCATAATATACACATAACGTACATTTTTCAGGGTTAAATAATTCATTTTCACCATATTTTTACAAACGTAAATTTACAATAGTATAAAAAAAATATTTTAATATTCATACAACTATAGTCTGGTGCACTTATGACGTACACTTTTGGACACAGTTTTTTATCATTTTTAATTATGTTAATGGTTTTAGGAATAATAGTACTTCTACGAGCCGCTTTTTCTTCATTTTTTGTATTATTGCAAAGCAAGAATTTGAATTTTAGATAAAAGACAAAGCTTTTTTAGCAAATTTTATTAATTTTAATATTAAAAAATTAAATATTTTTTGATACCAACTTTGAAAAATTGTCTTCTTGTATTATAGAAGCAACATAAAGTGTTAGAATGTAAGAATGTAGAACAACTATTACAATATTGTATTATGAGAATGCATCTTATAAAATAATTTTTGGTATCATTTTCAAAAGATTATTTTTAAGTACTGAAAAAGGTTATCATAAACTAATTTGTAAATAAATCAAATTAAAAAAGATTATCACATTCAATTTTATTTAAATGTTAATAATATATATATATATATATATATTACGATATGTTACCTACTAATATATTATAGGCTCAGATTTTTAATTAAAAATTTAGTTTTAATTAAGGTGATTCAAAGAAAGCTGAATGAGTAATTGAATTAAGGTGACTAAATTAAATTTTAAGATCCTTTGATGAATATGGTTATAATTTTAATAACTTCCTAGTGAATGAAAATACGAGAAATACTGTAAAAAAGACAGTTTGTAGAATAAAAAAGTTTTTAAAAATTCTTATAAAACTTCAAAGGATAAATATTTTTTTTGCATAGGTTAATGTTAATCATCGATAAAATAAAGAAGTCTTTTAAATTTTTTAAATGAAAAAAAAATTGTAAAAGTTTATTACTTCATCAATATAGATACCTACTTAATTACTTTTACTGAAAATTAAACGCCTAATTAAACCTATTGATATAAAACTGGTGTCAAATTAAAAAAAAAGAACAATTATTTTTAAATTTGTTTTAATAATTATAATATGCATACATAATAAATATTTTATAATATAATTTTAGATTCTGAGCGGAGGGATAAATGTATTGATTTTACAATTATGTGTGTTTTATTTTATGTTTGTTTTCACGTTTTAGGGCAGTGATAGTACTCTGATTTTTTTCATCAGAATCTTTTCTGATAGGAAAGTGAATCTAGTTGGTACTTTAGGAGATCAAAAGTAAAAAATTCCCATTAGTTTTTAAATACGTCGGAAAAAACAAACAAAAAAAAAAAAAAAAGAAAAACGGAAATTATTTGGAAAACAAATTATTAACAAAATTTATTTTTATTTTAAATATAACAAAAGAAATAATGACCTAAATACATGCAATTTTCACCGAATGTTTATATAAGTATTTTCTATATGCCATAAAATTTTCAAAATATTTTAATTGTTTTTTTTAAGCTAATTACAGGCTTAAGAAATTTTTGGTTTTTTTAAATTTTTTTCTTTAAATACCAATAAAAAAATTGCATTGGGTCAATTTTTTTAAAAATTTAATACAAGATTTCTCATAAGTTGTTAAAATAATTTTTTTTGTTATCATTTAAAATTTAAATTTTGATCGAAATTCATCATCGAAAATTTGCAAGTTTTTTATAGTTAAAAAATGTATAAAATGTTCAGTTCTTAAAGCTATGAATTTAAAATGTAAAACAAGGTTTTTGTAAGTATTTAATGGTGTAACTAAAAATCAAAATAATATATTAATAAAATAATTTTTTTATAGACATTTTAAGTATAAATTTGGACAAAATTAAACATTTAAATGAAGAATGACAATGTTAGTTATTTCGTTGTACTATAAAAACATTTTTGTGAGTTCTTGAAACTTTTAAAGTATATTATGCTTTTTTTATACACTCAATGACATTTTCAAATACAATGTTTTCTGCAAAAATTAATTCAACCTACTGAATTATTATTAGTAAAATGAATTAATTTATTAGTAATAATATCTTAAATACTCTTAGTTATGTAAACTGACAGACTGTTTTCACTCAAAATCGTTTTACGTATACATTGATTCATATTATTGAATACAAATTTAAGACATTCATGAAAGTGACCATACTTGACACCTACTTTACAGCAGAGTGGTACCCATTTGACGACTTTTTATTATTGAGATGCTAATAAGAATTTAAAAACTTAATTAAAAAAAAAAAGAAAATTGTAATGAGCTAATTAAAGAAGGTATCTATTTCTTATTTAACTGAAATATTTATCAACATATTTTTACTAGCTTTTAAACAAATCTAAATGTTAATGGAATTCATTTTTTCATAGAAACTATTTTCTTAAACCAATTATAAACTATTACAATATCTTTAAACAAAATGAAACTTAGCTCAAATTATCTTTCTGAATATAAATATTTGTTTAATCTGTTTCTGTCATATTATATTTAATTTTTTAACAATTAAAATCAAACAATTAACTATCCACGTATTTTTTAGTTTTTGAATAAAATATTTAACAGTTAAATTAATATTTAAATTTGTTAGATATTCTCATAATGTATTTATAAAGTTTTTTTTTTATCAACAAATATACAATTTCTCTAGAAATATTATTTTTATTTGATATTTTAATTATAATTATATAACTAAATATAAATTTTACAAAATTCAGTTTAAAACCATTTTATGTTTGTTAATACATATTATATGAAATTTTATTGAGGGTTCTTAAGATAGACAATCGATGTATGTTCTAATTTGGCAGCAACGCGTTGGTATCAGAAACAATTTAATGCATTAGCATACTAAGGAAACTATAAAAAAAGTATAATATGTAACATACACTGTAAGTCAAATCATATTATGTGATTCAAGTTTTTTGAGATGGATATTAAACCAAATTGTTATTTCCTGCACACGTTTTAATTTAATTTGATATTCGCGTAAAAAAAACAAACAAACAATTTGTGTTACATTGATTAAAAAGCCGTCAAGTAGCTCTGCTGTACAATAGTAAGTGTCAAGTGTACATAATCATTGAGTAGGTCACTGTAATGGATGTGTTAAATTTGAGTTCAATTATAAATCATTGTGAATGATATGATGAAAAACGGTTTTAAGCGGAGGTAACCATGGTTACCAAACATTTAATTCAATAATATTAATCACCATTCAAATCTAATCAACCACCATCATTCATAACTAATTTCCAGATAATATTTTATAATATAACTTCAAAGCATATAAGTATTTATTATTTTTTGTAGTTAGTTGTTTTTGAGTTATGATAAAACAAATTGAATACATCGCCTATTTATTTAAAACGTGTACAATTGAATAATAATTTATAAGGCGTAGATATGTAATTTATATTGAGCATTTTATATTAAAACGCTGAAACATTCATTTATAAGGATAAGTATGGACGTTTTTACAATCGTTGTTTGGTATCTTATAATCACTTCAGCATAGTATGTTAAATTATATTTATCTAAACATTTAATTAGTCAATCTATAAAACAAAAAATAAAGATCAAAAAGTAAAAATATATACATACTACAAATAATAAACAGATAAAATCACAAGATAGTAAAAGTTTTTGTCATATCATACTATACAACTCGTATTTATATGTCTTGGAAAAAAATACACTAAATTTTAACATTTTATTCATTCGTGTGTATTGTTATTCGTCCAGATAAGTTGTATTTGGACAGAGATAACGAAACAAAAACCATACATTACTTGTGACTTTTAGACCAAACAAGATTGCTAGTGGATCGAACCCTTAACAAGGCCGCAATAAAAATAAATCCATATAGGTAGATAGGCGAATAGAAGAATAAAACAAAACAAAAAACATTCAGAAAAATAAAGACACAGTTTATAACGATAAGGACAAGACTCATGGGATGCGTAAAACTAGTATCACAGTTGATATAAAATCTTTAGTAATATGAATCTGGTGAAAATTCAATATTTACCAAATTAAATTATTGTATTATTCAATAGTTGATTAGACAAATCAAGTCGTATTTTTAAATTTTATTTTGTTTATATACTCGTATCAAAATTATAATAAAAATGTAAATAATAATATTTAGTCGAAATTTAAATTAATTAGCAACATAAAATATATCATTCGCATTTTTCTATAATGATGTTTTAGAATACCTACAATACCTACATACTAATAATAAAATTGTTATTATATGTTATTATGGATTAATGTGTCAGGTATGTGCTTCATCAACTTAATATTTGCTTACTCATTTTGCTGTTTTGAAAAATATGTATTTATTTGAGAGTAATTCATTTTCCCAGATACGACGTAATCTATCTTTTCTTAATTTTATTTTATTTGACGGTTTCCAACTATGACAAAATTAATATCCATCTACCATTTTACACTCTTGTAACTAAACCTAAAATCTTAACTATTTTCACAAAAATGCGTACATTAAATACATGTTTCGAATTGACTGAGAATTATAATTAATAAACAAGACGTTATTATTATTATGGAATTATTTTGGATAATTTATATCTTTCGTGTAATTCTACAGGTATACGTATTGCTTATATAAGGCAAGTTGTACGACACAGACAACTATCACATATTAATTATTATTATTGTTGTTATAAGTATAAAAACAAAAAAAACTGACAACTAATAAGAATGACAATAGTTTTTTTCTCAGTATAAATTAGGTAGTAAAATTTATTTCATTACCTAATGTACGGCGTCAGAAGTAACTCCATTAGAAACTTTCTGGTTTGAAATCGTAATATGAGTTTAATCAATTTTTCCTTATTATGATCTGTTGTCTCAATTATTTACTGTAAAAATTTAAAAACATAAATGCATTGTGCAAACTATTTAGTGTCTTGATCTTTTTCTAACAACGATAATAATTTATACATTTAAAGCTATGTTATGTGCTTTCATTTGGAATTTAAAATAATAAATAATAGCGTTAACAATCTAACTTGTAGTCTACTTAAACGTTTAGTAAATCTAGAAAAATCGAAAATATCGAGAGACGCAGTAACCGGCTAGCTGCTAGTCGCAGGTTTGAGGTTATACACTTTGATTTCACTAGTTTGCTGGAATACCACTGTAGTGGAAACGTTCGTTATCACTTTTTATTATCAAGTTTATCAAGTTGTAAATAGCTAGCGTAAAATGGTCTAGAGGTTACTAATGCAGTCGTTTTATTTACTTTTCCATTTCTTGGACTGCCTTCAATTTACCATTTCATACTCTCTTATTTTTCACGTCTGCGAAATTAATACGTTTTTTTCCTTATCTTTGTCGTTACAAAAATCGACGGGGCGTATGTGCGACAATGGAATGGTCTTAATCCAATATAAAGAGAGAAAGGGAGAGACAATGAGGGGAATGGGCTCAAAGGTATTATCGGGTATACCTATCGGAAAACTGAACTCGTTATTTAATACGATTGAAAACGGTCCGGGAAATGCAGCAGGCGAGAATAGACTGCCTAAAAGATAATCGAAAAACGAATGGTCAACATTCGTTAAGCGGCACGGGGGATTTCGTAATTCGATGTGATGTTATATGGTTGTCATATTTTACCGATTTTCTTTATTTCTTATCACTTAATAATAGATTTTAATATTTTTACATCATAAAACGTGATTATCTCAATAGATTTAACGGTTGTTAAATTATGATAATCAAAAAACAATTAAATTCCTTCATCAGTCATCTATTTTAATTGATGGTACAAAGATTATTAGCTTGAATATGTTTTAGTTTCAAGTAAGAACACTATCTATATGAAAACAGCTTAATAACTTTTTTAATATATTTTTTGTGTTAAGTACACCACTACACCTAGTGTATTATAAATTATAACAGTATATATAACTTACTCAAATACACACAAACATATATATATATTATACGTAAATGTAAAATAAGTTACAAAATGAACATAACTTTTACAGCATCAGACTAATTTTAGAGTAACATGTTTTTAATGTATACAAAATTATTAATCGAAATTTATACGGCATCATGTAAAATAGAATTTGTTTAAATGTTAAAAAATAAAATAATACTTTAACTTTAATATTATATAAGAAGAAATTTAAAACTAAAAACATAGCAATAAATCAACTTAAAAATAAAATATTATTATAAAGAATATCAGTATTACACAGCGGTACATTACATCATAGTTATTATTGTTAATTAAAGAGTACGTCAAAAGAAAATGTATTCAAAATATAAAAATAAAAACATATCTTTTACCATCCAATATATGTTTTTGTTTGAGCTTAAGCTACTAATAATTCATATTGACGTTTAATACACTACAATATTTATAACGATCAAATAAATGTATTCACATAATACTTATTATAATGAATTTTAAATAATCTAATAAAAACTGGTACTTAAGTCATTTATCTATAAAATATTGTAAAATTAAACAATTTTAAATGTAAAATGTTTTTGAATGTTTCTCAAATTATTTAAGTTGTGCTATAAATACTACATGTATTACGACATTTTACTTACAATGAGATACTACTCATGATTTAAATTTCATCTTATTTTATTTTTATGTGGAAAGGCATTATTTTTTTTAACAACAATGAACTTATTTTTATGATAAAATTATTGATTTTATATTACTTTTAATTGCATGAGCGGTTCAACTAAGTTAAATTTGTTAACAAGTATGTATAAAACTAATTAAATAATTTTAGTTAGTAACTTTTTAAACCTAACTATTGATCTGATACAATATGACTTTTAACAAAACAGAAAAAGAAAATGTAATTAATTTATTTTATGAAAAAAAATGTTCTCCTTATTTTATAATATATCTATTTAGTTAGTACTTATATATTATGATTTTGTATTCGGAATTTCTTGAGCCAAAAATATTGACAGATTCAAGTTTTATTCGCAATTATTTGCATTTTAAACATTTTTAAAACATTTGTAAATTCGTAATACTGGGAGATTGTAATTTATTTTTGTTTTGTGTGCTTTTAATTTACTAAATTTATTATAATAGTTGATTTTGTTAAATGCTTTAAATCAGATTTAAAAACTCGAAACGATTCTAACATTTTTGAAATTCAAGAAATATTACAACAATAGACAGGGATATAATTATTTATTTGTTTCAGGGGCATTTGTTTAATTAAACAAATTTAAAGAATATTTTTGTAAAAGATTAACTGTTTGTTTCTTATAACCAATGAAAATCGTTAAAAACATTTTTATAAAATATTGTACAGTATGTAGCTTTTTTGTTAATAACAGTATGGTTTTGGTTCAATAAAATAAATTATTAAATAAATGCGAAAATAACTAAAAAAACATTTTTATCATCTATGATGTAGCCGTTTTAATAAATCGTGAAGAAAAATGTTAAAACAAATCATACAATACTGTTATATATATTTTATAATCATGTGCTTCGTGTATTTTTAAATGTTTTGTTCGACTTTTGATAACATAAATAATGTTAAAACACCCTAAATATAAGAATATCCATCTTTCCGTTTACGATTTAATAAGACGTCTGATTCAAAATGGATTCGTATCTTAACCTAGGTAACCTAACCTCGTACATGTCTTTATGTCAACGGATTTCCAGATGCCACTGCAGCATAAAGGCGCGTCGTGTAGGGACATCGTCGCCATGACAAAGGCTATAAAGTATAAATTCTGATGGTAGTGACCACAGCAAGCAGGCGGTATTACTATAAACACAATTTTCGTCGATTAATAATCACTTGAACACAAAACGATAGATGACAGGAATCCGTCGATGACGCCGCCTATCTGAGCGTCAAAACGTTGTTAACGGTACAATAACCATAGTGATGAGCCATAATAATAACAACATTATGAAGGCCTCGTGCACGCAAAACCGATCTACGGATTATACTACTCTCTCCGTAAACCCTTTTCATTATTGGGTTTCGTATCGTTTCACATCGATTGTAGACTGACCACCCGACAAGCATACAAACATGGTCCATTGTGATCGAAACCTTTGTTTCTATTTTGTCAGCGTGTGTTAAAACTCCATTCCACTAGTATTTACCTAGCTATTATCGGTACTCGTATGATAATAATATATAGGCCTTCCGACCAAAGGACGCGAATAGGTAAACCATCCAGACGGCTTTGTTTGGATTTAACCGAAAAATAAAAAATAAAAACAGCACCCGATTATTCCGTTATAAATGACATAGGTACCGCACGCATATTATGATATTAAAATTAAAAAAAAATTCGGGTGTCTCGTATAATTAATAATATAATGATCATTAATTTGATTTTTTTTTCATTCAGAGTGATTAATTGTAATACTATACTCATACCATACAATATAATATTTTAATCGGTTCACTTATGTCTATATACGCAACGCGTTATCAATTATTTAAATATCACTTTACCATTCACGTAGATCATTCAGTACAATTTCAGACTAAACATTTAATGCAGAGTGTCATTGTATGTAGGTACTACATGTCTACAAATGCATAGTGTAATAAAGTTTCGGAATCTTTAGATCTCCTTTTCTAATGTTTTACAACTCGAAATGTTTTTAGAATTGAATGTTCAGTTATGATATTGTAATTAAAAGTGTGATGCGGGTACACGACGAGAATTACGGAAACTCTGAATTAAGAAATGATTAAAAGGGATTAAACCAAAGAACTATCGGTTGAATATTTTTCTTGCTTTAAATATTCACCAATTTATGTGCATCAGAAGTTTTTTTAAGTACAAAGTATGCTATGCGATTATGATGGTATGAGCATTCAATTGGAAAATCATAAATACATTTTTGTAATACTTCATGCATGCTGGTACACATTCACAATAAAATAATGTTTAGATTTGTTTTTTATAAGGAAGTTCATATTATAGAAATGCGTACTCTTAATTATTTGCATTGTAAACATTTGATTTTATTAGTGTATAAATTATACGGAATAATAATTGAAAAGATATTTGTTTGTAAATGTATGCACTGTGTGTAAGTGCATATATTACATGTTTTTATATACATATAAATTCAGGTCCTAGTTATTAAAATAATAATAACCTATGTCAGTTGCAACATGGTCGGGGAACCTTGTTACGATATTAGTTATCCAGGGAAGGATTTCTATTCCTTATGGGTAAGTTTTACGTAGCTGGGGATTTGAGCACTTGTGAATGATGTGTTTATCAATAAAAGACACGTTTGGTTTTTATAGATAGAATAATTATTATATATTAAAAAGTACTTTATTGTTCTTTAAAATGGCTGTTATGCGTAGGTATCGGTGAGTTCACTCTTGTCGGTGGTATCTGTCGAACTAACTATGTTATACAGGATGTGTGTTGGCAATAAGTCTTACAATTATGGGTGTGTATTAATATTATTGTATCGGTTAGCAGTTGATTGTACATAATGTAGAATTTATATATAATATACAAAGGTGTCATGTAACATATTTATAATATTGTTACACAGTATTAATTAATTGTTCTATTTATAGAAAATAAATCACAACGATTAATTATGAAAAAATATTGTAATTACTAGTTACTTGACAAATAGGTAAATAAAAACAATTATTTGTATAATATTACAAGATGTACTTATATTGCAATTATACTCAATCAAATTTAAATTCTTACTTGTATATTTTGTTACATTTTAAATAACAACAATAAAAAATGATTTAACTAAAATGGCTTAAAATTGATATGTTTGTGTTATTATTAAATAAAACATATTCTCTCTTATACAAATGTTTTAATGGACAAATAACATATTATCGTTGATATCCATTATTTAATTATTTGGTTAATGAAACAAACATGGTAATTTACATACCCTTAATTAAAACAATATATAGGTACATTGTACATCGTAATAATCCCATTCATTCACACATTCGTGCGTAATTTACACTTATGTACACAAAAGATGCTTCCATAAAATTAGGCATTTTCAAGAAAGATGTTTTAATATAGGTTTCAACCATTAATTATATTTTTAGTTTAAAATTAAATATTATAATAATATAAATATAATATATTATATATATATATAGAATAAATAGGTTTGGAGGTTTCGACAGATAGGCCATTAGCATACAGTAAAAATATTATACTTTTTTAAAATCGTGTATTTTATGATATATTTTGCATTTTTATAATTCTAACTCAGTAGTACTTACTACATCAGTGGTTCCTAAACTATTACGACCACGGCACCATTCGGAAATAGTTTGTACTTTGTAGAACCCTAATGTTGATATATTTCCCGTTTCGCATATTACCTGCTACAATATTTTAAATTTTAAATTTTTAAACCAATTATTTCTTTATTAATTATGGAAACTTAAACAGAAAATTTCCTTTCAGAACATTAGTTTCTATTAAACCGTTCTAGTGGAACATTTATTTGAAATTATAGATATTGTAAACTTTGAACCGTTTGATTTCTACTAAGGGCATTCTAATCATAGTTGAGTCTGAAAGTATAGATAGTGGTATGAGTTAGTTTAATATAATTAATAATATATACTCCACAAGTCTCGATCTATGTTATTTAAAAAGTTATATTTTAAAATCATTTTTATTTTAGGTGTATAATTAAAAAAATTTAAAAATAGGTACTCCTTAAAAACTACAATATATATCATGATATAGTAAACCATTCTATTAGTATTCTTGTACTTTGGCGCTTGGTAGTAAACATAATATTAAGAATATTAGGTGAGCACTTAATATTAATATTAAAGTCATTAGATGCGGTCAATGCCATTATTAATATTGATCATAATATTATACTAATATTGATATATTTACAAAATTTATGATAAAACGGTTTGAAAAATATTTTATTTAAATCTGTATTGGTACCGATTATATAATTATTACTAATAGCTATGTTTTGACGTACACGTCATACGTGATGTTAAAGATCTAGCTATATCAATATTGGTTTCAAATTCTTATTCATTCTTACATCATTATTTTTAAAGCTCATAAATACCTGAATTTTCAATGGTTTTTTTTTTAAATTAATCATATCCCGTATTTTAATTAATTTTTTTTTTATACTTGAGTTGCAATTTTTACTTTTTATACAATTTCTCTTATACTATAATATTCGGGTAGATTAAAAATTGTATAAAATTGTTTTACTATAGTAAGCAGAAAAGCTACTTAGTGGAACAAAGAAACAATTATTACATTCAAATGGATGAATTCATAAAAAAAAAATTTTTTTATTTTTGTAAGATTCCTATATTCTGTTATATTTAATTAGTTCTAAGTATTAAAATGCATGAGCATTATACATAACTAGTTTTAATAAAATAATTTAAAATTATGTATCTACATCTAAGATGAAAAAATGAGAGTTTTATATGCTGATTTGTTTAATTTCTATATTAAACATAATTACTTATAGTATAATATAACATGATCATATTTTGAAAAAATATTAAAACGTATTTGTATCAATACTTTATTTTCATTAAAAATAATTTAGTTAATACACTTAATGGTTCTATATTTTATATACTAAATTGTTATGTGAGTCACTTAACAAAAATAGTATAGTAAAATCGTTTAAAATATTAAAAGTCTTATGGTTAAATATTAATTTATATATTGTTACTCTACACACAGACTATAGCAATAGGTACGATATTTTAAGACAAATATGCATCGTTATTATTTTTATATATAAGTTAAATCTCACTGTATTTTTAGGGCTTCCACAAAGATTGCCAAAATAATTCATCAAATAAGGAATTTATAGATTTTTTGATGTTTGTACTCTCTGTATTAGATTGAAATTATTCAAACATTTTTGTGTCCAGGTAAGGAATACATTTCATTGGCGTTGAATATTGGATCGACATTTTATAGAACAAACAGAATTGTATAAAATATGTGCCCCGAATGTATAAATTGTTGAATAATAAAATTTATTGTACCAAAATCTTGAACAAAATATTGCTTTTAATGTTTTATGTTTCTCGTTGTATGTACCCATGGTCTGGTTTATTTTTATGTTCAATCTCGCAAACAAAATTATAGTTTTAATGTTCTCGTAAATAATTTCAATGTTATCTTGCAATAACTCATGTGTTATTGACTTATACATGCTTAAACTACGTTATTTACGTATTACCATCTAATTGAAATATATTATTCGTTGTCACATTATCAATAATTAAATTTAACAAAATAGCATAATGTGTATAACAATTTATTATTGATATTACCAATAAAATGCACTTGCATGTGTATAATTTTAATTATTATTTATACCAGTTAAATTTGTAAAAGTATTTTTAAAAACATAAAATAGGTATTATTATTTCTTTTAAAGTAATATATTATAACATTATGAACTTATTTTAACAGTTTTGAAAGACGGAAGTTTTAAAAATAAAATTACAAATTCTCCTTTACTATAACAGGATGTTGGTTCATGGTAAACCTAATTTCAACTTAAAACTAACTTCAATCTAACTCAACTAGTTGAAAATATGAGGCACAAAAATGTAAAGTATAACTAGTAAATCAGAGCAAATCAACACATGTTACCAATATTTTTAAACAAATTGACTGTCCTTCAACTGTTTTAAATAAAATATTGATTCTTACTCAAAAAACAAAACCAAAATTTAACCCCGGCATTCGCTTTGGCCTATTTCTCACTCTTTCCCGATTATATCATCATACTAATTTAACAAAAATTACACATAATAGTTTAATTCCAACTCAAAATTATTAGTGTAGATACAACTTTCACTGTTTAAAAATCTAGAGATCCGCTATAAATTAAATTAAAAAAAAATTCTAAAACAATAGTCTGCATCTTATACATTTTTCAAGCTATTTTTATCGTTTTTATAGCAACTCCTTATAATTATAAAAAAAAAATGTTCAATATTATTTGAAACAAAGTTGTATATTTTGAAATAATATGTTTGTTTGATTAATACATTATTTTCTGTTTGAAAATGCTAAAATAGTTTTTACTTTATTTGTAGATAATAATATCACAGTCACATATTTATGTAGTTCTACATGATATCTATGTTATATTATTTTTAATGATATTCAAACACGTTTAGGTAGTAGATCCATAGTCATATATTTGAATAATTGTACGTAACGAATAAAATTAGATAAATTTCAATTCACTTTTGACACATGATAAGAATTGTTAAAACATTAGTTATATAGTTAGTTAGTAAGTTAAAAAATTAGTTAAGATAAAGTTTAAATTGCACGCGTTTAATAAATAAAATATTTTTGATTGTAAATATTTAGTTTATCCAATGAGTATTGAATCAAATATTGAAATCGTGATAGTTATATATTCAAGTTGTTAGGTAAATAAAGATTAAATAAATAGGTCCAAAAATGATGATAATATACACAGTTGAGTTTTTCAAGTACAATATCATAATAAAGACTTTGCATTTAATTTATTTACACAGTGCCTCCGTACATTTATTTCTATTAATTTTTTTTTTTTTTTGTATAAAATGGTCTAAATTATATTTTATATACCTACAAGTTTGATAAATTATTTTATTTTAAACATACAAACGGTACTATTATATATTATAGCATTGGTAGAAATAATACATTTTTTAAATTATTAATTAATGTTAAATAATATTATGTAATGTATTGTCAAATTCTTGGTTGATTGTATTAATTTTAATACAATATTGTTACAGTAGAACCGTTATAGACGAATACCCCTTAGCGGACAGGTTATAATTTTCTTTTGATGATCACTATATAGAGTGGTTTCACAATAGTAAGTCATTACATGCACACGCAATATATTTAAAATATTACCTATATAATATATTTTGTTAGAGTAACAAATGCTAAATTATATTCTTTAATATCAGTTCAATTTGCTTTAGTTAAAACATAATTTAATAAACTATAAACTGTACAGGGAAATTAATTAGTTTAAAACTTGATAACACGATTCGCGGGAGACCCTAATGTGACTACGAGAAAGTTCAAACTTTTGCAGTAATTATTTTCGTCGTTGTATAATTTTTATATATTTTAATAAAATTGAAATATGAATGTACATTATTTTTAATAGAGACGTGTTTTTTTTTCTTTGGTTGTCAGCAAGATGGTACGATGTACGGCACTATAATCGTGAGGGTGTGTGACTGCATTTCTGCAATCACAAATGACTGATAGAAACGAGACTTATTTCGAGGTGTAAAAAAGTCGTGATCGCATTTATGGTCGTCTCAACGTTTATCGTCGTGGCTTCTGCCACGCGAGCTATTACCGCACGATGTTTTTGAGGAAATAAGGAAGTAAAAGTAGGAAAAGAGCATCCAGTGGAACCAGATGGTTTTTATACGTCAGATCGTTTATTCTCATTACAAGCGGCCATTTCGTTGATCAACCGTCTCTCCCTCTGTCTTTATCTACATCTTACCCTCAGGTTTTCACCTCCTATCTACCCGACGGAGTTCGCCATCTGTATTATCCCCTGTCTCACCGCCCGTCTCTCTCTCTCTCTCTCTCTCTCTCTCTCTCTCTCTCTCTCTTTCTCTCTATCTTTCCCTTCCTTTGTACCACCAGTGTTTGTATACTTACCGCATTCCCGTACACAGCATACATCCACCAGATTCACTGCAATGGCGTCGAGCGGTGAAGGGAAATCATCCTGCTAACCCGGTGGAACATCAGTTGCCAAAAAACAGGTGGGCGGCGATATGGATGAAGTCATATCGTCCCACCAGTTCCGAGTAATAGTCGTATAGAAACTTATTTACGGGATCCATAAAAACTACATTAACCAAAGAGCGGCGGTCGATGGCTGTGGCGTTAATACCGAGACGAATTATAGAAGACTGACTGAATTGTCTACTGATATCCTTACGCAGACTACCGCTAATAATCATAAATACGTCGTTACGTAGCTCATTGTTTTTACTGTGTACGACGAATATCGGAATAATGTTCACCGTGTTACACATATTATTGTGTGTTATGTGGGAGAGTGTTTGAATCCGTCACCGATTTGTGTGTCTGAACGCATTTTTAAACCAGCCTTATTGATATAAGCAAATGTGTCTCGAACCTAAGAACATCCCTCGAGAAATCCAAATAGAGTGAAAACGTTGATCGAAATACTGTTTCACAAGTGCGTTTTAGGAGATAGATCTTCGTGACATTTCCCCCTTCGAGATTACATTAAAACGACTTTAGATTTTTTATTTAAATAATAAAATTGAACAATTGAGTTGATCTTATTAATTTTCTGTTAGCCGTGGAACAACTTTTACTATTTATATTTAAGTTGATTCATTTTATGTTTCAATATTTAAATTAAAAAAAAAAAAACAGTTGGAATTGATATTGAAAGTTCATTGGTTTTTAATCTAATACTATACTTCGATATTCAGTATTAAATTATTTAGTTTTTAGTATGTCTAGCATGTATTATTATTATCCAACAAAATGTATTAGTCAGTTAGACTATTCATCTTTTAACTTGCCGTAAAAAATCAATACATAATTTTTGAAACTGAAAACAGAAGAATTGTATTGTAGCGCACTAAATATTTCTTCAAATTCAAGTCACGGTCGATGTAAACTTACTGGAGTCATAAATCTTACTGTACATATTAATCCGGCAGAAGATATTATAATAATTAGGTACCCATTGTGCCTGATTCATTTCTTCTTGCGGGTCGATATAATATTATTTACTAGCCGGTCCGTCGGGTATTTGAGTTTGAAAGCAGTTTTTGTCCGTATTGTTATCCGTCTGTTTGTTGATTCGTCCACGTAATTTATAGGAGACTTGGCGTTGTGAACGGTGACTCAGAATATTTATCTGGTGCGCAGCGTTTAAAATACAGCTCTGTGCGTGTCTAGAATTAAATGATAGTGAGTGTATCTACAACCCGCATACTTGACAATTAAGTTATAACGTGGATATCGTACGTAATATTATAACACGGAGATATGCGAGTATAATACGCGTACTATCTTCGGCATTGCCCATAATAGTGTTATTGTAAGTATATTATGTTGTGTATGTGTTTAAAACTTAATTTGATAATATAGTTTTTGTAATATAAACTATATAGTCTGAAGTGATTTGGACAGTTCCGGTTTTATTGTTCAAGTTGAACGACGTCCGACAAAAACACTTAATTATTATATATTTCGTATGCAGCATTTTTAGTTAACACTATGTATATTGTGTTACTGCAAATGCAAATAAGAATATATATTTATTAGTCGTAGTCATTCATTCATCGGGTAAAAATTGTTTGTAGAGGTACATACATTTGAATTTATATTTTTGGCTTGGCATAATGAATAGTCGATTGTTCTGTAATTTGTGTACTTTGCGCGGTGCAAATATTTGAAAATAATTGTTTTCTACAGTCGTAAAACAGAGTTTACTTTGTTTTGAATAGGTATTTGGATCATTGGATTTTTAATATAATTTAATTATATAGGGAATCGTCTAGTTTTATTTTATTATTTTCAATTTCAACATACAATAAATCATTATCATCGAATCAATGTGAGTGTAAAAGTGTAATAGAATATTTATTTGTTAATTAAAATTTAATGATTTGTGGTTACTGATTTTGTGAAGAGTTTAATTATATTATGTATTTATTTATTTATTGTTTATGGTATAATAAAACAAATTTTTTTTGTCTTATTAATCAATAACTATAAAATATAAGTATATTACATAGTATATATACATATATAGTACACAATAAATTTATAAAAATATTGGGAAAAATATTTAACCAACATTGAGATGATCTGACATGAAAATATGATGATTTTCATTTAAACTAGGGTCTTTCCATTAAAACAATAAAATATACTCAAGTTATAAACCGATTTAATTTTATATAGCATTAAATGGATTGAGTTGAAAAAAAATCCAATAACAATACTTTGGATTACTAAAATATAATACTTGAACATGTATTCTACTCAAAATCGATTTCAAAACTAGAGGGAAGATATTTTATTAAAAATTGATAGATTTAAAAAAAAACATTCGGCTGTTGCATTTTTTTGTTATTTATGATCATTTACTTATTTACAATTGTTGCGCAAATAAATTACTACCGCATTACGTATATGTGCGAATAAATATATAAATTTTTATATTTTTTTATGTTACAGTTTTATCGGTGTTGGAACCCGAATTCGCTGAGCCTATTCCAAACGTTACGATACCCGTGGGAAGGGACGTCTCGCTTCCTTGTGTCGTCAGCAATTTGGGAAATTACAAAGTATTTGAATCTTATTTACAATTGATTTTCGTTCTTTGTACTTTTGTTTCGTTCGCCTTTCATTTGACACGATAGCAACAAGCTTTAACTGCTGGTTTTTAGTTTAGTTTTTAACAAGTAAAAGGAGCCATATTTTTTTATTGTTGGCTCAAGTATCACGAAAGGTACTGACATAAAAAAAAAAATATATATATACGGAAAATATGAAAAAATAAAAGTAGTATAAAATACAATTTTTGTGGCGTGAAATGCGATCCGTAAAGTCTTTACTCCTCCTTAATTCACATCTGGATGAATATCACTGAAGGCTTACGTTTAAATCCAATAAACCGAAAATAAGATAGTTCAACAGCTTATTCAAAGGATAAATAATGTCAGTGGTTACACTACATTATAATCGATAACATAATATATAATTTAAAATAACTTAATGTTAAATGTATATTATTGTAATACGGTATATAGGTACTTCTATGTATACATGATTTTAACTTTTGTCGGCTGATTTTTATAATTTTAATAATAATATAATTAATTATATTAACTATAATACGTCTTACAACATTTATAAATATTGTATTTTTCAGTATATGAATACGTGCATATTTAGTTTACATAAAAGTATATGAAAGTGCATATAAAATTAAAATCAACAGATGAATTTTCAAAACATATGTTTGACATATATCGATTTAATTTTTCATTATTATTTTCATTAATATTATACAGTGAAACAGTCGACCACAATAGGACATTTTTTTATTCCTTGTAAAATAAAAAGTTTGTATGAAAGTAATTTGGACTGCTAATACACTACACACAAACGACATACTACAAAATATAATTATTTGTATCACGTAGCGTACCAATACTATGTTTTAAGTTAAGGCAGATGCCGGGGGTCTGCGATTTTTTTATATATAGAGCTCTTAATTCTCTATGCTCTCATGGTTATGTGTAAACTAATGTCGGAAGTGAACATTTCACTGAACCTTTGTCCGTAGTCTCAAGAGATCATAGTTTAGTGATTTCCTTTAAAAATAAAGTGAAGAAAGCGATAAAAATAATAACATCTTTTCTATAAATTAACAAATAAAGATATCTGTACTTTTCTCGGTTGCTCAAAATTCAAAATCAACTTTGTGCTTAATATTAGTGAAATTAGTTAAGTGAATTAATTTTATTTATACACGATATTATATGCTAATATAATATTATTCTTAGTTGTTGATTGGTGAAAAATGAAACGAATAAAAAAAAAGTTCAACCCATTTATTGATTTACGATCGTAAGCCTATTGCGGTATATACATTATGCCACTTGTGCGTAAAATTACTAAGGAATTACTACTTCATTATCTTCCAGTGGATAGAATAGTGATTTATTGATATTTGGCTCGTCTATAGAGGTACCTAGTATAAATTAGTTGAACGATCCCAAAAGTGCCCTCGGGGTTCTTTAGTCAAAACTGTACATAAATTGACCACTACCGCTATGCTCCCAATCCTCATTTGTATAAAATCATTCATTCATATATTTAGAAATATTAATGGGTAGGATAAACGAATAAATAGGATTTATTTATTTTTTTCAAATCGGTTTAATAAAATAAAACCAACTAAATGTTAACGAAAATAGCTAAATAATTACGCTAATAAGGATAAATCTATGTAAGTAATGCATATTACCATACATTTTTTTTATAATTGTAAATATTATTTTTTTTTTTAATACATGATAATTTTATAAAATAATATTAAATCTATTAATTATTTGATATTTATCATTTGAAATATATTAAATTTAAATTTTCAATAATATAAAATTATTCTATTTAAATAATTACATAATAAATCAATAAATCAAAAATAATAGTTAAATCTTTATGTAAAAATAATTCATTGAAAAAGTTTAAAAAAATATATTTTGTTTTATTAATTAATTATTTAAAAAAATAATAATTCTAAAAGCTTGATTTTGTTTAAAATTTTAAAATCATAATATTCTATAAGAACAAAAATATTTATATGTGTATTTTTTTATATTATTTTTAATAGTAGAGAGTGGAAACTAGAGTGAAATAAATGTTAAATGCATAACTAAATGTGGCTGTTATATTTCGTAGCAGCTTTTAAAACGTAACTGTTGGCCAAACCTTTGAATGATGCTCATATTAATAATTTTAATTATGGAATAATGGCTTTTACGTTTCTGTCTAATGGAAATTTGACAATCAGTATAAGCCTCCGTTATCGAAATAATTGATTTAAGGTCAGTAAAATCATATTCAAAAGTAATTAACAAACAATGTATATTATAACACGGATAAAATAATATAATTAATTAATTCAATTACATTTAAGTATAAAATGTAAATGTATTTAAGGACTTGTTGATAGTTAATAATATAATATAATTAAAATATATATCTGGTTACCAGTTTTTTTCATATTAATTATGTAACGAAAAATTAATATTTGATACAATTTTTAATAATATATAATTTAATATCTATCAAAATTTAATTTATATATTAAAAAGCCAAAAGAAACATGGGATAATTTGATGCCATTTTGTGTCGAATAAGAGATATATATGGTGTGGTATCTATATGTGTTTTCGTAGTGTTTTCAATATATTGAAACACAAAACGCAAATGACATTTTCAACTTAAATTGTTATAAATTATTATTTTACACTGCACAATACACATTATATACACAAATTTTACAAATGAGTTTTTCGTATTGTACACATTCTGCTGACATTTACTATTTATTTCCCAATAAGTAGATAGATAACTAAAAAATAACCTAATTATATAAGTGCTTGCACGTGTTGTAATTTATATTTACTAAGGTTCAGAATAGTAGAAGTACGTATAAGAAACACTATGTTTTAGAATTTTCAATTCAATTTTTAAAATTACTATTTGTAATACGATGTGTAACTTTCAATAGAGTTGCTGAAATTATTGTTTGCGCACTGGTAACATGATCTATAATTTTTCTTCAACAAGTTTTTAGCATTTTTACGTCAAAAATGTACACGGTGTAAAGAATTTTTCAATCAAACTCTCAAATGATCAACTGTGTACATGTTTTAGTTTCTAAACTGTTAACAGATGAAATTTATATTTCTCGCTGTCGCAGCCGGTCAACTACAATGTTGTTAATAATATATTTACATTGTGTAAAATGTTACGAAATATTTGTATCTGATTTTTCAACCAGCACTTGATTTAGAGAGCGACATTGTCGATATTTCAATTATTAGTTTTGCACAGTAAGTTCATAACATATATGAAACATTTTGATTATTTAGTCGTTTAGGCAAATTAAAAAAAATTTAATTTTGAAAATCTTTTACACGTTTTTAAAACTATATATTTAATTGCATATTAAGACATATTTTAAACACTTATACTATTATTGCAAACAGACGCCAATAATTCAAATATCCTGTGTTAGATTTATACACAACAATTCAAATTATTTTTTATAAATGTATGTTTATGAACTGATCTTTATTATTGATAATACTCAAAAGTAATTTGGGTGATTAGCAATCTCTCTCAAATCGGAGCATTTTGGTATGTGTATTTTATTTGTCAATTCGTTTATATTTTATTAATCGAAAATGGTTTGCTATTAATAACGAAAGACGGGTATAGTTCAAATACTAGAACTTTAGTAAAAACTAGTTTGACCTAATGTCTCTGCAGGCTTACCATTCACCAAAGTCATTATCAATAATTTTCTAGAATATCTCAAAGAGCATAATATAATAATATATAGCTGTAATATCAACAATAAATACTAATTTGAAATTTATCATATTATTATTTTTACAATAAGGTTATTGTAATATAAATTACTTTAGTTTCTTATAGTCTTTATATAGATTTTTATATGTATATTATATACACGTAAAAGAATGAAATATGATTAGGGTTTAGAATTTAAACACATGAAATGAGACTTTGTTTAATAATTCCAATATCCATATTACTCAATTTTCATGTTTGTTGATCATAAAACTAAATTTTCTCTAATAGATTTAAATTAACTTAACAATGACAATTTCCTCAACATAAACTGTAAAAAAAAAAATATATTTTTTAAATTATACAAATAATCATGCTTACCTATAATATTATGTAAAATATTAAATTGGCCATTTACTTGGTTTTATACTACCTATTTCGTTTATTAGGTATTTTAAATATAACTCATTCGAGTCTCAATAATTTGAATCTCAAGGAGAATAAAAATAAAATCGACTTATGTATTTTTCGAGTTAAATACCTCAAACACAACTTATAAACACTTCATGGGGCAAGAAAAAAATTCAAGTTGACGAAATTAGGTTAGGTTATCGTTAGGCTAGGTTATCTAGGAGTTATTGAGGTCCGAGCTATCGGGACTCGACTATATTCAGAAATAACAGACAGTTTATCACATTAATAAACGAGCATGTACAATTTATATTATATAATAAAAATTTTAATAATCTGTGTTAAAGTTTTCATATTGTCCAATATAGCAGTTTATAGAGACACGGTAAATTTATATTCATTGTTCCATAACATAATCAAAACTTGTTAACACCGTTGGTTGCACTTTATGGAGTGTTGTCAAATCGTACATTCTTAATCTCTCACTTTGTATAAGTAAATAGCTTACTTTAAATTTTAATGATTGATTTGCATTCAATGAGATTTTTCATATTGTTATTTTTCAAACTAAGTGTTTGGTATATTAAATATATTATTATTAATGAGATTTAATTTTAATTAATTACTTTTTCATTAATTTTAATATTTTGTGGAATAAATAAAAGAACATTACGATTTTTTGATTTTGTGATATTGTGAATTATGTAATTTCAATTAGTTATTAAGTCGAGGTACTATAAATCAAAAATATGGATTCGAGGAAACAAAAAACATAGTTGTTATAAAAAGGCAAACATGTTTGCTTAAAAATTAAGTAACTGAGGATTTGTATAGTTCAGAGTCAATTTTGTACATATAAGTGTACTTCAACATAAAAGTAGTAACAAAAAAATTATAAATTTAAAACTACATATTCCGGTTGTATATATAATTAGTAATCGTAACCACATATGGTATCGTTTATAATACTATTATAATCTAAAATCATACGCAACTTGAATACAATAGCTGAATTCTTCCCATTTTATATTCAGGAAATACTTGAAAAACAGTTTTATAAAATACGTTATAATTTACAACTATGGTTTTTTGTCTATGCGAAATAAAATTAAAAAAATTGCATAGTTAAACCAATAATAATACAGAAATAGTGACTGCAAGTTATTACAGTAGTGAGCGTTAATTAACTGAATATTCGAACGTTTCCATATTTATGTATATGTTATGGACGTTATGTCATGACTTAAACTGAAAATTTGTTTAAATCTGTTAGGATACAAAAATAGAGAACTAAAATCACATTAACTTTGACAAAACATGAGAAAGCCATTAGTCGTGCTCCGGCACCACATACGCATTTAGTGTAAGTAGGTACACAGTATTGTACATGTACAATGTTATATTATGAAGTTTCTCTTACTTCGCTTATTTCCATCGTCATTCTACGTCATTTTGTTTTATAATTGCAACGTGCCTAAGAGTCAGTAAGTTATTGTTTTTATAGAACAAAACAGTATTTATATAAACCGACGGAATAAGTACTCATTGAGACTCTGTCTTTGCATTATTCATATTCGTTGTATAATTTTAATCTAAATACTTAACGTATGCATCCGCACTATACTAGTTGTCCATTTGTTTGTATGGTTTATACAGAATTAAAATATATAGGCACTCTTTGAAAAACTGAATATTTGCAAGCTTGTAGATATTATAAAATTCTGTTTGATTTGATAAACTAAGGATTTTATATTATGAAAACCTTATTTTTTTATGTTTTAAACAGAACCAGTTTAATTTGATACAATGTCTGTGAGCCCTAAATAATGTCTATTTATACGCATTTTATCCTTATGGCTATTATTTAGACATTACACGATTTCAGTAAATCAGAGTGTACAACAAATTATATATAATATAAATTGTAATTGTTAATTATAATTGTACAAACATCAGCACGAGTAACCATAACATTATTTTTAAATTGAAACTTCAGAATTTGGAACTCTTGATTCAATTTTAACTATCGAGTGCCATAGGCATTTTTAAAGTTATTTATAATATTCCATAAACGTTTTGATTAACTATTTTAATAGTTTAACCATAAATGGAAATTTGTGTTTATATTTTTTGTTTTAAACAAATAGTTACTTTAAAATGTATACATTCAAACTAAATACTAAAATACTTCACTAAATAAGACATGTTGTTTAATTTAGTTTTCAAATAGTTAAGTAAATATTAAGTAGATATTTTATTATATACACTTTTTAAAGTAAAACAAACTGATTATTTATAAATTCTTCAATGAAAACTACTTGGTTGTGGGTTGAGTAAAAAAAGAATGTATACATGGTTACCACACCACCATCACCAACTTACCTCTAGTGAAACATAAAGCTATTGTAATTTTTTTTTTTAGATAATATGCAGTACGTAGGTAGGTACAGAATAAGCAAATGAGTTATGACTGTTATTATTGTTTTTTTTTACCCATGCCTACATATCTATACAATATCAGCATGAAGGGTTATCTAAAAACCCATCCATTGTAGCAATACTTGGTTTCGATACCTATTGAAATTGAATGCCTATTTACGTTAAAAGTCAAAACATCGAACTACACAGTGAAAACTGTATGTAAAACACGTTATAAAGTTTTATAATTATCGAACGGCGGTCATATCTATTTTTCAAAAATGTCATATCGATTTGTATGTTTTTCTTCTTTTGCAAATCCTAATATCACAGTACCCAATGAATAATCGCATATTTTAATGAAATCATATTCTCCACCAATAAATTATTAAGTTAAATAGTAGGAATATTATTATGAACGGTATTGCGTTTCGATCAGCGTCATTAATATCGTCTCGTGACTGAATTATCAGAAAGCAAAATAATTCATATCATATAAATATATTTAGTCATGACCTACTATAGTGTGTTTAATATTATACGCATACGACATGGTGGTCCAAAGTGGTTGGACATTACTCCGGTGGAAAAGTATGATTTGCACACACTCGAGAACAGTATATCGCGGCGGGTATTATTCATGTCGATGAACGTCGCCGGAGAAACAGACGACGGAGCTGCTGAATATCGAAAAAACCGCATATTACACGTGTATCCGGTTTCCATCGGGAAAACTCTGAAGATATTGTTCCGTTTGATGTGGGTGGGTATCGTGCCGCGGAATACTCCCTACAATATCTTTTCGCGTACGTTTCTGGCAGTTTGTGTTGTGCATAACACATACGACGTTGTGCGGTATACACAGTATGACGTTTTCGCTTCGGCGGGACGACGACGCCGCGACGACGTCTGCCGTGCGTCGTTAACACCGCGAGCGCGAAATAACAATATATTTCTGAGCGCTGGTCTCTGACGGGCGGCGACGGGGCTGCGGTTTCGGTTCAGCAGTTAACAGACGTTTTGTTCTTGGTAGTAAACCGTATTTCCAGCGCGTTTTGCCGAACGGAATTGCACGGCACACGGACGTTTCCACCGTGTCCGACCGTCCCTGCGACCGCCGCCGCCGCCACTGCAGATAATGTAACGGCGCGGTAACGGTGATAAATCGTCGTCGGATATATTTAATGTGCGCGCGCGCGCGTGCGTGTGTGTGTGTGTGTGTGTGGGTGTGTGGGTGTGTGGGTGTGTTTTCCACGAGTCAAATTATCGAGTTACCCGTACGGGTATACTGCTGTACGTGAGACTGCACCGGTACACGTGTAAACGGGATCGCGTACGTGTGTGCGTGAGCGCATATGTACCTATGTATGTGTTTCCGGTGGGATAGTAATAATAATGTATGGGGAACGACCGGGCGCGGTGTGCGGGTGGCGAGTGGGCCGGAGCGGAGCTCGCGCAAGGTGTTTCGGCGGGTTAATGAGTATTTATGGATTATCGTCCGAATTAACCGCGCACCGTGCGCAGTTTATGTTTTGCACAAATGTGCGCCTCCCCCCCTCCCCATAATGTCCGGTAATCCCCGCGTATACAAGGGTCGCGGCGACACGGGCCCGTGTCGGAATATTATACACGCGGTCGCGAGTGTCCAGGGACGAACCGCGCTTTTTATACCACGGTCGACTGCCGGCGGCGCGTATTACAACAGCCGCACGACTGGCGCAAGAAATGCCGCTCGCCGCGCGGGCGAAGTGGTTACGCGATGCTGTACTATAATAACAACAACAACAATAATAATAATAATAATATTGTTATCGTCGTGTTATTGTCGCCGTGGATCTGCAGGTCACCGTAAACAGAATGATATGCATACTCGAACGGCGGTTTTATTATATGACAACATAATAATAGTTTATCGACAATGGGCGCGATATTATTGCCGTATTAGTACGTTTATATTTTCATTTATTTGTTTGAATTTTGCTGTTGTAGTTTACAATAGTAATTATGAATGTAATTTTACTATGTAGTAGTGTAAATTTATAAAATATAATAGGTTTTTTTTTTTTTTATGTTGAGCATAAAAACATCGGCTACTAGGCCATTAGTTGTTAATTTACATTTTTTTACATTTTGGTTAGAGCTTAAATTAAGATATATAATTTGATTTCTTTTAGGAAGTTAACTATGTTGATGTTTGATTGAGATCGGGCTGAAGAGCTTCACTTAATTGATGGGGTATGTGATGTTTGGATCTTGCGTCTGAGTATTTGAAACAGTCGATAAGTATGTGTGTGACGGTGACCTCCGCACCACATGATTCGCATATGGGGGGGGGGGGGTCTTTTCTAGCAATAAGGGGGTTGTGGGTTGTAAAAGTATGTCCGATTCGAAGGCGGTTCAAAATAATTTCGTCTTTTCTGTTTAAACCAGGGTTTTTCCATACTTGGATATTGTTTTTTATTGTGTTTAGTTTGGTATTTTGTTGGGACCACTGATTTTGCCATTTGTGGTATAGGACCTTCTGAGTGAGTTTTTTTAAATCGGTAAAAGTACTGAGATTTAGAGTTTGGGTGTCGGTGGACGAGGCTGCTTTGGATGCTTCTAAGTCAGCTAGTTCATTCCCGTCTATTCCGCAGTGTCCAGGTATCCAAAGAAAGGATATCTCTATACCTTTTTGACTTGCTATTATATATAATATGTTTGTTGAACAGGTATTGGGTCTTTTGCCCTTTTCATAAATAATAATACAGGTATAGATTTTTCGTGCCGTTTTTCTGTGGAAACCAATACCTACCTAAGATTATTTTTATCTCGGTATGATTATCGAACTCCCAGGTGTTTTCAAAGCATTTCAAATACTTAGTAACCGTACGTATATTAAACTATTATAATAGTTTAATATATATCGTAACAGTGACAACCATGAAACCTTTTAAAATCCATTATCGCAGGGCGGTTTCAACTACTGATTATTTATTCAAGGCTGAAATCCCTTTCGAAAATCTAGAAATTCAATAATGTTTTGATCACCGTTTAAGGGCCTAAGCTATATTATTGTGTGTATTTATTTGTAAATATGGTCATTTACAGAATATTTTATAGCATGCAAAATCTGGGGATCATCAATTTAAAATGATTTAAGTACCTGTATGTGATTACTGTGATTATAGTCGTCGGAAATAATCCAATAATATACTCGTAATATTATGAATAATTAAATATTTAATCAAATTACAAATTATTTTTTTTTATTCTATAAATCGTTAATATAATATACAGTATAATACAAATACTGGCGTTTCCTGCGTAATAACAATAATAACAACAATCACAAATCGTATTTCAGCACAACATTGCGAGACAGATGATTTATTTTAATCGTAACGGGTCGCTAAGTCGGGTTTGCGACATCATATTCCGTGGTAATATAACACTCGATCACTGATAAACTCGGTGAAAAACGGACAATATCATAAATTCGTCGGGTCGCGCCGGACGCTACACTGTAGTGTCTAACACGGCCATCATCGTAATCATCTTCGTCATCGTTATTATCATCATTATCATTATTATGGGCATTATGAGCGTGGTCGGCAGTAGTATCATTCAAAAACACTCCGTTGCAGACGTCAGACATAGGGACGGGTTGATTAAAATAATAACAACAATAATATTATGACGGCGAATAGAGATTCGGTGTGGTGAGTCGGAGGAACGGCCACCACCCACTGAAACTCCTCGAAATGGTGTTTATTGCGTTTGAGACAATCGCGCGGAAACCCATTCCCACATCGTTTGTCGGCCGACGACGGACCGCTCGATCGCACGCGACACGTTAACGCCTCGCCGACTTTTGGCGTATGTTACAAGCTCTCGACGGTTAAGTCGGGGTCTTGTGTCAAATTATTGTTTGCCGTCTCCGCCGAGAAACCGCCTCATATCAGTTATAATAATATTATATGACTTATCGCCGACTTTGCCTCGAGTGCTCTCATTATCAACGTCGCACTATCAATATAATATTATAGCAAGTACTCTGTCGGTTTCTACAGATGTCTAACCAACGAACGTTCGTGAATCGTGGGTCTGCGAGTCATTTGATATATTAGAATAGCGCTGGAAAAGTCGTCGTTTCCATTGTCATTAGGACGTTTAAATATTAATATTTAATCAAATTCATAAATACTGTATTTTTTTTTTTTTTTTTTTTTATCATATTGACTAATTATTTATCAACACTGTTGTCGACTGTTATCAAACATTAATTTACTGTTATAATATTAATTTATATTAATATATACGCGTGTGTTATTATTATTGAACATTAAAATGTATTCATAATTCAACTACCTATAGAAGATTTTGGAACGATTAACATTATCCCCCAAAAATTCATAATATTATTGTTAATATACCTATTAAAATAAACAAACGCATTTAAGAAGTGCAATCTCCGATCTCACAATTTGAACCAAAATATTGTGTAAAGCCATATAAGTACAACACGAAATTAATTAACGAAAAGGTGCTGTAGAAAGAAACATCAAAACACTTTAAGAAGATTACTAATAATCATATGTATATTTTATATTATACTGCACTATAAGAGAACATCGTCGAGTACACAAAAATGAAAATCATACAAGGAAATTAAATAAGATACTTAGAATAAATTACCAGATTAGTAATTTGAAAATATGAATATATAAGATATGGTATGAACTAATGAAAAAACGAATTTTCATAACACGGCATATTGTATATGCAATATTATTGCATAACAGTAGTGTGGCAAAACATTATAAACACATTATTTTTTATAAAGCCCGTCTTACTTTCACGATTGAAAATATATTATTATTATGAACGCATCATTTATTTTTTTTCTCAAACTTTTTACAATTGCTGATTTTCATTTGGGAATACATGCAAAAGTCTTGAAACTAATCGGAAACTTTCTTTATAATATGTAAAATCAATTCAATAAGTTCGAAACGATTTCTCACTGATTTTCACATTTTAGTTTTTCGATGTTTACGTTCATATTAAACAATAATGGGACTTGAAATTTCTCAAAGACAAAAACAAAATTAATTATATTTCACTTGAACGTCTATTTATGTATAGGTTGATGTCTCTCATATATATAAATTGGTTTAACTATTAAGTAATTGACGTACAACCATATATGCCCGAAATGCGTACTTTTGACTAATGAACAGAATTGTGTTCTGCACTGCATAAACATTGTTCTACAGAAGTATTTTTACAAAAAACGCATAGTCATTTGCTTGTGAGCTCAAAGCAAGCAAGCATGGTGAATATTCATTCTGGGCTTTCAACTAATAACTATTACCACTGGTACTTATGAAAACAAATTATATTTTTTTATTATTATTTTTTAAATTATTTTAATTTTAAGTAACATATTATTTTATAATATATTATTGTAATTATTTTAATCTTAATTTATTTATAATATTTTCATGAAAACAGTATTTACGAGAATAGTCAATAGGTATGCCCAGTTGACAAATCATATAAAAATTAAAATTCAAAAAAGGTCGGCAAATGAGTATCGCTCTGCTGTACAGTAGGTGTCGAGTATGTCACTTTCATAAATGTATTAAATTTGTATTTAATAATATGAATCATTGTATACGTAAAACAATTCTGAGCGAAGACTGTCTGTCAGACTATATGACTAAGGGTATTTTAAGATAATATTGCTAATAAAATAATGAATTTTATACTTAATAATACAGTAGGTTGAATTAATTTTTACAAAAAGAACTGCATTAGTAAATTTAATTGATAGTATAAAACATAATAATATATTTTAAAAGCTTCAAGTACCCCTGAAAAATATTTTTAAATTACAACGAAATAAATAATACCATTATTCCTTATTTAAATATTTAATTTCGTCTAAATTTGAACCTAAAATGTCAATAAAAAATGATTTCTTTTATATATCTTTTTGATTTTTTGCTTGCACTATTAAATACTTACAAAAAAACTTGTTTTAAATTTTCAATCCTTAGCTATAAAAAATGAACTTTTTACAAAGTTTTGACTACAAAACCATTTGCAAATAATCGATGATAAATTTCGGTCAAAAGTTGAAGTTTAAATACTTATAAAAAAAAATTGCGCCTATGTATTTTTATTATTTTTGATCTACTATTTTAAAAACTTATAAAGAATTTTGTATTAAATTTAAGCAAACAAAATTTTTTTATCAATATTTAAAGAAAAAAAGTTTGAAAAAATCAAAAATTTCTTAGGCCTACAATTAATTCAAAAATTGTTAAAATATTTTAAAATTTTTTTGGTATTTAGACAATACTAATCTAAACATTTGGTGAAATTTTAAAATGTCTATGGTTATTCCTTTTTAAATTACATCAAAAGAAGAAAATTGTTCTCAGAGAAAATGGGTGAATATTCAAAATCTAATTTCAAACGCTCATAAAAAATTAGTTTGACTTTCAAATAAACATTTTCTTTTTTAGAAATGTAGAAAAACTTATAGAAAATCTTGTGTTAAATTGCCAAATCTCACATTTAAATAGAAATTCTTGTATGCTTTTCTAATCAAAAAAATAGTAAAATTTCGTGATTTTTACGTATTTTCTCGAAATTTAAAATTTTAATGCTTATAAAAAACTATCGGAGACTAACGTTCAAATTTTTTTTTTTAATTTTCATTTATAATACAACAAGTTATGAAGAATATTATATTACATTTTAAAAAAATTCTCAAAAAAATCAAAATATTTTATCAATTTTATGCTGTACAGAAAATCCTTAAATAAACATTCAATGAAAATTTAATGTATTTACGGTCATTATTTCTTTTGTTACATCAAAAATAAAAATAAATTTTGTCAAAAATTTGTTTTCAAAAAAAATTCTTATTTTTTTTTAATTTTTTTTTTTTTTGTTTTTCTCTGTGCGTTTAATAACTATTAGGAACTTTTTACTTTTGACCCTCCTCTCCCAAAGTACCTAATAGATTCAGTTTTCTATTAGAAAAGGCGCTAAAAAAAAAAATAATTACTGCACTAAAATATGATAATAGACACAAATGAAACACACAACATTGTATATAATCAATACATTCATCTTTCCGTTCGGAATCTAAAATCTGATTTGTGTCATAAATTATAGTAACAAAATATTTTACTTTATATTTTATGATCCATAATATAATTTCATAATACTATGGTGTAAACTTTACAACTCAATGTATTGTAATTAGCATGTTATTTTTTAAAATGTATGATTAACGTCAACATTATACTAATGATAAATCAAAACGTACTATTTCGTATTTGTGGAAAAAGAGTTAAAGGCAATAAGTTATAATTATGAATAAAATACACATCAAATAAATTAAATAATGTAAAATAGTCTAACTGACATAATACTGCATATTATATCATAATATACAACAAATATATCAAAAAATGTTTAATATTTTAAAAACCAATTATAAATATATATCAATGATTCTAATTTTTGATACAACAACTTACTTACTTACATAACTATTACCTATCTATAAATTTGCTTGAAGTATTTAATATATTTTTTTTATTTGTTTTTTGTTCGAACCTATTATACTTGTTATGTATATTTACCACTTTAAAAGTTTAAAACATAAGAATTCTAAGTACATTACGACGTAATAACAACACATAAACTGTGAAATAATTAAATGTCACGGCATTGCGTTTTATTAATATTAATAATAATAATAATAATAATAATAATATAATTATATTTAGATTAATATTTAAAGTAATTTTTTTCTAAAACATATATATTATTGCGACAAAAATTAATTTAGTTATATATACAAATAAATATAAAAAAGTTATTGAATTTCTCAATTTGGTTTAATGGAGTTAATATATTTAGAAATACTTTAATGTATTTTTTTATAAATTAAAATAAGTAGGTACTTAAACTAATGAAAGTTATAATTAAACATATATTATAAATTATAATTATTATCTCGATATTAATAATTATTATTAAATATACTAAACACTATAATTTTCTTTGTATTTATTTATTAATATCTAATTATATTTAATTTAAATCATTAAATTGAGTATTTTTTTCCATTCATATAAAAAATCTGTTCTGTAACTTACTTTTTTTTAATTCTGTTGAAGCGCTATAATTTTTTTTCAATTTTTTCTGATATTTATTTATTTTTTTAATAATATGATTAAAGTAATTTAATATGGACGAATTGTATGAGGTATAAAAAAGTTAGTACAATTATAAAATTAATTGTAATTTATTCTCTGTATCAATAAAATGTGATCATAATAGTATACTATTGAATCTATATTCAAAGAAAACTGAAAGAATTTCTATTTCAGTTAAAGCTTTGTATCATAATATCTATCTGATAATAAATTTGAATTTGTACTCAAATTTAATCGAAATCGACATGTATGTTTTTTTGTAACAGTTTTAAAAACATACACTGTTATTAGTTCTACGAATTGACTTTCTCAGAATTATATGAAACGAGAGAGTGAAAAATGATATTTACTATAAACTATAATAACTAACAATAATTGTGTCTGTGTAATACATTAATGATAATTAATATTGCATTTGAGTTATATTTATTAGTAAACTAAACCAACTGGAAATAAAAATGATGATACCTCTACTATATCATAGAATATTTGTACAACATAATTTATTTAGATTGATTTATTTTATAATCTTGCAATATATCACATAAAAACCAATTATTGTTCATTTATAAAATAGCTTTATTGTTATTAAAATCGACACATAAAACTTTTAAAAGTGACAAAAAAATTATATTGTTTACAGTATATACTATATTTTAATTTACAACCAAACTGATTTCTTTGTGTATTACGTATGATACGGGATATATAGAACTATTTTAAAATTCAAAAAAAAAAAAATATTTATAAAAGTTACAAAATAGTGAAAATAAGGAAGTGTTCATTGACTTGATTCATCAAAATGTATTAAAATATTTATGTAAGAGATTCTACATTTTACTAATTTTACTAATTATTTCTTCTTTAAAATATTACTCGTGTATAATAATTGAAGAAAAATAAATACATTTATATTTATCAGTTTATATAATTTAATTACGTTTAACTTGATTTATAAATTTTAAATAAATTAATATGTATGTTTTAAATTTATTCAGTTATTACATATTCTCTCAAGTTAAAATTAATATTATTTAATGTGCATTTTTGCATTTTAAAATATACATTTTCTAAGAATCTAAACATTCCTACTCAAATCATTTGATAAAAATCTATAATAAACTTATTTAAATGCAACATACACAAATTGCTAAGATGTATTTTGTGAAACAATTTCATCAATGATAATTCGATAGGTTGGTGTATAATATGTGCTGTTTATCGTCAAAGTTCGTTTGACTCTGGCGGGTTTCTCATACAACCCCTATTGAGATTATTTTATTTGAATTTTATTTTTATTTCTCTAGGTACTCATTCTCTCCGACCTGTATAATTAACTAACTAAGTTTATGAACTTTGGTCGAATACCGTTATCTGGGAGTAGCATTTACTTTGCCAATAAAATGTCTCGCGGCGTGTAATTTCGTCGTCTTATCTCCAACCATGCACTATTTAACTGGGAGCACTGAGTAATCAGATACAAGTTATCCCTAGTTTTTTTTTTTTTTTTTTTAAATATCTTAACATTTAACTATCTTATATGGTTTCTGTTAAATTTTAGATAACATAGGTGTCAATAAATAATATTAAATAATGTTTGATGAGAAAAAATTATCATATTGTTTTAGAAATACAAAAAAAGATATAATCTAAGTCATATCATTATACAGCAATAATGGTATATCAATGGTTAATATTTTAATTTATGATAAAAATATAATATTATGTTTAAACAATTATAATGTCTATTTAAATCAAATCATTAGTTCAAACATTTTAAACATAACTAAATATTTTTGTGATGAGTATTTTTACAAGAATTTTGCTCTTGTTATGAAAATCATAAGCATTGATTTATTATGATTCTATGTTGAATGTTGATATGTAAATAAGATGTAATCTATTGAATCTATTTAATCTTAAATGTCGTATTATAAATTTACTGAATTCGTCTGCATTTTTTATTTAATTTTTGGAGTCTCACCAAAAAAAAAAAAAAAAAAACTATTAGTTTTATAAAAAAATATAATTTTTGTATAGGTATTATAGGTGGATATATTTTTTGAGATTGAATAGTGATCCAAAAGTTTCTGCTCTTCATAGATGCTATCTATAAAATATACTTCCAACCACTTATAAGGATAAGAAGAAACTTAAGAATGGTATAAATTATGATTTAATGGTATAGGTAATCAATCATAATTCATAACTTTATTATTTTATTAATAACATTCGATTCAATATATATATATATATACACTATATAAGTTCAAATTGTGCTTGTTTTATACTTCAAATGTAGTTTCTAAGTTTATTCGATCATTATAAGTTTATGATAAAAATGCAAAATTGTTTTATTAAATAGTGAAGACTTTTATCTTTCAAACTGTTTTAAAAGTTTAATTATTTATACATATATAGATTTAACTTTCGTTTGTCTATGGAATAGGGTGGCTCGGCATCCATGGATAAGTGAATTCTCACATTGAGATGCAAAAAATTGACAAAATTGTCCACTTTCCTATTTAAAAACACGGTGGGACCAGACAAAACATTATCGTTAAAATTGTAATAAATTTATAGCTCCTTAAGTTTTACGAAAATATCTCTATAATTTGAAAATATGGTCTTTAAATTTATTAAAAATTTTCAAAATTCAGATTTTAAAGAATTGAATTATTAAAGAAAAATAAGGGCATGGTGAATTATCCTGTATACATTATTCTTATAGTTCCACAGAAGACTACGGATAATCCTATAAAACCATAAGTGAAGTCTACAGTTTTATGTTTTGTTGTTTGTCTTTTGTAAACACATAAATACTACCAATATTTTTGGTCTTCATACAATATTTTTCGATATTAAGCACGAATCCAATTATGATTTAGTATAGGTACTTAACTTATTAACTTTTGTGTCTTTAATTTAAAAACTGTTGGTATGCGGAACACCTGTTATATTATGACTACGTTAATTCTCCATGGTGTTTATAATAATGACATCGTTATTGCAGATTGTATTTAATATTAAAAGAAAGACTAAACTAGAGAATGTGACATATTTTTTGAATAACTTTATACTCTATAGAATTGAGTTCAGTGATTATTGAAATACAAATTTTGGTACTTTAACAAGTGCCTACGTTATATAAAAGGTCCATTCGGGTGACACGATTGCATAGTTAATAGAAGGTTTCAAATTATAGACAAGTATTTATAAAAAAAAATATTTTTACTTGTCTGTTTAAAATAAGCTTTCTCAGAAACAAAAAAATAATGAAAATATTTTAATACCGTTTTGATATCATTAGGCGTATCGAATTAAAATAAAATTGTACTAAATAAATAATAATAATAATAATATCTACCCTTAACATTATATTTTTAAACATCAGTGACACCGCGGGCGCGAGCAGGTAACCGAGCATATTAATTATTTTCCACTGGCCCATATAAGCAAACAATTTGTTATTTCGAAACGCGTACCCGTATCGAAACGAATGATGATGAACCGCCTTTGTTGGTCAACGTGACGATGGACGGCCGTAACACGTTTGGGTATAGTAGACCCTAAAAGCAACACGTTTGGGTACAAATGAATACACCGTTTGGGTACACCATATATCTAGAAAAATAACACGTTTAGGTACATAGGACCGTAGCCATTTTCCTCAAAAAAAAAAAATAAAAAATAAAAATAATTTTTGACCATTTTCCTCCATTTTCCATTTTCCTCCAATAAATAAAATTATAAAATCGTCATTCGTTATCACTTATTAGAATATTAAATTAAAAATAAAAGAACAAATCAAATATTTAAAGCATAATTACAATATAATAATATACCATATACACTGAACTTGACAGGTGGATGAAAAGAGAATTAATATAATAATAAAATACTTAAATCGATAAAAACGCTAGAAAAAGTTTGATAGAAACACAAAAACTATAAAACACACTATAGACACTATTCGATGTACGGTAAGCTACTAAAAATATAGTCTTATTGATACGAGTATTTCGTATATTCGTGTGTCTACCTAAGTCAATATCTATAATAATCAGTGACAATTGATGATACACAATATAACAATATAAGTATATACGTATATACCCGTATGTTGTATGTACACATCTTTATTAGGCTTAATCAATGTTATAATATTAAGTTATCGACTGTTATAAATTGCGTATGCTGTGGTGCTGTCGGAAACTTGGACTAGCGTTTTTCCCTAGCCGATAAGAACGCGTCCAGAAATTAATCAACAGATATGCGCAAAATGTGATGCTAGCCATACTCTATTTTTATAATACGGAACGCAACACTACAACACTAACTAAAATATTGGAGGAAAATAGACACAATTTTAGTATTAATATAATATTTAGAAACACCTAGAAAAATAACACTTTAATACTTAATGGTTTATTTTAAACTTTTTTTTCGCGATAACCTATATTGGCAATTAGCGTATGTACCCAGACGTGCTATACGTTTGTGTACCTAAACGTGTTCTATATTTACAGGTAAAAATAATGTTATGTACCCAAACGTGCTTCGCCCCGATGGACAAACGGACTCGGGTGACCGAAGCACATGGGTACTCGCCCCATCACGGCATCGTTATCGGTGGTAAGTGAGGCGTATGTAGCAGTGGTGGTGGCCAACATGAATACGTTCGCGAGCCACGTGGATAAATACAATGAAGAGTCACATTGTTAAACACATTTTATAATTTAAAAAATAATAATCATAATAATAATGAGAAGAAAATTTTGATTTTTGTTAATGAGACGCGAACCGCATGCGACACAGCCTCAAGTTGGCCACCCATGGTGTTATATAGTGTTGTCTCGGTGGACTTTCCGGTGTGATTAATTGCAGTGCCGGCGGGACAGTAAAAACGAGCGGTCGTGTTTTCCAGGAGGAAATCTACTCGAACAAGTGGTTTTTTTCTACCGGCCGCGGAGCTCCTAGTTCGGGACCGCCGCGGTTTACTCGCTTGAAATGATATGCAACAGTTGGCGGGCGGGAAAAACCGCCGGCCCACGACGCTTATCACAACTGTAGCTGCTGCTGTGACCGCCTCCATCGCGTATTAATGCAATACGTTAGGTACGTCGATCGATTCGTTGTCGTCGAACGTTTGTATAAATAAATAATAATATTGTAACATTGCCCCGACACGTTGGTTGATCTGCAGACTCGCGCGAGAAAATCTCAGCCGGTACGCTCGAAGACGTCACACTCTTCAGACCCATGTATCTACATAATAAATGGGTTTTTTTTTTAAAAATTTGATGAAATCGTTCTATAAACTTATAATCGAGCAGGTAAGATATATAAAATAGTATTCGCGTATAATGCGTGATGATGCTGTTTGTAGCGCACATAACCCAAATACTATGGCAGCCGATAATGGAGTGACTTGAGTTGAAAGAATATGTAGGTGCGCAGGGGCATATTATTATTATTATTATGACAATAAGCACCGCCAATATCGTACTATATTTTATTGAAATATCGTACTATTCTCTTGTTCCTATGATCTGCACAACATTTTATAACCAAACGCTTAAATATCAAATATGTCGGTTAAGAATAAAAACTATATTTAATTGTATATCTTATAAAAGTTGACGCGATATTGTACAACCGTCGTCGCGCGTTTCGGCGATTCATGAATCACTTCGATCGTCATGTATCTATGCTTTAAGGACCGATTTCTTACCAATGGTGTAAAAATATAAAATTTAAACTGTCGGCACACGAGCACATTTTAGAAAATATATTTTTATTTCTGCCGCAACGTAAATACGTAATATTCTTTCACATAATACGTATTATATTTCAGTGGCTCGTAGCTGCAGGGTTTCGTCAATCCTCATTCGTCATGCCTCTGTCACCTATAGACGGCGGCGGCTTCCACGGTCCTCGTTATCGTTATGTATTATATCGCACGACGATTTAATCGTATTTTTAGGTTACGAATTCCTATGTTTATATGGTTTATCATTTATTTGGGGTTTTTTTTTTTTATTAATATACGCCCACAATACGACAACAGGTGCTCCCGACTTTCCTCACGAGCCGCCGCTGAATATTATACACAGTTAGCGTTCGATTTCGAGCGCGCGGGATTCTATTTCTGGCCGCGTTTTGTACGCTTTCGTGACTTTGGTCTTTTCAGCGGCAAATGGGCCGAACTCGTGACGACGACGACGTCGGTCGTTATTAATTACGATCGAACGACTGTGGCGGCGGCGGTGGCAGCGGTTACGACGACGAGTGGCGGTCGCGCGAACAGGGGCGTGGTTAATTTGCGACGGAAAACTCCATGTAATTAACAACCGCAACCACGCTCGTTAATTCACATTACCGGAACAATCGCATAAAATTTATGCCCAACGATCGACGGTTAGCGACCACCGACCCGTTTTCACTTCCGCCACTTTAAGACGGAACGCATAATTTCCAAGTTGTATATTACTATTATCATGATTCTAATTATGGCACATTCGTTTGTGTATGTGCGTGTATGTGCATCGAGAACGGTCGCCGCTGCAGCGCACCAAAGTATGTCTCGAAAACCCCACGGCAACTCCGCGTGCCACCCACCCACGGTGTCATTGTTACACGCCGCTCTTTTCTAATTGATTCGCGGAAGTGCATTCGACTAGGTCGTAATAATAATAATAATAATAATAATGATAATTCACTCGGCAGTCCCGGAAGAAAGCAGCAGACGTGAATGCTTTTGTCTACCCTCCCGCGCCCCGCATCGTAACACCAATGCTGCACTGGTGCAGCAGCAGCACATGGATCGACTACTACGACGCACATTGACGTTTTTGCTGCTAAGCACGCTTTTAGATGGTTTAGAATATTATAATTCAATATGTTTTCTCGGCGGAAGATCGAGTGTACTAATATTATTCAATAACGGTAAATGTTTGAAATGGTAAAACCGTTTATTGCACAAACAACGATTTCTGAATAATATTATTATAACGAGACGGTGTATTTACCAGAATCACATTAGTGATGCGTTTCTACTTATACCAAGGTTCATGTGAAAAAATTAACAGTCCCGATATCTTTGTCCCGTACTCAAATAATTAGGACAATATAATATATCGATTAAACCAGCCGTTTTGTATTTTGTCCAAATTTCTCGTCTCGCAGTAATATTATATTTCATTTCACATACATATTATTAAACAGGCAATTGATCAACAAATTGTGCTTTTGATTATCTGATTACAAGGTGTGTTCACAGCACTCGTCTTTTAGGCATTAGTTCACAGTTTGCGGCTGCTGATGAGTGCATTATAAAAACGATGGGAGATTTTAAAATAAATGTTATGAATTATTACGAGCTGGCGTGTATTATATCCATATGCCACGATCTTTGAACAATTTAATATTATGACGTAGTTTGCATACTGAATAGGAAGTGTACAATTTTACTTGCAGTGCACAATATATTATTTGATGCCGATTTTGATAAATATTACATAAGTTTCACCACAATGGTTAACATCACGTCCAGAACAAGCTTTTACGTTCAGCTCGCTGACAGCGTGTCAGTGGTGTTATTTGAATTTTTAACAGGAGGTAAAAGTTTTGGCAAGCCCATATTATGACTGAACCGAAAAAAAACCAGGACGCATCACTCCCCAGCTGACTCCCACTTATATTCTTATCTCGATACAATTACGATTATCTTTCATACGCATTTAATAACAAACAAGACGTGGAAGAGTTAAATAATTATGATACCTACATCATTGGTGACATTTTATATTTTTCTAGAAATATAGATCAATTTAAATTACAATATGAAACACGACTGCTAAACTTTATTAAAAAATGGAAAAATTTTAAATAAATACCTTCTATTATAGAGATTTTATCAAAATCATGAATAAATTTAAAAGTCATATCGTTTTGTTTTTAGAATTTCTAAATTATAGTATCCGCGTCTATATATTTGAGGTAAAAAACTATAAGCATTAATTATTATTATCGTGACAAAAGTTTTCCAGTGCTTACACAATATTATATTTCCTCAAAATTAAAATATACTATAGTCATATTATTTCACCAACAACCGGCTTAACAATCGGAATACAACCAGACAAGGGCAAATGCTCACCTTGCACAAAGTCCCGTTATGTACTAAGTGGAAGACGACCACATATGCAATAATTAATTTGCATTTTTCAGTCAAAGAATTTTAATCAACTGAACTTTCAGACGATTTTACTTAAAATATAATTTTGGTTGAGGCTCCCCGTAAATAGAAACCCAATTAAATATTTTATTTATCATATCGCATTATATGTACAAGCTTATTAATCTACGTGTTAAAAACCACAAAAATAAACTATTTCTTTAAATTAAATAGACACATTGTTTGAGATTGGAAAAATTGTAATATACTTTTAAATCAACTAAACATTAATATAAACTTAACAAAATAATATGTACTAGGTACTTTACAAAATTTAGAAACTAATATGTAACTATCTAAGATAATGCTATTCATAACAATGGTTTTTATTATACCAAACGTGAAAATAACATTTTTTTTCTTAAATTACATTTAGTTATTATATTTTAGTTTCCTAATCTCCAAAATCTGTGACTACGTATAATCGAATACATTTTATAAAACAACCATAGGTATTATGCGAATAACATTTTTAGGAAAAAAAAAACTTTGTATTTGATATATTGATCATTATTACTACTGGTCAACTTTCCCTGACTTTTTCAATTGATTTTACCCATAATGATTTAAAGCTACGACTTTTAAAATAAATTATGAAGAAATAAAATTTGATCTTAAATGCGATTACTCGGTTTCAAATAAATTTAAAAAAAATGGCATTAAATAATATATTCAATAAAAAACGATTTAAAACTTTAAGTATGAGGTATATTTTATACCTATATGTATATAGAAGTGTCAAATTGACATGTTTTTTCCTTTAATTACATTTTTTAAACTACTCTGATTTTCTATCATATATAATATACGTGTTGTAGCGATATGGAAATAAAATATTTCTAATATTAAATAAATTAATTAAATTGATCTAATATAATAAATAAACAAAAAAATGTTTAATATTTTTGTGTTCATCAGAATAAATTTAACTTTATTTTTGATAAGTAATCAAACTATTTAGTTCACAAATTTAATTTCGTAATATTTGGTTCACAATTGTGCCCGAATTGGGACTATTCAACAGCAGAATCTATTAATGAGCACCACATCAGAGGGACCATCCTACCTACATAATATTAAACATAATATTATAAAGGCTTATATAATATTCAAATAGGAAATTAAATATTTTTAATTGAAATCCATCATGTTTAAAATAAAAAAAGAGTAATCCCATACTCTGAAAAAAAATATTTCTATGTACAGTAGGTATTTAATAACTCTGTTCAATGGTAGATGTATTTCACACAGATACAGAGATGAGTTACTAGTTTACTACACAAGAATATACATTAAAGAATAAGTTAAGATAAACGAATAATTTAAAGAATATTGCCGTTGTTACTTCAGATATTATTATTTATTTATTGTTTTAATTTATGAACTTTTAATATCTAACATTTATTAGTGCAGAACAAAAAAAAAAAAGTTTTATTGATAAATAACCGATAATTGCTTTTTTTTTTATTTTTAATACTAGCCCAATACGTTTAATCGTATTTCATGTTACTGACAATGTCATTCAGTTCATTATTATTCATTTAAACAGTCGCGGTTGTCAAAAAATACTTTTGATGACACTGCTCAATCGATGCTATTATACATATATTTTACATTATACATCATCAATAACTTTTAAAATTCAAATGATTTCCTACATTTTCATTTAATTTATAATAATATTATGGTAATAAATATTGTTGTTTTTTTTTTATTATTATTATTATGGTTAGAAAAAAAAGGTACCGTACATTTTTAAAAATATTATCATAAAGATATGATCATCAATGATTATTAGGCGTAATTCGAATGTCGTTTACCATTTTGAAATGTTTATACTCGAATAATGACAAACTTGTGTGAGCAATATATCAATGTTCATTTTTTAGGTTTTTTGTGACTTACTTTTTTAATATAACACTAATTTATAGATTTTGAAAAATTAGAATTTTATTTATTTAAACAAAATTGTCTGCATAACGTTGATTTTAATTTGTATAAAAAAAAATGTATACAATTAATATGTTAGCTATTATGATAGTCCGAGTAGTCCTAACTTATAGTAGCTGCTGTGCAAAGATTTTTATAGAACCCATAATTAATAATCTTATGAATTAAAAGTAACAGTGTAGAATACTGTCATCGTGGACTATTATCTGAACAAAATTGATTTTAATTTATTTGTGTATAGGTCCCTCTTGAATTTCAAATTCTTTTCATTACTTAAAATTATTTTGAAACTAAAATCATGTTTCTAGATAACATAATATGTAGTGTAGTTTGATTCGTGAAATAAATTTATTTTAAAATATGTAATCATAAATAGATAAATATCTAATAGACGACAGTATAAAAGAAGATAAACAGAACACATATATGACTTCAATATGCAAAAAATGACATAAAAAGTGCAAAAGCCAATCAGAAATATATAACTAAAGATAGATTTGAATATTTTTTTTTTATAAATTAACAGTTAGTAATACACGTGTCGCGTGTTGGGGAAAACTTATCAATTTTTTCAAAAGTTAATAAATAAAAACGAATAAAAATTATTTCCAATGGCGGTAGGAAAGTTATATTTGTTTTATAAAATGTCTGTACCGTTGTGCCATTTTTTACTAGTAATTTATTACAAAAAAGATTTATGTTAACTGAGAATAGAGAATTGTTTTTATAAACTATAAAATATAGTTCTAGACAGTGTTATTCTATATTTTAAAAATATATATTAAGTTAGATAAATGTTTATTTGAGCAGCATTTTTAAAGTACCATTGTTTAATTAGATTAGGTTATAATTACCATTTATACATTTTATAGGTAGCTTGTTTATAAAAATAAATATACAAATGTCAAAAAAGTAAACTATACAATATGTAAATTAAATAACTGCGTGTGAAATTGTTTTTATCGTTTTTCTATACATATTTTAAAGTATACGATAATCGATTTCTGTCCATTACAGTCTAAGTGTGCCAAATCGAAAAAAATATAAACTACGTCTACATTATATTATTTTGCATGGACATTGAAAAAAATTCAAAAACTTTATAAATTTTTTTGCGGAAGCCTAACACAGGTACATACCGCTTATATCATTCTGATTCCAAATAGGTTTTGACTTAAGTGAGTGCATGGTTAGCAACAGGATAAAGATTCATGTGCGTGTTTGTGAAATATTTGCTGAACGATTCCTACTGTGCATCTAGGAACGGCCGAGTGCTCGTAAGCTTAAGGTCGGTTAAGCGTGAACGGAGTCTCCGATAGCAAAACGAAGGGGGAAATTACCGATCCGAATAAGAGGAATGACATTGTAGAGAATGGGTTGCTTTTGTCCGGGGGCAAATTAATTTAAGAAACATTTCTGGATTATTCACTTGCAGAAAGAAAACACCGACTTCGCGTGCCACGTTGTCGGCTGTGTGAATCGCCTCAGATTGGATTGGACAACAGGCGAGCTCAATGGACACTTAAAAGTGGAAAAGCTTATCTGCAACACACCACTCGTGACTTCCCGGAATCCTGTTGGCCCAACGCATTGCATTTAATTAAAACGTACATTTTCATAACTCGTTCAGATGTAAAATTATTTTCTAAGACGATGCACACCAATAAGTATTAACGATATCACGGAAACCGTGATTGTCACAGCAGGTATATGCGCTAAGCTCTGTGACTCCGTGTTGAATAATAAAAATATACGACATAGTCAGTTAATTCAAAGATTTCCCGGATTTGGTTTTATTCTTCTGCGACGTGTATTGAAATTGAGTATAAATTATATAAACACATTCCTGAATCATATTAGAATACGATTACATCTAGACATTTACGGTATAAATGTTAATAACTTAAAGATAACCGTTCAAATGTATTATTAACATTAGTCGTGATATTATCCAAGCCATTTGTTAATTTTTTATTCAAAAAAACTTATTTTAATATTATAGATTATAATAGAAAATCAATTATTACGGGACATATAATTTAATAAAGTTTACCCGATGATTCATACACTATTACCAAGTTTGTGAACAAGTAAGGAAAAGCGCAACAGTAGTCATTTAAATTATTCTCCATTGTAACAATTCAATTTTATCCGATAGTGCAACCGTAAAATAAATTGAATGGCCAGATTTTTCATCTTTAAAAGTAACATAATTCATTATCATATCAAAATTAGAAAATTATTATAACCAATTTTTTTTTTAAATGATATTATTTATAAAGTAAGATTTTAGTTTACTGACGGTAACTAAACAAAACAACATATATTCAGTATATTATTGTAAAATGGACTTTTAATCATAAAAAAATATGTCATGTATTTAATCATTAAACTTATTTTATTCAATTTTAAGTAGTCTTATGTGAAAAATTATAAGTACTGAAATGCTATGACGTAGGTATATCATGTTCAATAAGATACAGAACTGCTTAAAATGCTTATAAATCGTATAAATCAGTCTCAAATTATTATTAATCTGAAGAAAATAATTCATTAATTATCGTTATTGAATTCTAATTTATTAAAACAGTAATAATTAGAGCATAAGCAAAATGATTGACTCAAGTATGCATAGCTACTAATGTTATCAACCATGGGTATAATTTAAATTACAGTGAACGAACTAATGCCATGTAGTAAAGGAATTTTATTTTTGATACTGTTCTTCGGTAATACGTTTAAAACCTCGTTTTAATTTCTTCTTATTTTCTAATGTCGTCAACAAAATGATTTCAGGGCGGTCAGAATTATATTAAAACCTACCGACCAGAGACGTTGACTTCCGGTAAAATTTCAATTGTCGAGCACGACAACAGACATATACGCCAATGTAATTACAATCACATGCAACATAAATATATATATATATATATATATATTATACAGAATGAACTATTTGCAGTAGTTTATTGGTAATATACGAGATAGACTTGAGTATTGCAACTGTTCAACTGTTGTATGTAGTGTATACGCTGACGATCAGACAGTTATTTAAAAACTTACGACGACCCATAGAAAATAAAATGAGGTTTCTCAGTAGTCATGTGGAAAAGTATTTCTCCATCGTTCGTATGTTTCATTATACGCGAATAAATGAATACTCTTTCATCCTCAAATGTTAGAGACCAATTTATTTCGACATTACGATTTCAATAAATATTCATTTTTATGTATAAAATCCGAAGATAACATATTTTTTTTTTATTAAATTGATATTTAACCACATATATATTATATATTATTTATTTTATAAACATACATTTCTATCTATTTTTATAAAAAGATTCAATATTCGTATAACATTAATATCTATCTATAGAAATATAGAATAAGTATAAATTGAAACCGAAGTTCTACATAAAAGAATTCTTTAAAATTATTTGCTATAACAGGTCGAGTCCTTAAAAATATAAATGTAGATTATGTAGGTAAACGTAGCATGTTACTTGATATTTTGTCTCTACGAGAAAAATCTTATGAAACATAAATATTTTTTTATAAAGTTGAATATCAGTAATACATCCACTTTAATATAAATAATAAATAATAAGTAATAAAATGTTAATAAGTATCCGTGGTAACTAAAATCTTACGAAAATTGGCCTTATTGAAAAAAAAAATCTATGTCCAACCGAAAAACATATTTATGTTAAAAAAAAAAATGCTATGACTTAATCTAACAAAAATTAAATCTCGAGTTTTGAAAATGTTTCATTGTTTTACTATTTTATCTCATTACCGTGTAATTGTTTTAATTTTAAATAGATCTTCTATTTATTCCATCTATCCATGATGAACATGATGTGTTTTTTGTATATGAGTTTAAGTGGAAAAATTATAAAAAGCGTTGGCCTTTAATTTATCATTTTAGTAATTTTGTTATTTTTATATGTGTTTTTAAGCTTTTCTTTAATATATATATAATATAATTTCATATTTTTTATTTTTAAGTTATTTTAATAATTCATGTTTTTTTACAGAACTTAAGTTTCTAATACTGGGTTTATTATGTAACTTGATATTTTAAAGAACTTGGTTTATTAGACTCGAAACATTACCAATAAAAATAAAGATACTAGGATGTGCTTCTTGGTATTAAATACATTTGAATATATAGGATGTTGGTGTTAAGTGCAATCGATAATAATTAAATAATCTTTATCATATAATATTTCATGACATAAGTTGTAGTCATAATAGTTCAGAGATTAGCATTTGGTCTGAAAATCGATGCATTCATTTGTATTCTATACAGATACAATTAAAATTATACTTACTATTGTGTTCCGTGAAAATAACAACAGTACATTTAGATTATAATATCCAAGAAATTATGTTGACCCAGTATAAATATTTAAAATAACCCATCATTTTACCCAACAGATTTTTTTCTTATTCTTATTTTTAATAAAAATGTTTTAAAAAAGTGGGAAATGGTTTTTTCTACTGGAGTCTTCGCTTCGTTAATAAAAGTAATTATCCAACATCCTTTTGCTCTTTTACTTCGCTATTAGTACCCGTGAACATAATCAATTAAAAGATAGAGAAACATTTTTTTAGAAAGGGGAAGGTGTGCAAATTAAATTGCCGCAGGCAGGAGGTTTTTGCATAGCATGTAATAATAATAATAAAAAAAAAACAACAGCAACATTTTGGCAAGAAACAAATTATCTCTAAGGTATACTTAAAATTAAATTTTATTTATTACAAAGAGTTGTGCCTTTGTATAAGATTACAAGCATCTGGAAATTAAAAAAAAAAAAAAAAATATTAATAAGCAAACACTTTTTGTGTACCCAAAATGAACATCTTCTGGTTTTAATATTTGAGTTCAAAGAGTGTATAATACCATGGTAGTTTTTAGTATTGATATTTTTACTATTTACGAAAATTATTAAAACAGATTCTCCAAAAACGAAAAACCTCGAGAAAATTAATTTTACCGACGTTGTTTCTAAAAGTAGTAAATTGAATACTTATGTAATATCTTCCACTGCTTTTATAATAGGTACGTTGTTGTGATACAGGTAAGTTTTGAAGAGCCAATAGGATTTACTGATTTAGAATCCTTCAATTCCAAATATAATACAAAGCATATTATGTTCAATGTGTAGAATAAGAAATATATATTGATAACATTAATTTCGCATTGTTGGGATAAATTTTAACTGAAATACTTATCCTAACGAACTAGAAATGAAAACGTTATTTATTTTATCAAGTATCTATAACGTACAGTCAATCTATTCAGCAGTTTAAGGAGATTTGATACCACTCGTTTTTAAGGAGTTAAATATAGGCAATTTCCATGTATTTCTATTTGTAGTAAACGATGATTAGTGTGAGACGATTAAATGAAAACGAACACCTTAGCACGTGCAAGCAGGAAAAAAGATCTATTTCTTTTTAAATAGAATCAGACTAGATGATAATTCTATCTCGCCATTTTTGATTCATAATTATATAATGTTTTTATCAAGTTTATCGAACCGATGATGGAATTTTCGGTATTTTTCTTAATTTATTGTTCTAAAATATGTTAGTTCATCATTTTTCATACTTACTATCAGTAAGTACATATTGATTATAAAATGGGTGGCTTGATATTAGAGTAGATGTTTACATACATGACTTTACATAACCAACCCGGCTGACATTTTGTGGTGTATGATAATTTACAGGTCGCTTGGATCCACATCGATCGGAAGATGATAATCGCAGTGCACAAACATGTCATTGCCAGAATACCCAGATTCAGTATGTCTCACGATGGCCAGAAGACATGGTTGCTAAACATCAACGGCGTGAGAGCGTCGGACAAAGGCATTTACATGTGCCAAGTTAACACTGACCCGATGATCAGCCAAGTCGGTTATCTGCAGGTGGTCGGTGAGTAGATACGTTATCCATATTATAGTGGTGTTTTAGGCATACCGAATAATTATTTTCCATATTTTGTTAAACACTATAATAATATGATAAAATTGTTATTAATTAATTGATAATAATAACAATAATATTATCTTTCTAGGCGAGAAAAAATTTAAAGACCAGTATAATAATAATATTTTACTTTAGTTTTCCGCCCTATTGATCATGGTTGACTTTTTGTCAAGCCAATATTATTATAAATGCACATCAGATATTTCATTATGTTTTTTTTATTATTGTTATATTTTAATCCTTATGAAAAACATTCCAATTTTTTAACAGCCGAGTGGACTAAGAATTTCACTTAAAAGCAATATTAAGTTTAATTTTGTATTCACGAAAGACCATTGATTACATTTAAAAAAATCATCATCGTCATATCAGAATTCATAACAATTTAACCGTGCCCTCAAGTTCAGGTTATACTACATGCATATATATAATTTAATATACTTTGGGTAATGAGGATTGTAGGGGAATGGAGATAAAATTTAATTAAAAAAACCCCACACCTAGAACCGGCTTAAATTTCAGATCTAATTTTTTTCACCGGCATTGGATTGTCGTCCGGCAAAGCCGATTATAATATTTTAGAACAGCAAATCCCATTTTTTCTCTTACAGTTTTTACTATATCATCATTCAGCGGCGTTTGAACGAAAATAGTTTTAAAAAAAACTCTACTAAAAATCCTTGAGCTCTTTGGATGGATTATGCACTTGAATGTAATCCAACGACTTCACTTTATTTCTCTATAATACTAAAAAAAAGTTAAACAAGTTTTTTATCCTCAAATTTATTTACGAATAAACGTTATTTTTGAAACCATAATAGTATATTATATAGTAAAGATTAGCTGTATATTATGTTTTCTGTTATTGTTCAATAGTATAAATAAAAACTTAAATATAATAAATCATTTGAGTAGCATTATATTATGATGTATGATGTATGCTAAAACCGTTTATAATTCTAGGATATTTGATAACATAAATAAAACGCACGAGTAGGCATTAGTTGTTTTAATAAATTATTTATATCAAAAAAAAAAATTAAAAAATTAAAAAATAACAAGATGAACAATATTCATTAGTCATTATAATTATCCGTACGAAAATATTTTGTTTCAGTTGTAATATTATATTTAAAGACACAAATATATAATGCTATGTACCTGGCGATACATATTCTATTTTACTATTATTAAATTTGAATGAACCACTAAAGTAAGGAGGAATCTCATACTTTTGACACAATCCACTATACACACACACACACACACATATATATATATATAGTTAAAATCATAATATTTTGAGGACATGAAATTGAATTGAACTACTAGAGATTTCTAACTCTAATTATTTCGCTAGTTTAAATTTTATGTCATATTTAAATAAAAACACCATTGAACATTTATTCAGTTAATGATTATTTATTTCAACATTCAAGTCCTAATCCATTCACCTGGTTGTCTATATCCTGGCGTACGCTACAGTAGAATCTACTAAAAATATTTAAATAATCATTAATTTTTGAGTTTGAAATAGTGTTACTTTAATTTATTAGATATAAGTTATATGCCTTAAGTGCTAAAGATAAGTTTCGGCTGGACACATATGGTAAATCAAGGAACAACTTTTACGCATAATTATAAAAGAAAGTTCAGTAGGAAAAATGTCAATTGGGAGACTCCGTTTAAGAAGAGTAGATTTCATAATTCAAAATTATGTAGAATCACTGGGCAGCATAATAGGACTATTTGAGGATTTAGCGTGTGATGGTCTGGAAGGTCTTAATGGTCGATAGACTCTTAGAAGAAGAAAAAGAATTTACCCTTAGTATAAACGTTTTAATAACTCACAAACAAATCGTTCAAGTTTTGAATAAGTTTCTTAAGAATTTATTGTAAAAAATGAGAGTTCTGATTTGAAAAATAGATGTTTGTATCGCCATACGAGTAATACAAGCAATTTTTTTAAATATATATTTAGGTAAAGTATACTTAAAAAATCTTAAAAATAAAAATTTGAATAAATTCATTATTAAAAAAAAAATCTTGGAATCAGCATACTTAGTAAATCACCGTGTATCATATATTTATATACATTTTATAAACTATCAGTTTAAATACAACATTAAAAATAAATCAATATAATATAAGATTACTGATGGTAGGACCTATATTTCTAAGTTTAAAACAATTAGTTTCACAATTATTCACTAAAAAACAATAGTGATAAGAAATTTGGATTTACTTATATTGAAAACGCACAAATTAACTAACTTTTAATATTTATCCAACCAAATATTTATAAAAATCATGTATTAAAATTATACATATAAAATAACATAATATTATTTATTGTTAATATAGTTAACTTTTAAGTTCTTATACAATATGTAATTATCATCCTATTTAAAAACCTACTAGTTATTATATTTTTATTTCGCATTATTAAGTTTTAAGTATATAATTTTTTACTTTTAAAATAAACTACAAGTAGGTAATAAAAGAAAAATTGATAAATGCTTCAGAAAATCATAATAAAGATTGACTTGTGTAAGAAAGGTAATCGAGTTAATTATAAAACAAACGATAAATATTTCAAACCAATTAAACTTTAGACACTAAACAAGTAAGTCAAGCAACTTACAATTTATGTAATTAACTTTAATAAATTATTTACGTTTCTTTATTTAATTTATTTTAATAAGAATACCAAAAACGATTTAAGTATCTAGCAATTAAACCAGAAAATCTGAACATTTTCAAAAACAACTTAATTATAATATAATTTTTAGCTTTGTACTAAACTGCAGGTATTATAATTTATAAAAAGAGATAACGCACCTGATTTAAACATAGAATTTTATGTTTCTACTTTCAACGTTTTTGGGTTAGTTAATTTGATTATTAATAATTCACAATATGTAATCATTTTTAGATAAGAAGTTATAATTAGGACTATAATTCAATGTATTTATATCTTTTTTTGGATTGTCTGAAACAATATTTACCATGATACTAATACTGATGTGTTTAAACTATTCTATTAACATTTTTCAAATGTATAATTCATTTTTTGACCCACTTCAAAAAATATAACAAAAACTAAAAATAATTTACGTAGATTTAAGTATAAATTAAGTTATTTTTTCGTGTTTGTACTGTACCATATTGTTTAATTTAATTTAATAGAAAATATGAGTCTAAGATTTATAATCGGATTGTCACACAACCACCAGTCGATTGTATATCATACAAGTGTACATTTTATGAATTCAGCACTGGTCAATCCATATTTTATATATAATATATTAATTAATTAATAATTCTGTTGTATTATAAACAAAAAATACATGCATTTTTTATGTTCTTTGGTCATAAATGCATATTTTTACGATATTAAAATCTGAGTCCTAGTTATAATATACTCGTACATTAGACAAATAATGTGTTTTAGTAATTTCGAAACTTTAAACTTGTGATCAGTTCCATACAATATAATATGACGCGTACAAATATTAGGGGTTGTCTTAATTTAATATATTCATTGAAATGTGATACCTAAATGTCTTTTATAGAAATAAAACACAATATTTACAATTGAAAACAAATAATGTTGTTTATTACTAGTTTTTGATATATATATATATATATATATATTTTTTTATAACAAGTTTTTAATTTGTTTTGTTTACTTTAATATACTATGTTTAATACATTGAAAATGTGAAACTTTTGTTATTATTGACTAACTCGTTATAAAAGCTTCAAATTCCACTGAAAAATGTTTGACCATTAAATATCAAAAGTATCTTAAAAACATATCGACTTTATTTAGACGAAAAATAACTTTAGTGAACAGAATGATAATATTTATTATTACATTCTATTCTTATAAAACTGACATTTCTAAGAGAAGATTATGCGCCCTTCTCCTTTCTTCTCAAAAATAACAATTCATTCATACGGCATTTTAAAATAAACCAGAATAAAAGCTGCATTTCGTACATTATTCAAATGTACCTACAATTCTTTGAAATCTATGATAGTTATGCGAAATGAACTGCGCCATGACATTTTATATATATATATATAAATACCTATATATTAAAGACAATTATTTCTTATGGAATTTTAATTAACAAAATCCGCAATAACTTTGATGTTTTACTCATCTTTGTTCATAATTTAAATTTAAACCTATCCATGCGTTTAGAATTTGATCACAATTTTCATATAGGTAGCTATAATCAAAATAATGATATACCCAAATTTAAATTATTGCTAAACAAATTAATAATATTCATGGCATTAACTGTTAATTATATTACAGTTATTAGGTACGTGTCTGTAATTTATATACCAGACATAAATATTATATTACGTCAAATATTAATATAATAAATATACAATGTATATTATACATAGTATAAAATCGATTTATAAAAAGTTTTTTAATCGATAGAAGAAAAAAACGATTATGTCTGGACTAAATTATTATAAATGTTTTACTCAGTTAGAGATGATTTTTCATTATCAAAATTTAAAAAAAGCAACCTAAAATGTTTTATAATTTGTTTTTTATGATATATTGAAAAAAGAACTTATTATTACTTTTTTCCACCTTTATAATTTGGTATTTTACATTAATTGTATTATAAAGTACATTAAAAAAATACTTTTTGAAAATATCTTACATATTTCGACATCACAAAGTATTTTAGATATATTATTCAAAACTTCGTTATTTAAAGAAAAAAAATTGTGTTGGACGATACATAATTAAATAAATACATGTAATATATCTATACTCATTCAAATATAATATTTAAAATAGGTCAAAAAAAACTTTTAAAATATTTTTAATTTAAAAATAAAATAAAAGTGAGAAATCATTCTTAAACTAAAAGAAATATTCTTTAAACTAATATATATACATTATTATAAAAAACTATCTTAAATATGTAAAATAATATATTTTTTAAGAAATATTATACTATCTTACAATAATTTTGTAGCTTCCTTGACTTACCACAAATATTCTAAACCATTAAATTTCATGCTGTAATAATAACAAACAATAAAAGTTTAAACTCGGTAATATTCAAAATTTCAAATATTTTGAATAATCTTAATAATTTGAACAATTATATATCCCGATTTATGAATCTGGATACATGAATTAAATTGTATAAAAACTAAATATCAATAGTCTTAACCATAAGTAATAAATAATAAAAAAGCGCATATTGGATTTCGTCTTAACTTTGCTAACATAAATAATGATATTATTGCAATACTGGACGTTTCAATAAAGGAGCATACGTGTATTATTGACTTACGTTTTCTAGACTGTCAAATACCCGACGTAAGCCTATTGTTTATGATTTGTGACTTTTTCAACTATCTACTGTCCAATACATTTCTTATTTAAAACTGTACAAGATTTTTCATCTTTTACTATTAAAATATATATATATATATATATATTTAATGTATTTATATATTTATTTAAATAAAAAGTTTCAAAACTATACCATAAATGCCCGTAGATTGGGATAACGTTTTTTACTTCAATATAAACTATATTATATATTGGATAAGTAATTTAACGCGTTATGTAATAAACATAATTACAAAGACTAAATTACAATATGAGTCATACAATTTAATCTAGTTGCAGTATTTTGAAACTTCCATATTTTTTTGTTACAAGTTTGCTGTGATCAGTTGTATTTGTTTAGGATAGAAGTATTGTTTATTTTATGTTCCACTTTAAGCACAACAAAAATTCTTAAATACAAAGAGTGGTTAAAAATACAAATTCAAAATTCGAGATTTTTTAATGATTATTTTTCTACATAACAATAAATCATGCAATGAATCAAATTATGAGTTATTAACTTAACTATATTATATGACTATTTTTTTATAAACTTATAAAATGTCTGATATTTCATAGCATATATTTATTATTAAAATTAAGTATTTATAAATTATTTATTAATTTTAAATTAATATTAAAGAATATAATGATCTAATCTTTCTCTCTTTTTTTTAAATACATTATCTTCAAATAATAAAATATAAGATATAAGTTAATATGTTAAAATACATATTTTAAATGAAAACGATTCAATGTATATAATAAAACGTTAAGTAATATAATATAGATATAATAATATATATAAAGTACAAAATAATGTATGACTCTAATTTGAATGAAAGAGATGTATAGTAAAATACTTTCTTTGATCATTTTTAAGTAAAAATTATCATAAATACAACCTATTTAATATACTAACACACATTAATATTCGTTTATTCAGGTGGTTCATCGTTTTTTTATTTTTCTTTTTGTACACTATAACTATAAATTATACTGCATAATATGCATTACTGTATTATTAAGCGCTGAAATGCGAGTAAAACAAGAAGAGTTTCTAATATTCATTAATTGTATACTGTGCAATTTTTTATTTCATTTATATTGATAAGAATTAATAGAGAAAATTAATCAATTAAATGTTGACAGTGCCACCAAATATAGTGGACGATGAAAGTTCTACTTCAACTGTAGCTGTAAGAGAAGGCCTCAATATATCACTTACGTGCAAAGCAAAAGGTAATCCAGAACCAAAGATTGTGTGGAAAAGAGAAAATGGATCCAATATAACAGTAGACAGAAGGAAAAAAGGTAAAAAAAAAAGAAACCATTGCACTTACCCATTTAAATATTATAGTTTTTATGATTTAAATGTTGACTTCTGTAATTCGATACTATTATTTATATTTACACATCGTTTATTTGTATTAATTATTAAATTTTATTTGTATTTATTATTTGACTCCGCCATTGTTTGATCAAATTTTTCTAAAAGGATTCTGTTGTTGACACTTTTTCTTCTCACATATTGCCTAAACACGAAGTTAATACAGAGTTAAATATTATAAATATTAGTTGTATAAGTAATATTTAAATACGTATATACCGGGTATTCGTTATTTCAAAAATTATTTGTTTTTGAAAATATTCTATTTTACATAATTTAAAGTTGTCAAAAACAACATTTTTCTAAATATATATATATATATATTTTTTACTATTTTAATCGTTATTATTTTTAATTAATTTTTTAATGACGACATGTAATTTTAATTCCTTATTTTAAAGCAGACTATTTTTTCGAGTACTTCATTGTATAAAAATTACATTTTGAATGAAAAGTATTGAGTCATAAGTATTTTAATTTCTGATGAGCAGAATGGTGTGATACAGGGGTTCTCCTCCAAAATGTTGGTCCACTACTTCGTTCATCTAAACTTTAAATACTTATAACTATTTATCTAAAATTTAATTTTTATTTATTAAAAATCTCTAAATATTTTATTTTACTTCGATATATGGAATTTAAAATGTATGTTGTTAATCAAAAAAAATAAACAACTTTATGAAATAAATAACGAAATAAAATAATAATAAAAAATAATCATTTTTTCCCAAAAACATTGTTTTTTAATGACTTACAATTATAAAAAATAAATATTTATAAAAAAGTTAGTGTTTTCTAAAATAAAAAGTGTTTTATGGTTAATTGATTACCCCGTCCATTTTATTAATATTTATGTTTGAGAAATAATCATTTTACTGACTTTTATGTACAATTGGTTTTATCTTTTTTAATAAATTGTAACGATTTTTAACTTTAATTTAAAAATTTAAAAAGCCGAAATAATTCCATTAAGAATATTTTATTTTACCTAAAAATAAAAATATATAGTTAAAGCATTAATTTTAGAATATGTTTTATTTTTTTAAATTATTTTATTCAGTTTAATAGATTCATAAACAATCAATATTGATTCCGAAACCTAGAGACTTATAGACAGTAGTTGCATAATTTATAATCTAATATTTTTAAAACTATATTATAAGGATATTTTTTTTCTGTTTACTCAAATTCTGGTAGTATTTTTTTAATTTAATATTTTAAACGTGGAAATAAAAATGTAATATTTATTTATGATAATATTCAATAAACAAGCACTTTTTTTATATATAAAGTACAGGGTTATAATGTTTATGTGATGTTACAGTACATAACATGTTTCTTGAGGAACAATAATTGATATGTTTACTTTGGGCTATTTTTAAAATGTGAAGATTCCGCTTTATACTTCGGTAATCGATTACATTCGCCATGCCCTGCCTTATGTTGTATTGTTGATGTGAATCTTGATTGGTTAGTATTTTCAGGATTATTTGTTATTTCTACGATTTTTGCTTTTGATAAGTTTAGTAATACTAATATGTACTGTAAAAGTTGAATATCTACTTGGGAATTTTTCGATGGTAGTTCGTCCATTAATGGTGGTGCTTTAAAAATGTTGAAATAAATGAACTTGAATAAATATATACGGTTAAATTGTATTTAATGTACCGATATCGATATCAAGATATTTAAAACTTTAAAATAATATAATATATTTCATAACTTCTAGATAGAACACATATTTGATCAACAATATTGCACAAATCACTTAGATACGTTATATTATTATTTAAAAATACATAGTTAGGTACGTAATTTTATTATATTTAAAAATTACTTTATGGACTGTATACACAATATGAATTATATTATATTATAAAGTAATAAAATAAATAAGTAACCATATGTCCACATATTATATTTTAATGCTAATAATGATGTGCGATATCATTCACTGGTACTTGTCCAAATGTAAAACAGTAATTTAATTTATGCAATCATTTTTATTTGCACATTTAGTTTTATATTCTGATAAATGTGTTTCAGTAGGTTGTAACATCTCAAACTTTCATTGACTAGATTCTGTAGAGCGTTACATGACGACTTGATATAATTAGGTATGGTCGCCAACCAGGGACTGAGATCGAAGTTGGAGTTACCTGGATTTTGTTTGGAATACGGAAATTTGAGTATGGGAAATAATAAATAATTAAAGAAAAAGACAAATTAGGGGATAAATAGAATTATATTGTTGTGCATGCGAATTAATTAAAGTTGATACGAAGAAATGCCTCTCGACATAAAAACTTCATACGTAAAATATAATATAATAAATTATTATCCTTGATAATAATAATAACGGGAAATAAAAGTTGAATGAGAGGAGTATTGGCCATACCACGGGCACCCGACCACGGTATAGGAAGAAGTATGTTATGTATCATCATCTTTTCCTATGGACCGTGTCTTGCGGCAGCAACACGCCTCGGGCTACCACTCGCTCCATACATTTGATGACATCAAATGTATCATTAAATACACATAAGTATAAAAGGAGAAATAAAAACATTGAATAAGAGAAACGATAAAAAAAAATTACCGGTCAAGGTGAAAAATTTGTGTATATATATATATATATTTATGTACTTACGTACTCGGACGCACAGTCTTGGTGACCCTCTTTAGAGTCGCACCGGGAAAATATAGATTTACTCTTCCATTTGTATAGACCGACTCAAGTCATAAGAAAAAAAAACAAACACACGGAGCTGGTTCCATGTGTATAAGACGCGTAAGGGAACGGCAAAGACAAGAAAGAAAATTCAACGCGACAAACAGCGGAAGGAGAAAAGCATTTTTAATTACGGTAATTGGCTGGTATTTTTATATACATATATTACATAACACAATCGGTGCATCGAACATCGTACATCCACGGCGAGGTGAAGAGATCGTGCAGAATTGTAGTGTAACGATGTTATCGTTACGAGACCGACCAGAGGAAGAGGAGAATACAATCTATTTCGGTAATTATACACATTAGAATTTGGCGAATTTGTCTTCGTAGTATTACTACGGAATTTCAATCGTTACGAGGTATTAGGTATCTAATAGTTCATAATATATATTTGTTAAGACGTTGTTAACAATAATTGTATAATAAATTTTTCATTTATACGCTACATCATATTTTGCTTTTAACGATAATTGTAGCAAAATTGCATATACAATGCGCCGTCTTAACATTATTATGATATCATTAAGATTAATGTTAGCGCTCCTACTTGTGTGTGCCCACTCTCTCTCTGACCAGTTCAAAACAAATCGAATTTTAATTGACTAGAACCAATTATGACGTGCTTTAAGCTTTAATATAACAATTAATTTACATATTTTCAACCTTAAAGTTAAGAACAATTGAATATTAGCAGTGTTTTTATAATAATATTTTTATTCAATCTCATGATTATGAAAATTATTACAATTTAAAAAGATATAAAGTTTCAAACACATATATTGTTCTTAAATGAAAGTTTAATAACAGACACGGCTGATTCTTTTGAATGCGATTTTGATATGTTGCGCGTGCGAGCCAGAGAGAAGAGACAAACAGTGCGCAGACACCTCATAATATTATTGTGTTTATAATATCATGAAAACAACGGTTCTCACTTTTCAATATTCCAAAGTAATAGATAATAGTTGACAAGTATCTTTTTTAGGATTTATTTTCAAACACCGTTTCAGTTGGTGACCGTATTGATGGGTTTTTCATGGTTGGCCGAATTTGATCTTTTTCAATTTTGCCAATGATAAGGTGTCCATCAATGTTGTGTGTATCATCCATGCAAGCCTTACTTGTTAATGTGGATACACAGAATTGTATTTGATTGTTTTAGTGTACACTTTATAACAACTAAAAAATTCAAAATTATTCAATGCTAAGTATTTTAAATACTTTAGATGAATTATTAATTAACCAAACGTCACAATTTAATGCATTGGATTTTATTGTCGAACTTATCGTCAAACAGAGGTTTTACTTTTAAAACATCGTCCCTAATCGACGATTATTTACTTTTAGTGTCACTCCAGGGTAGTCAGTTAGGCATTTATTTTTCCGTATCGTTTCATGGTAAAGTCTTTTATGTGAAAAAATTATCTTATACTCCGAGGAATGCAAAAAAAGAGTCTCCGTCGAAAGTGAGATTTTACGATGAAAGTTTATCAACGTTTTTTTTTTTGTATATATTTTGCTAATGGACGCTGAAAAAGTTACGTTTTGCGATGCGGTTAATCGCTAATATACCTACTCGTTTTATATATAAATATATATAATATAATAACAACAAATCATAAAAAAAATAACTTCAAAGTTTAAGTCATGTGATGTAACATTAAGTGTTCCCTAAAGGTAAAGTTTATGGGATTAGTTTACAAGTAGGTTGCTGTAAAATAAGTACAAGGGATACACGGTTGTACGGTTTTTCCACCCACAAAATTAGATTAAGAATCTGTAAAATTGAATTGTCTCCGACGGTTTCAATCGGCGTGACAGCTTTGTGATTGGTTTGGATGTTAGAAATATAAATCAATTTTTAGACGCACTTCATTGGCCTGACATATAGCACCAATGAATTAATGAGATCAACAGTACGGGTTCTGCCAAAACACCCGTTAAACAATTTCATTCTTATTATCTGTCAAGACGAAATGAATTGACATTTATTTATATATTATTTACAAACAAAAGTCACACGTGTAAATACAATGGATCCTTGAAAGTTATTTGCAATATAAATGAACAGCTAGATGAATTAAAGCTTGAAAATCCATCGTATTTTTATATCTAACACAAAACTATTTCAGTTACACGCTGTGCGTTTAACGCTTTAAGGTTAAGAATATTTGAAGTTATACCTATATTTACATTATTTACATTTTTTATAATAATATTATTACACAAACTATTTGATATAATTGTATATATAATTTTCTTTTTTATTTAAAAAAAAACCGTTCGGTATAACTAGAATAAAATATAAAATTAATAAAATTGCTTGTTTATTTTATTTTCCTCCATAATTTGATTAAATCGAGAGTGTTCATTTAGATAAGTAGTGCTTCGTAACCAAAATTTAAATTAAAGTCATCATACTAACATAATTTGGATTACTTATTTCATTTCTACTTCAAATATTTTACACAGTCACTTTATTTAAAGATATTATATAATATAAATGAATATATAGTGTTTGGTCGAATGAAGTAATTTACTTGGCATATATAGTTTTGACCTAGAATGACACACTCAGAAAATTATTTTTTCATTCGACTTATTATTATTTTTTATTTGAATAACAAAACATTCCACACAAACCTAAAACGATTTAAAGTTTTAAATCAATAACAATTGTCATTTGATTTCTTTCTTATCGTTTAATATAAGTATATAATTAAGATAATAATATCTTAGGGAAATCGTATGGATTAAAATTGCCTACTATTTCATAAATATTATGCGGTCACTTTTAATTTTAAAATAAGAGATATTATTTATTTTTCATCAATATATTATTTTAGATTTACATTCTAATATTAAAATCTTTAACTTTTATAAAACTCGGAACCATTTATGAAACCATTTACACTTATTTTATGAATGGAAAAAACATATATCAGAGAGAATTAAAGTTTACACTTTAGAATGTTAAACGCAAATGTATATACATATTTTATGACGGGTTTAATAGTGTAACAGTTTATACTTGCGGGTCCTAATAATATATAGTAATAATAATAATAATAATAATAGTTATGACATAATAGGTGTTCTCTTTGTATTCTATAGTACATACATGATACTATATTTTACAACACTAAAGTAATATTATTTATTAAAACCACTATCTTCCAGGAAAATAATGCCTGCGTATGGTGCCGGGGTCCACAGGCCACAGAAATAACATTTAGATAATTGAACGCATAAATATTTAGAAATGACACTATGAACTTTTGCTCTTATCGTAATAATATTAATTTTTTCGATGCATGCATTGTTTTACAGTAGAAAAGCAGCACGGTAATGTCCTGAACCTGACCAAAGTTAGCCGAGCTGACATGGGATCTTATTTGTGTATTGCGTCTAATGGAATTCCTCCATCGGTCAGCAAAAGAATCGTTCTTGACATTGAATGTAAGCATAACACTTCTTCCATTACTTTATTTTTTAGTTTATAATTAGGTATTATTAAAAATTGTAAATCATTATTTATTTAATTACTTAGTCAATCGAGGTTTCGTTTTACTGTGTTTTGTTGTAATTAATAATTATTATTTGAATTGTACTATTAGACATCACGCCCGTTTAATAAATATACAATTAAACAAATAAAAAAAAAATATTTTAATATTAAAACGGTATAATATAAATTTCAATATAATACAGTATTTAATAAATATAATAATTATCGCATCGATAAAATATGGAGTTCAATTGATTTACTATTTTAATTTTTTAAATGTCATCACCGTGGTTCTCGAATACAATACACTCTATTAAATATTAGTTATATAATCGAATACATAATACACTTTGAATATTATTAAAATATGTTTGTTATTAATTACTCAGAAGTTTATATAAATACCTAATCATTAATCAGAGATAAAATTTATTTATATGATATAAACTTTTCTATACATATTTCATACATGCAAAATTAATACAAGTAATAGAAGAGCGTATACCAGTAGAAATTAATTTCGAAGACGAGAAACATGCGAGACTTGATGGGTTTGCAATTTATTAAGTATAACGCACACGAGCGTGCGTAAAATAATATACTATAACGCCCTCGACTGTTCAAAATATTATTCAATACTTTGTGAACAAAAACTAATATTATCTTGCAGTTTTATTTTCACATCTAAAGTGATGAACAAAAAGATTTTGTAATATTATCCTAAAAAAAAAAAAATCCCACTATAGAATAATGTTTTTCGTTTTTTTTTTTTTTTATAGGCAATGAACTGAATATTTCACAAACGTTCCGATTTAAACTTTCCGCCGAACCCATTTTTCCTTTCTTTAAACCTAACCTAACTATGTAGATACCTATCTAATATTTAGCTGTTAAATAATAAATCAAAATAGAACATTTTCCCGGTGAACGATTTCATCGGTCATTGCGCGTTTATCTCATCAATAATAAAACGCCACTTGAGATATTACACTAAACGTTTAACGAAGTGTGTTGTCCAAACACGTATTAGTCATATTGATATCATTCACATTAACTAGTAGCTATTAAAGTATTTATCGTTCAGTATGCGACTTCGAAAAAATTCGATTAGTTTTACCGATCGTATCGAAACACCGCACCCGAAATAATTCTCGTCGATCGCTGCACACGGCGTTTTCATAAAGTCGGTCGCCGTCGAACAATACATAACAGTAAAAATAATAATAATAACAATACGGCTGCAAGTCGACAAGCCAGAAGCAATAACGAGACATCGGTGTCTTTGTGTGTCGTCTCGTCGTCGTCGTACGGCACTGCAGACGAATGGTCGGCGAAAGGGTAGGGAGATGAAATCCACACGACTCTTTCGACGAAACGTCCGTCAATTGTTGTATCCGACGAGGGCGAATCTCATCGTGAGCTGCCAAATCGGATGGACATAATAATATTATTATTGTAACGGCGATGGGCTGTGGAGCAATAACGACAATAATAACAACACGCGGCGGCGGTGGCGAAAACGGAAACGGGAAAAAAAAATTAACGATATCGAAATATCTGCGATGAGTTACGCGGCGACGAATATTTAAATATTAATATTATTGTTTTTTTTTTTTTATGTTCCACTCACCGCCACCGGTTTTCCGCCCGAAAGTGTGTGTGCGTGCTGATAATCATAATAAATAATGATGAATTCGGACCGCGAGAAAACTGAAACCATCTCCGGGCAAACTTTTAGTTTGTCGGTGCAACCTCAATTAAAACTGTACACATCGACACTGTACTACGCCAGTTTTAATGAACCGCCTGTCTGTCTGGTATGCGAAGTCACGCGAACGTTAGACGGGGTTTAATAACACATCTTGTGCGTATCTCTTTGTGTGTGTGTGTGTGCGTGCGTGTGTAAAATTCTTATTTGCTGCGTACACACAGACCGTATAAAAACGGTTGCACGCGACCAATAGTGATACTGTGTTTCGAACAAAATATATCGGCATTAATTTGTTTAAAAAAATTGTTGACGAACAAACTACTGCACGGTTTGTGGGTGCTGGGACATTGAAGACAACCATTTCGCAAACCGCGTTTCAAAAAGCATATTTTACACGTGTCTCTTGAATTTCTGACCATGTTTACAGTGTTTTTGAAAATAATTTACGAAATTAAAATCAGTACATATATTATTACACTATGGACGAAATACTTTCGATTATTGTACTTTTGAATAAAATATGTTATAAAGCGTCTGAAATCAATAAACCGAGAGTTGACAACTGTTGATTGTTTATGTTTTATTATTATTATTATTATTATTTTAATCATTGATTGTATAATAATATTTTATATTATGGTTACAAAAAAAATACCTATAGAAAATAAATATGCGTATGTATGAGCATTAAAATGTTGTTTAATTACCATCATAAAAATAATATAATTATACGCAGTGGCTAATAAACTAATAAATTAATTAATCTATTTAAATTAAATGTATACAAACTCATAAATATATAGTAAAACTCTAAACTTAAAAGTTAAAACAGTTTCGTGGAATACAACTCTTACAAATTCATTACTTCATTATTAAATTTGCTACATCGAAAAAAAAATACGTACCAATGTTTTTTTAGAGAACTGTAGAATATTATTTTTAAAACTTATTAATTTGGTGTGAATTCACAGTACGTTGTTAAAATATGATAAATACAAAAATGAAGATTCCCCTTTAAAAACTTTGTTTCTAACAAAAAGTAAAAATATACCAGAAAAAAATGGAGAATTTAAGGCGTGACACATTTTGGCGTAAATGCATAAATATATCATAATTCTGAAGTTCCACGGTGGTAATATTTTACAATACCTAACAAATGTTAGGAAGTATACACTGTATAATAATTGATTGTGACCATTTTCAAAAGAAAAAAAAATAAACCAATAGTGAAAAATAATATGAAAATAGTTTATTAATTATTTTGTCTCGTTATATTATGATTTCAAAATGTTACATGATGCAGTTTAAGCCAAGAATAATTAAAAAAATATTACATTTTCTACATAAAAGAAACACCATAACTGATGTTGTCCAAGTGTTGAACATAACTCGTCAGTGTCACATTAATTCGTGAATCCATATTTATTGTTCGCAACTTAACATCGTTAATTGATTAAATTGCTTAATAAGTAATAAAGATTAACACTATTTTCTCTGAAAAGGTGGTTCTAAATTCTAATATTTTATTGTTTCCAATGTAGCATTTACATTTAATCTATCCGTTACATCTAACTAGGTTGTTCACCGTAGTCGACTTCAGTGTTGTATTTGATGCAAACAAAATCGATAAATTAAATTTCAATTTTATCTGCCAAAAGTCGTTGGAAAATGCTATTTATAATCCTCCGATTTGATGATTAAAAAATACGGATTCGTAATGAATTAAAACAGAGGTGTAGGCGCCTATCATAATTTATTGTACAGTATTTAAAATAATCTTAATCGAATTTTACCAAATATAATGTAATATTATTGAACAACATCGACCCGTGAGCTACAAATTATATACCACACCCATAATTTAATACCAATTATCTTCCATAAACGCAACACTTGCAAATGGCACGAAATTAGTCATAGGTCACGTGAAAACTTTTAGTTCACGCATTTGATTATTATTTCCCAAGTTTCGAAAATTAATTTTACACGCTTTTGAGAAAATATTAATTTTTGATTTAAATATTAAACGACGAAGAGTTAGTCAAATTCTAGTGACAAATTAATTATCAATGAAGATGTCATAAGTTCATTAAAAAATATAAATAATTATTCTACCTAAAATAACTTATGCTAAGGATACTTGGGTAATTATAAACTAAAAGTTGAATTTTATACAATCTATATTTTAATGAAAAAGAAAATAAAAAATATAATTTTTTCAATTTAAATGAAACTCTAATGAAACACAAATGGTTATAGTACAATATTAAATTATTTTAATTACATTATAGTTTTTGTATAATTTGTACCTTGCTGCTTATATTCTTATAATATATTATAATTAATTGAATTAGCTTACAACTAACTTATTACCAATACAAAAATTCATTTAAAAACGTAACGTCTGGTGTTTAGTTTGTCATTATTTTGACTTTTCGATTTACGTTTAGCTACAGCATATGAACTTTTCAATTTTTGAAAGACCTCGTCTCAAGGGGACTAAACTATACGATCAACGTTAATGTATTTATTTTGGTTGGTTTTGCTTTTATTAAATTCATTGAGGAAGTTTACTGACCACTTTGTGAAATTGCTACGGTATTTTTTGACGACTACTGGAATTTATTGACGTGTACAGAGCGATCTACCATGCATGCTCACGTCCGTGTTTTTCTTTAATAATTAATTTATTCTAATTCTAGGTCTTACTTCCCATTCCATTAAACTTTCTTTGAATGGCTCTCCGCAATAACTCTGCAAAATGTGAAACCTTATCTTACCCATCTCTCGTATCCTCATTAACTGCATCAAATTTTCACCACAACACGCTAACCCGATGTCCCTTTTTAACTCTTCAAACATTCCCTTTTATTGATATTCAACGTAATAACTTCAACAAAACAACATGATTCTCCCTATTTAATCCCTATTCGACCATTATATATGTTTCGTTATTTTGTTTTTTTTTTATATTTCAGTTTTTCTGATTTATGTTAAATTTACCATTCCACAAAATTGTCGAGATTAATAAATTTTAATTATAAATATAGCAACATCAATGTCATCTTTGCTATAAGTACTGGTTTTTTTTTTGTACTTCATCTTGAAGCTAAAAAAATGATTAAATCGACTGTTAAACGATTTATATTAACTATTATTTTTTTCATTAATATCTATCTAAAAATTACTTCAAATCCTTCTATAATATTACAAAGTAAGGATTATTTTACATACGTAAAATTGTTCAGACAAAATATTCTCATAATGTTTTTTTACTTTACATTTGTTAATGATTATTCAGGTTGATATGTCTTCTAATGATAATATTATATTTGTTTATAAAATTCTAAAACCAGATCCTAATAAGAAATACTTAATTTAAACATTTGATATTTTACACTGTTTTGTAAGTTACACATGAAATTGTAATATTATGTTAAAAATATAGAATTATCAGAATTAATTTTGTTTTCTCATTTTTTCACATACAATCGCTCTAAAATATTATTTTATTTCACTAAAATATTTTCAGTTTCTCCAACGTTGGTGGTACCAAATCAATTAGTCGGTGCTCCGTTGGGCACTGATGTCACTATCGACTGTCTGACTGAAGCATATCCTCGACCAATAAGCTTTTGGTTATTCCACGAATCCAGGAATATGATATTTTCTGGTTCAAAGTATCATTTAGTTATCAACGAAGATGGGTACAAAGCACACATGAAGCTAACTATACGATCTCTGAGTCCAGAAGATTATGGAAGTTATAAATGTGTCACAAAAAACTCGTTGGGTGAAGCTGAAGGATCAATGCGAATTTATGGTAAGAATAACTCTGTGTACCTTCATACCAATAGTAATAATATATTAATGTTTGAATAATTTTTAAATATACCTAATATATATATTATACTTTTATATATTTACAAAAAAAAAAAACACCAGTTTAATAGATTTATACACTGAATATTAATGTGTTTAGTTTAATAATAGTATTTATTGTAAAACATAACATAAAATTATAGAATTTCATATTTTTTTGTTCAGCACAGTTTGTTTAAATATAAATTGCCTAAATCGATTAATACGCTATATTCAACTATGTAAGTATAGTAATTGGTAGTTAGTACTGTTAGTACTACTACCTAACAAAGTTAAAAAATATTTAAGAAAAAAGTATGGTTAAATTAAATGCAGTAAAATGTTCATAAATCACGATTCGAATTTTGTTGATTGCAAACTTTATTATTTAGTTTTGGTCGTAAATTAGCAGCTTAAAATATTAATATTGTAGCGTGTATATATATATATATATATTATGTGAAATAGTCATTTTAATAATTTTAAATGTTTAAATTTTAATATTTTTTTATTACTTGTATCGACTTTCATTCAGATTTAAACGAAATTATTATTATCTTACAGTCAAATGTTAAATTGTATTCGCTGTATTAGTTAATACTTTTTTTCTCGGATCCTAACTCTTGTTATTGCATTGTTCATGTTTGAAATATTTACCTAGGAATAACTCTTTTTATGAAGCCGTCGAGAGTAAAATTATTATTATTTTTCTGTGAAACTGTTTTCGATTTGCATATTTTGAACTGATGAACTACAATATTATAGTATATGTGCACTAGAAAAGCTAAATTAAAATTATTTTATTGTAGTAGAAATATCATTACTGTACAAAATGTGATAGTTTAATCGATCGTTACTGTAGTTTTTTAATTTATCTCTCACTGATTAATATAATTTTAATCATCTAATAGTTTGCTGTTTGTCTTTGTCTCTTTACTCGATTAATCATTATATTGGATTGTATATTTTGGGTAAAATCAAAAATCGTACACTGAACGCGGTCGATACAGTTAACAATAATTATTTTACCATTCAAACTCCAAATTAAATAACACATAAATTGAATCAAATACTATGATGCTATTATAACTAATCACAAATCGCAAGACCAAATTAAGCAATTTGGAGTATAGTTGATTACATTAGGTACGTTTACATTTTGGTAAAAACATTTACACTTTTACACACATTGATTCGTATCAAAAATTTATTCCACCGACATTGTTTTGAAACGACGTGAATACCCTACTGGAAATGTTTAATTACGATACGATTCACCAAAGAATAATACATACAACATAAATATTATCATCTATTTGGCATCGTTTGACTGTGCAGTGGCACTAAATTTACAGTATTCTGTGTAATTGCTAATTCGTTACAAGTTCATTGAAGTCGTCTTTGTGTTACCGATTTTATTTTGTATTGTAATTTTGAACAATGTGAAAGGTACTAGCGCGGAGAAAATACAATTAAGAGATACATCCCTTTGAAGTAGGTATTGAATCTTCATAACTTTACCTACGCATATTATCCCATAAATAATTTAAGATAATATAAGAAAAATTAAACCAAGGTTATAATTAGTTACATGACAAATGATATAATATTATATAGAATAAATAAAAATATATCATAAAGGTAATAAATATTTTATACTAGGGTAAATAACAAAAATAATTATATTAATGGTACGCCAAATCATGTTTAGAGACATTTGGCTCATTATTGATTTATTAAATGTTTAGCTATTATTCATACAATCTGACATAAATTTTGTTATTTTAATTTTAAAATAATATGCATGTCATAAAAAAATATACCATATAAAAATGCACTATTATTTTTATACACAATATACAATACAAACTTAACCTACAAGAAATCGACAAAAAAATAAAATGTTACATACATGATGTTTTTGAAGTGGTATAAAAACACAGCGAGATTCACATTCGTATTCTGCAAAGAGCACATCAATTTTTAAACTTTTTATATCAGTTTCAAACTACAAAAGAAACATTTATATATTATATAAATATAGCATCTAAGAGTTTATGACATAAGTTCTAATAAATCTTGTATACTTATGCATTTAAATGAAAGTATCCATGGAATTTCAAACATAGACTTGAAATAAATCGAAAAATAAAAATTTCAGATTAGAATTTAGCTAGGAGTTGATTCAAAATTTCTAGTTGCTTAAAATACGTCAATATCTTAAGAGTAATTTGTTTAAAATATTTGTATGGATTAGTAACATCAAATTAAGATATAAAATAAATACTAAGTAGAAGCGTCGTACAAACTTCACAACTGTAAAAATGACTGTGAAATAATCATCAGAATTTTTTATAATAGTTATATTTTGAAACTTAAGAAAACAATGAATACAAACTTGTAAAAATCCAAAACACACTTCACAATTTAAAATAAATTTATAGGTATACAAATTAATTGATTTTAAAAATAAAATAAATACTAGCCAAACATCAATAAAATTCTCGGAAGTTTTTGTTTGAATAAATTGTTTTTATATTGATAAAACATGAGTTAAAAGTAAACATAAAGAACATTGAAAGTTTTAATGCTTAAATAGATTACAAAGTTTTCGAAAATATAATTGAAAAATATTAGTTTAAATAGATATTAAAATTACAAATTAATACGTTTTTATCAATTACTTTATAACATATTACCTACTCATTAATAAATTATTAATAAATAATATATTGAGTTATTTGTATAATATAAATATGAGTAGTTATATACCTATAATTATAAAGCAAATTATATAATTTATTCTAATATCTGACGTAAATATTTTGAAAAATGAATTTTTTTTCTTACAATATTACATTTTTTTTAATATACCTATATTACAACAATTTACGCACTTATTCTTAAAATTAAAATTTAATGAATTATCAAAAAAAAAAAAAAAAATAATATTTACTTTTTTACCAACATTTAAAAAGATCTCGCATCCATATTAAAACTTTTTCGAATGAAAAAGTTGCGAAATACAATTATTAATTTTTAATTGGGTCTAAAAACGGTGATTTCCATCTTATCGTCGACAATTAAATTAATATTAATACTACTTACTTCTTAACTGAGTAGATAATTCACATAAGAAATTTGACGATCTACGTAAACTTTATTGACGTGGTCTGAATTTATTTTATCGTTCTTAATACCGTTTTTATTCAATTTAAGGTAAGCTATTGGTTTATATATGTCCGTGAACTGAATATGATTATTTTCTATTTTACTTTCGATTGGTTAAAAGTTCATCATTGTCTAGTTGGTAAAACATTGAGTATAACTGATTATTAATAGAAGAGGTACAACGGCAATTATTTATATACATATATTTTAAAATTATGTTCTTTTTTAGTTTTTTTTATATGGGTAAACAATTATATTATCGAATATGAAAATAACGTTAAATGTATGGTACTTTCATTATACAGTAGTCGCCGCTTATTTGACTCACGGTTAATTGACTCATTCGCCTATTAGACTCAAAACGGATGGTCCCGATTCGTACATATACTAATACACAGCAAAAAATTCGTCTATTTGACTCACACACCGGTTAATAGGGTCATTTGAAAATTAGATAAATAAATAAAATATGTACATATATTGAACAAACGTGTTATAAATAAGTCGGTACCGGTATTTATAAACAAATGCTAGAAGCGCTTCAAATTTTACGTAGAGGGATTCAGCAAAGAGGCAATT
>JACXSJ010000636.1:101027-111716 GCA_014851325.1 Pentalonia nigronervosa | reverse complement strand
GAGTTGGCCGAAGAGGGGAAAATCCAATCAACATTAGATGGATTTTTATCAAAAAATTAATTTATTTTATTAATTTTATTTTATTTAACTATTTCATTTTTAATTGTGTATAGCTAGATTTTTATTTTTATACATAAATACCTTGAATCTCAATACATATTTTTAAGTAAATACGTTTTTAAATTTAAACATTTTTAAAAATTTTTGAGTCATTTGCCTTATTGACTCATTCGGTTAATCGACTCAAATTGTCGGGTCCCAAAGTGAGTCCAATAAGCGGCGACTACTGTATTTATATCCATTAATAATTATAATTTGGGTAGCACTATAATATAGTTACATATTATGTTAATGAATTTCTTTTATTTTATCGGATATTATAATATACGAATTTAAAAATACAAAATTTTTATTTAAATTTTAACTACTTTATATATTACTGTTTACTACAGCTTTTACATACTACTAACTTCTCTTCTGATGGTGATCATTGACCGCTGATCATATATTTTTTGCAATAGATAGGTCACCGATAATATTTTATTTTTCGAAGTTTGGTTGTAATGAAAATAAAATCCATTTATGTATTTTATATGTATAAACGTATTATAACAATCAACTTTTTTTTAAATATTTTTAGTTTTAGTTCACAATGCCTAGTTAATAACGGAATAATATAAAAATGTAATTGTAATAATAATTTATAATACTAATGTGAAAGCGATATATAATAATAATAAGGACAATAAGTAAAAACAAATACATTAGAAAATGTATAAAAAAAATGTATATAATAAAAATAGTTGCATTTTTAAAATAGTGATGCTGCAAAAATAAATGCGATTTTATTACATAATATTATAATTTGTTAATATTATAACTTGAAATTGTTCTAGAAAATAATGCACCAATTTTGCTAAATAAGTTGCTATACTTGTTGCAACAAGTAACACATTGCAGAAATTTTTACAAAAAAAAAATTCAATACATAAATACATTGACCAAAATGACGTATATTGTAAATTTGTAACAACCTCGGTCGGCACATGCCATTCAATAGTAAAAACTGAGAAATTCCTCCATTCTTTACAAAATTAATTAAGTGTTAAACAAAATAATACCAAGCCCAAATTGCTGTACAAAATATAGCAGCGAGTGAGGCGTGGTTCCGTGAGCTCTATAAGTCTATACGTCTGTTCGATCCTTGTCGGGCTGTTGTTCCGACAGTTATCTTCTTCTGGAGAACTCCGTCCCCACTTTATGTATTGATATAAATCCATATATAGTCATACACACGGTCATAGGATAAGCTTTCTACGCTACTTGAAATGACAGCACGTGGCTGCAAGCGACGCACATGCTAGAAGTCTCTTTGAATTTATAATAATATAATATAGTATCGAACTCCGCAGTGTTAGGTTTTCAATTCTAATATAAACCATTTTAATATTATATATAATTCTCGAGTAATATTATTATGCTGGTATATGCATATACAACATATTTACAATATAATTTTACATGTACACATATGTAATATGTTTATTAATACAACTCACTTCAGTATCGACGCATCGTCATTATTCGATACCAAATCTTTTCGTAAGGTAGCTCGTACAATAATAATATAATGCTGATATAATATATAATATATATTATATTTTTTATTACTTTTATTTGAATAGGTAATATTATTTAATACTACCTGTAAATACGACTGTCGTGTCCTTCTGATAATATTCAATAAATAACCCTAATAAACATAACAAAATACAAATAGAAGGTACTACTATCTATACTCAATTGTATTACTATATAATCGTATTATAATGGTGAAAAAATAATATTAATACGTTTTAGAAAAATACCATCGCAATTTGTACACATACTATTATTGTTTATTACGATAGAAAAACTGTTCTTATTTTCATTACTAAAAATCGTTGTGTATTATTATTTTCAGAAATTCCAAGACCATTTAAAAATCCAAAAAGTACGTCAGGATTACTGAACGGAGCAGCAATTATCGGTAAGGCATTTTTCATTGAAATAATAATGTATTTTATTTTATTTTACAGTCGGTTGAATTAATTATTAAGAGGTTTATATATGTTTTCGTGGTTTTTAACGCTTCGGCCCGAGTAAACAATATAACCAAACGCAGAAAGTATCTTCAGGTATCAGCCGTGTGCTAAGTATGTACGGGTTTTGAACGTATAGAAAGCTGTAACAATTACATAATTTAAATTTAATTTAATATTACTTCAATTTAGTATGAACCATGTTATTTAAGAATATATTTTATTGAGTGTTGAAGTAATCACAGTTTGATTATTTTGTGTAGTACTTTGGTACTACATAAAAAATTGGTTTAACCGTGTTGTTAAAGCGAATTGTTTCGCTTTTAATATTGTAAGATTTAATCACATTTCAAAAAAAAAAAAAAATGTATATATTATGAAAACAAAATATACTCGTACATAATTAAATTGTTGGTGACGATTGTAATATTATACTAATTATAGTGAATCGTGCACTATAAACGCATTGAGTCTACTATAACCACACTGTTAACTGCTTAACTCACAAATTTGAAAAGCCAAACTTGCATTATGGTGTGTCCAAGTGTAGAGCCACTACAACACATTTATTTAACCATCCATACATCAGATAATCACATTAATTATACAGGCAACGTAATGGCGATGGTGTAATGGCATTCATCCCAAATGGTCTATAACAATAATATGAGTTGAGAGATTTTATAGACGTTGTTCTTTACTCTTGAGGATTATATTGACCTTAATCAATTCAATTAAACTGTTGTATTTGACTAATCTCAAGTCGATCAACATTGCGCATAGTTAAATATCTTCGTGTATTATTTACTTAATTGTTATTTTTTCCTTTAACACACTTATTTTTATGGTTATTGTGCACAAAACTAGCTTTTGACCAATAAACATGGTTTGCAGCCCTAAAAATGTCTACAAAAATATGAAATAATTATATAAAATCAGACCACCACCATTGTATAACTGTTTCGCTCGTATAATATTACGAATAGCCATAGGTTTTTATGGTGTAGGAATCAGTCTTGACTCTAGTAAATTGTTCATCCAAGAAATCAGTAAGAACAGGAAATATATTAATTAATATTAAACTTATTAAGTTTTATATTTGAAATATTTAATATTTTCTTATTTTATTTTATTGACATTTATTTTTTATCAACAATTCTAGGAAATAACTTTTCCCGTGTTGAATAATTTAAAAATGTTACTGTTATGAAAACGTAATAAAAAATATAATATGCTTAGAAAAAAGATACAATATACATCGTACTATTTATCGAATGAAATACCTACATATTTTCCATATGCTCACTTCGACAATTTTTATTATATTATGAGCATATTTTAAATTCTAAGCGGAGTAAGGAATGTATTGGTCTTGCAATGATGTATGTATTTATTATTTTTTTTTTTTTTTTGAGTGTCTGATGTAACGAGAAATAATTGATTTCTGTATTCAACATTGAGGGTGATCTCTGGTAACAAATTTTATCTTGTTGGTACAGGGAGAGGAAGAACCCTTGTTCAAGGGTAAGAAATTCCACAAAATATTACTTTATGCGAGCATTTTTTTAATTTTGAATACATTATTGCGGTTATTGAAATTTTTTTTGAAAAATCAATTGTTTGACTATTTTATTTAATTCTGTAATTTTAGATTCTGATCGGAACGATAAATGTATTAATTTTACAACGATGTGTTTTTTAAAAATTTTTTTTTATGTCTGTCAACACTTTTTGGGATAGTGAAATTGCTTTGATTTTCTTCATCAACATATTTCATGTTAGAAAAATGAATCTAGTTGGTACTTTAAATGGTTAAAAGTAAAAAATTCCTAATAGTTTTTAAACGCGACGAGAAAAACAAAAACGAGAATTGTTACGCAAAACCAATTTTTGATAAAATCGATTTTCTTTTTTTAGTTTAACACTACAGATAATATTAATAGATACATGAAATTTTCACCAAATGTTTATATTAGCAATTTTTATACATCATACAATGTTCAATATATTTTGACTTTTTTGAGCTATATATATCCATTAGACATTTTAGGTTTTTTTTTTATTGCTTTGTCAAAAAAATTAAAAGTTTAATATAAGTTTCCTCATAATTGTTTGTTAGTGAAAGTTAAAAAAATGAGCGTAAGTCGACAAAAGTTTTTAACAAGCGTTTAAAGTTAGAATTTTGACAGAATCACTAAAATTTGCAATTTTTTTTAATTTCGAAATTCATAAAATGTTTTCTTTAATCTAAAGTTTGAAAATTGAAAAAATTCTCCATAAGTTCTCCTACTTTTTATAAAATAAAACGAAAATTAATAAGATAAAATTTTACTTATCGGTTGTTTATAGCAATTAAAAAAAAAAAAATTGAAAATACAAAGTTAATATTTATTTATTTTGTAAGCGTGTAAAGTTTAAATTTAAACAAAATCCGTTAATGTCCCGAAAATGTGCAAAGTATAAACTTTGTAATTAAAAGCGTATAACATTTCCAATTTTAATAGCTAAGGCTTGAAAATCATTTGGAAAATGTATAATAATTTATTTTTAAAACTTATGTAACTTTATTTCACCTTTTACCCTAATAATTTCAAGTCATTATTTGTAAGTCGTTTGTATATAATACGCGTTTGTTGCGTGTAATATACGTGTTTAGTATCAGTTATATATGATGTATGTATGCTTGAAATCTTCGGATTAGTACTGTTATAACAACTTAACCAGAAGAGTATTTCTTTAAAAAAAAAAAAAAAGAAAAACATCATTATTCCTGTCTGACACGTCTGTTTTATCTAAAGAGACAGGATCACGTGTAGTTTTATTTGGAATTTACGGCCGTAAAAATAGTGGCAGAGTACCGTGTACAGTTTAAATGTGATTTATATGTGTAAAGTGTGCACAACATTTTACTGTTATTTGAAACAAGAGTCGCGTATAATATGTTCGTCTCGATGTAATAGAATGTCGACGCTGTCATACATAAAATACCTTTTACGAATTGATGGATCACACATTTTTGTAAAATTATACAAGATAAAAAAAAATTAATAATTATAAAAAAGGTAGTTAATTGAAAAAAAGGCCGTTTTAAACACATACTAATGGATTAATTAATATATTCAATCCAACGAAAAGTAAATCGTGAACGATTTCATCAATAAATATTTATTTTAAACAGTGAAAATATTAATGATAATAATATATAAATATTGTTAAAAAAAGTTAAAAGATTAAACTAACAAAATACTAATAAAATTGTTTAAATATGGCAATCTTTTTATAACGATTGTATTTATTCTTTTACATTAAATTAATTTTTGAATAACGGGGCTATTTCGTAACAGATCCGTATTTAAAATAATTCAATCTCCGTATCACGTCTTTGATTGAAAATAAAAAAATTCAATATAAATATAGAATTATTATTATTGTAAAATTTATTACTATAAAAATTAATTTAAAACCTAGTAAGGTAACAAGGTAACACCGTAGTATTGTGTTAAATAATAATAACAATAAAGTAAACCCGGGAAATGATACGTAAACAGCAGTATAATATACGATCGATTTCTTCGAGGAAAAACCAGTGAAAGATATGATTTTATTTTTTTTCTGAATTCGAAGAACAACCTCAAAACGGAATAAATAATACAATGACTGATATTGTAACGAGAGAGATCGAGAGAAAAATTCCTTTTAGTTGTGCATTTCAATATAAATACATAGCGCAGTAGACACCCATTATACAGGATGATTCACCAAGTATGCTCAAACCCATTTTTTTTCTTTAATTACAAATTCATTAAAATTTTGATTTTTGTAATTTTTAGTAGGTGCCTACTCTAAAGGATACCTATTCATTTAAATTGCTTGTATAAATTAAGGAGTGGAGTGATACAAACTTCTTTATTTCAAATAAAAACAACCTTTTTTTACTGCAAACTGTTGAGCAGATAAATATTTTAAACATTCGGATGTATTTAAATCAAAATTCAAGCAACGAGTCTTCGAGTTATTAACAGTGCTATAATGTATCTAAGATATAGTATATAGATATTTTTTTTTTGTGTCTTAAATCTGTATTTAGATACTTTTTATGACACAATAATTACTATTTTAATTTAACAAAAATATGCGAGTTTCTCAAGTACACTCTAAATACCTAAAATGATTATAGAATTATGCCTACATATTGAAATTTGATTTTGACTATTGACCATTACCTATTATTATTTACTAATTATATTTGAATTATTATTTTTGATCGACAATGATTGTATTTTGCAATGTATTATATTTTATTTTACTTTAATTTGGGGACTATATATTTTTAATAGGTATATTAAATCTCTATAAAGAAAATAGTTTGATTTGTTAAATGCATATTAAGTTAGTTTAAAATACTTGTATCCAGAGGTGGATATAAGAATTTGCCGCCCCTATCCAAAAAATAACTTCTATTTAATAAAATAACCTCAAATAAATTTATTTTTTCAATACCTAATATGTAATTATTTTTTCATTTAAGTCAACTAAAAAAAATCTGATTCAATTCAAATATAACATCTACTGTTCATTTTTTTAAGTAACAACGTTTATAAGAAAAACATAATTCAATTAATATAACAAAAAATAAATAATTATTTTAATTAATTTAATACATTTTATTTAATTTTGAATGTATTGATAGTTTTTGAAGTTTACATAGCTTTTTTACTAGATTTAATTTTTGAGAAGTCATCAATAATGTCTCTAATGATGACGTTAAATCACTTTCTATAGTTAATATGACCAAGGAATTTAATCTTTCTTGCAACATAATAGATCGTTTTTAAAATTTTCATTCTTTTTAACACAGAAAACAAACGTTCGACAGTACAATTAGTAGCTGGTATTAAGACAAATATTTCAAGAACAATTTCAATATTTGGATATAAATCCTTCATATTACGTTCACAAATTACAAGCATTAGTAATAATGGTGTAATTTTCTTTTCATTAAAATTTGTAATTTGATGAGAACGAAAATATAGTAGTTCATTAATGAATTCATTTTTTTCTAAGTCTGATTTGTAAATACAACATAACTCATTTGCTTTAATCATTATTTCAGAGTTTTCCAATTCATGAAGTTTAGTAAAAAAAATCAAACGGTTTACAGAATGTTTCATATGCTTTTCGTCTATTACTCAATTCAGTAGCTAATTTATCAAGCATGACATAGAATGTATTAATTTTAAAATTATCTTTCGCTGATATTTCTACTTGTCCATCTCAAGTTTCATCATGGCAAATTATTTTTTTTTTATATAGAATTTTTAGATTGATATGTTTTGTTTTTTACTTTGCTTAGTGTTTTTTTTTTCATATTCATCAAATGCCTCTCGCTGTGAATTCACCAAATGAATCAATGAATCATATAATTCGAGCATTGTGCACACATTGGTATTAACATTCTGTAATTTTTTGCTTATAGCATTTAATCTATCAAGTAAAAAACCCCACAACAAAGCCATGAATACCATTTCTAGTTTCTCAAGTTCTATTTTAAGTCCACGAGCTTCACATATTATTTCTGATTTTTCAGTTTTATCCAATTCGATTTACTAAGAACTTGTATATTATTTCATCCCATGATTTATTAAAGCCGACACAAACATCATTTCTTGAAGACCAGCGCGTAAATGAGACTTTTGACCGTTTTAGCATTTGATTTTAAATGAGACGTTAAAATTGACAATCTATGAATTGAGGCAAAAAAAAAAATTATAAACATGTTGTAATACACAAAAAAACTTGACACATTGACTTGAAGCTTCGGCAGTGTGTTCCCACTAAATTTAATGAGTGCACTATATACGGAATGTAAAAATCTAACGGATTGAGTTCTCTTATTCTAGTCTATAAACTTTAGTATGACCTTGACGTGTTATTAACATTATCGTTGACTGACCTCGACAATCCACCAAATTTATTTTAAGACAATCCAACATATCAATAACAATGCTCATAAGTTTTCAGATTTATGTCTTGCATTATCTATAAAACCTAAAAATCTTTCCATGGTGTCCCCTTTTGAATTTACAAAACGTACAATAAAAGACAACTGGTCGACTTGAGAAATATTAGGGTTCGAGTTTACGATAATCGAGTAGTATTTGCTTGTTTTTATTTGAGTGACAATAGCGTTTTTTACTTTGTTAGATATCAGTTTAATAATTTCTTCGTATATTGTAGATAATAAATACGAAGTATTTCCACTTCCAAAATTCTGAAATCGAGTTATATGTTGAGATAAAAAGGGATCAAATTCAGGAAGTAATTCTACAATCATTAAAAATTACCGTTATTTACGGATCCTATTATTTCATCGTGTCCTCGAAATGGAAGTCCACGTGAGGCAAATTTTTTAATAATTGCTACAATTCTAGTTAAGACACTTTTCCAGTATATTTTTTCTTGATTTACTTGCTCCATTAATTTTGAATCGATACGTTGTATTATATTACCTCGATCCATAAGTTTAACAACACAAGTTCTATGACATGAAGAATTTTCGTGCTCTTTTAATCGCACAGATGCAAATCTCCAGTCATTACCCTCCAGATGCTAAATATGAATCATTGTTATTTTCTTGTAATAACTTATAAGGTCCACAAAATACTTCACCCGTTATTTAAGAATAAATTAACCACGATTTATTGATAATTTGTCCATTAAAATGTTTTTTCTCAAACATATTTTTCGTTAATAATCGTTTTCCCCGTCACTATACATACGCAGCGATTTAAAAAAATCTACGTTTTTATTTTGTTCAAACCCGTTAACAACAAAATAATTTCGGAGGTCATCATTTATTAATCGATATTGAAGAATCCTTTGAATAAGAAATTGATAATGATTCGAAACATGTAATTATTTTATCCTGTCGGGGGAGGGGAGGTAGGTAAAGACTGACAATGAATGGCAGAAGTAAAAGGTACAGTTCTAGGTTTTGATTTTCTAATATTTATTTTTTAGATGAATTAATAATATTCAAATCATTCGTTATGTTTAGTTGGGGTAAATTGGAAATAGATACTTGTTATTCCCCATTTTCTTTTATTGGTTTAAAATATGCATCAACCTTTTAGGTCCGATTAAGAACATTTGTTAATTTTTCAGCCTTTTTATTTCTTTTTATGCTGAACCCACTTAACTTTTTTCTGTTCATATTAACATCACTGTCAACATCAATTTCGTCACTATAAATAATTTACGCGCGTACGTATAAAATACGTGAAACAGTAAACAATTAACACCACTAAATAATTCACGTGAACCGCGAAAGACAACCATCAACTAATTCATAATAACGGTTAAATATTAGAATAAAATTGTCAAATCCATTGTAATATTATTAATAATAATACGACAACACACCACTCTTCGTCTAACTAACGAGTGATTTAATAATAAGCAATATGTATACGCAGTTAACTTGACCTTGTACCGATAAGGCTATAACGGTTTATATAAAGCGAACTTTATAAATATTACGTGTACTCCAATATTCGTATACATCTATTATATTGTTACGAGACACCTCATAAACAATAAGATAAGCTATAATAAAATACAATCATCGTTGTCGTAGACGAGTTCCAGGGAAAATATGCATATTATTTTGCTAAAAATAAACGAATAAACAAATACAAAAACCAACGATTTCAAAATTTTGAAGTGAGAGATAAAATTTTAAAAACTATGTACCTGATTTTACAAAATAAAAATAAATATTCAACATAATTTTGCCACATTCTGCGGGCATAGTTAGCAGTGTTTTAAATCCATCCCTGCTTGTATTTGTATCCAAATATTAATTGAAAATATCTCGTTACAATACTGATTATTAAAATGTATACACTATAAGGATAATAATCCTTAAAAATAGTTCAACTAAAACAAATAGATGAATTATTGGATCTAGTATTTATTATACTTGGAAACATTTTTTTAAATTACAATATTATATAATCATTTACATTTTCTAATGATCATGGTTATTTCGCATAGTATGAAACTATTACCTATATCCTTTGCACACAATGTGAAACATGTAACTCAAAAAGTACCCGTTTGAATATCGGTTTAAAAAAATCAAAATTTTTAAAATTGTCATCTTTTTCACAATTTACAGTAAAAAGGTTGATTTTTGTTTGCAAAAAAAAAATCGGTATCGTCACAGGATACTTTTTTAATGGTATAACCCAGTGTTTCTCAACCTGAGGGTCGCCAACTTATTATTTAGGGTCGCAATCGAATGATTTAAATCAATGCGAAAGTTAAAAAACAACAAGGTTAACAACAATAAAAAATAAAACTAGAAACCGTCTGGAAATTTCATCGGCTATGAGAATTCGCTTGACGAAGTCAATTAAACCAAGAATTGACGAAATAATATCACATCAACAGCAACAACCAAGCCATTAAAAATCTTAATTTAAAAATATATTTATATAATAAAATGAAATATTTAATGTACGTTTTTTTTTAATTTTAAATAAATATAATATTATAATATGTATCTTTTATATTTCTCGTGTACAGTACTTGTAGTAACTATAGA
>JACXSJ010000636.1:0-100927 GCA_014851325.1 Pentalonia nigronervosa | reverse complement strand
AGTATAACCTACATACGATAAATGAAAGTATTTGGAAATACTGATATTGAGTAGGTATACTTAACTATTCAAAAAATCAGAGTTTAAATTAATTAATTATCAAATGTATTATGGGGGGGGGGGGGGGGGTGTGCGTTTTGTGAATCGGATCTGTATACACGCGTACACGTGTTATTACTATGAAATACGTGTACATGTATCCGCGTTATTATATTACGGTAGAGTTTCTGACACTTTTGTACATCGGCGAGATCGTTTAAGTGATTTTCTCGGTCCATGGCGAGGCGGGCGTAGGCAATACGTTTATTTTTCGACTACGCGGGAGAGGCGAACGTACTTACCTTGTAGTATGGGTTTAGTGCGGAAATGTAACGCCGCCGCCACCGTTTTACCTGGCACCGGAAGAATTATAACCGTGCGACGACTTATCGGACGACATCTACTGCACCGTTTACGACCGACGACCCAACAACTCAAGCCAGTCCGTCCGACGATTTGTTTTCGTTTTTGTCACCGGCCATGTGGGAAAACGTCAGAGTAAAAAAACCACCGACGATCGTATATTTCATTATATATCGTGAAATCGCACGAGATATTGCGCACCGCCGCGATAGTTTTTGTCCATATTTATGATTATTGCCGTATTAATTTTTTAATTTAACCGAACTTTGATAATAATCGTATTATTATAGTACAACGCTGATTGATTTATTTGTCCGTCTTACTTGTACTTCAAAACTTAAAACAATCAATCATTATAATATAGGCTCAATTTTTCTAAAAAAAAATATTGATACGACGTTTGCGTATAAAAGAGCAAATTTATGAATAATTTTTGAGCTTTAAGAGGACGCTTGACTCGCATATGTTGTGTTGTATTTTTCAGCAACCGTTTTCAATGAGGAACAACATAGCAAATTTCCGTTTATTTGTCTTGTTGTTTTCAATTATAAAGTTGAAAGTTGAGAATATTGTCTTGGGCATCTCGTGAGCTATTAATGACGTTCTAATTTTAAAGTGAGTTATAACTTATAAGTTATAACCATGTAAAGTGTAACGATTTTAAAATGCTTGTGCAATTGATTACCTTTAAATTTTGTAATAGACAAATTCACTCTTGTGTTATAATTAATGGCACAAAATGGATTCTGCTGAACGTACATTTTGTCGGCGAAGAAGGAATACCATGCAGAATGTACATATATTAATAATGAATCATTTTCAGAAAAACATCTGGAATGTTTTAGCAATAACGTCACGAGTAGCTTATCTCCAAAGCGAATACCTATAAACTTTCAAAGTAATTCCATTTAACCTAGTTATCAATATTTTGACGGGAATATCAAGTATTATCGTCATATAGTTCATAAAATAAGAGATGGAACGAGCCAATATCAACTACGTTTAAGGTCGCTATCTTTTTCTGGGAAAACAGATGAACAATCTTTGTCTATTATCGAAGAGAAACAGACAAAAGTGACTATGGTTATATGTAAACCATTGAAAATTATGAGCCTCATATTCTTGAAAGTTTATCTCTGAATTCCCATACGATAATCATCGGTGTTCTATCCATTCCTATATAATTTAATAAAATTATCAGCTTATTTTCAAATGACAAAATAATATCGACTGCATATATCACTTACCTATGTTTTGATAGAAATACCTACTAACTATTATCATAATATTGATAACTTCGATTCGTATTATTATAATTATTATTATATTTTATCCGTTTTTACGACATTTACATACATTATTTTATGACGTGCCCCTCGAAAAACTTACCCAATCTCGGCTTTTTTGACTTGCGAGGGGTATTTCCCCCTATATATTTACCATGTCGGGCGCTGTTTTTTAGACGGCGCGATAACAGCACACGCGCGTCTTAAACAAAACCATAACAATATTAAAATCTTCCATAAACCCGAAAACCTGGCCACCCGCGGACTTGTGTGAGTATATCGTATGGCACATATTATTTTAATATCGTGCACAATATTATATGCCAATTTGCATATAAGTCGCGTTTGTCAGTCGCTGTCGGAGACTTATAATACAGCGCCTTGTGACGTTTTGGCTTCGCGTGGGTAGGCTGCGGATACACACTTGCGACGTGCTCGGTTTCGACATAATATTAATAATAATACTGTGTGAGTGAAATGCCAATATTACAATATTATATATGTCTACTATTGCAAACACCAGGGCGATTGGCGCAATGCATTTGCAGACGGCGATATTTCCGGCAAAGGGCGGAAGATTGCGTTTTATCGTGTGACACTGGTACGAGCACGACGGTTAACAGAGACGGGCCCCGACGATATATATTATTATATATTATGCCTTAACACATACCCTTATACAATATACGAATTTGTGAGTGCATGCGAGTGAGAGAAGAGTAGTAGGTACATATTAATAATACACGATCGATAGTTATACGGATAATAATATAATATATAGTGCCTAACGTCATTACAATATTACGTTTTATCGTGTGATGACAATAATAATAATAATAATAACCGCACACTCACAATTTAATATTCTAGTGTCGACTAAGACTTATTATACTACTGTATACGCAATTGCGCATCGAGACAATTACAGGGTACTATCATTAAAGCGAGTAACTGTAGTACGCCGCCGCCACGGTGAATAACGGCTTTCCGTTAAAGTGTTTTTTAACTTAACTCGCGTTAAAAGCCGCCGCTGCCGTTACGTACATAGAAACTGCACTAACCCTTTTAACGCGAGGACATTACGGTCGAGTAAAAAATCCACTACACACTTTACTACGCCGCTGTCGTCTTTTGCACTTTTGTCAAACACGTACTAGGTGTGTGACAAAAATGTCGTAATTCGACGGCGATATCACTATGACTAATCCGAAACTTACAACTCCTCAGCCGCCCCTCGATGCGTCTGCTCGAAACGTCGAATGTGATCTTTTCGTTTCCCCAAACATCCGCTTTGTTTGTCACAAAAAAAAAAAATAATAATATGTTGTTTGTTTACTATGTATGTTTTGTATGGTATCCCGTCAATTGATCGAAAACAATTGATCACCTGACAATTGCTCGAAAACTTTTGATCGAAATACAATTGCTCGTAAACGACAATTGATCGAAGAAAAATAATTGCTCGCAAGACTAAAAATTATATTATTAATAAATTATTATTTATTAATAAAAAAGTAGATCAAATAAAACTACTAAATTAATAATTATATATGATTAGTTTTAAAAAAAAATGTCGAATAAAATTGTTAAATAATTTATTAACTTGTATAAATAAAAAAAAAATGGTATTATTATTTAAATTTCATTTAAAAATTGAAGTCGATTAAAATTGCTGAAAAATACGTAAAATTAAAAATTAAATTCGTAGTTGAAAATTATATGCTATTCCATGTAGATAAATTTAGCAAATTTTTTTAATTTTCTTAACCCTATCTTGATAAAATTGTTTTACTGAGGTTCATTACCAGATATATACTGCTCAATTTTAAGTCGATTTATGCTTTCTTCTTTCTTTAAAGCTTCAATAAAACGCCATATTGATGGATGTTTTTCACTTAAGATTGACGTAAAAACAGTTATGCCAATTACCTTCAACGGAATTATCTGTTGTTGCTATATCTTGTTTTATTCTTAAAAAACAGTTCCAAATTTCAATTTCAATTTTCGGTTGTTTTCGTCTTCTTCGTCTGTTTAATTTGCCTAACTAGGTATTTTCAAAATAGGATAATATAAAAACTGTTCTAATATTTCTTCATTTTCTGTATAATAATTACTTTCAATTAAAACACTATGAACTTGTTACATCATCCTTATGTGCAAATGCTAAAGCTGGCTACATTTTTAATTGCAATGCAAACTCAGGGTCTTTGTTGTACTTTTTTGCAAGCCAAATTCCTGAACATGACGTCACATACACTGGAACAAATGAAAAAAACACCCATTTACTTTAGTACTTGGAAATTCTGTTTTAATTGCATTAATAGTAGCGGTCTTCTAACACCGTGATGTCGATAACCACGGCTCAAACACGATCCAACGAAAATGTCCGGTAACACGTCAAAAATTTTTTGATTATACATTATACAAGACGTACCGATTTACACTATAAGCCGTCGTCGGCCCCGTGAAAATACAAAATTATTCGATTCGATTTTGAAATTAGTCACTGTTCCGTGGTATTACGTAATGTGCTCCTCAAAGCGTTCGTCTAAAAACCAATATTGACTATATAAATTTTAACATAAACCGATATTCGTGAGTAGATATTGATTTGGTGTTGTCGTCGTTTTACACGGTCGAATGAATAAAATAGCATTAGGTCAATTAATAGACCATTATAATATCGGTGAGCTCTATAATTTCCTATTTCGACTAATACTGTGTTGACAATAAATACAAAATTTTATTTTATTTAATAAATACATGTGACGAAAATATTGTAATATCGTGTAAATAGTTTTGAATTTCAATGATTTGATACGCGTTTTAATTTTTCACGAACGCGCAAATATTATATCACAATGTACAAACGCAGTGGCAGTCGAAAAAAATAACGATCAATGGTAATTATAAACACGTAACCGAATGATAAAATTAATATATATTTTGAATCAACGACCTGCACAATTAATAATAATCATTACCGGCTATTAGTGTTGGTAGGGGGGAGGGGGGGGGGGTGAGAAACATGTAGGTATATAATAAACATATTATATAATTATTCTCGTGGCGGGAGAACGTTAGCAAAACAAATTTTTCTTTTCCGGCTCGTTCGTAGACCATTAAGGCCCCCATCACCGCAAAAACAACAACGGGGACGACCATTTATTTCCTCCTCCGGCCGTTATTAATTTCTTCGCCGGTCTCGCGCCGCCGACAATCTGAGGTCGGCGTTCGTTCCGGGCGTCGTCGTTTTTGGTTTTCTTAATGGCGCTACAGCTGCCCGAGAGGAGTCCCAATAAAACGCCTCCCTAATTAAACGATTCGCACCCGCCAAATGTGATCTGTCCCGCTCGGCCGACCCGCCGTAATAGGCACGCCGTCCCAGCTGGGTTTTGCTCTTTGAAAGCGCACGTACCCTGTGCCCCGGAATGGGGAGGGATCGATTTTTACCACAACGAGACGATAACGATACATCGTATAATATATCTCGCCCCCCGACGATAGAAAATTAATAGTATGGTTTTATTTGCTTCTCGGTTCACCGGCTATGTTGGTTACACCCGCCGTCGATAGCTTCCAATATCGTTTTCGAAATTCTGTACGTTTGAGTTCGAGTTTATAAATGAAGAAAAAAGTCGTAAGAGAAATGACATCGAGATTAATGCGGTGTTTAGAACTCGGGATAGAAGCGATTTATATTTGAAGAGTTCAGACTGCATTTTTAAATACCTTTAAGTACTCGCAATTCGGTCGTACTTGACTATCGAATGTCTATGCTGTTTTATTTTTTTATACATATGGTATTATAATATAATATACTGTTTTTGATATTTATTAAAATGTTTTATAAAGTAATATAAATCAAAAATCAGCCAATTGTAAATACATTGTGAAGAAAAAATAACTTAAAAATCTTTAAGCTTACCCAATAACCATCTAGAAAAAGAATTTCATTGAAAAAAATCGACGTTCATAAAAAAGCTTTTAAGTCTCACGCCAATACTGTATTTTCACATATATATATATAACGTCAGTATTAGATATATATAGTTATCCGTGATATCCTCATTTTTTTTTTTAAATAGCGATAACTGTATTTTTATAAGCATGATACTCTTATAACTTAAAGACTGTGCTAGAAAATCATGATATTATGTTATAGAAATTAAAGAATTTTATAAAAAGCTATAAAATATTGCAATTTGTTTTATTAATATTAAGCAGTTTAAATATGATTATCATTAATATCATTAAGTATTCGAGTTTCAAATATATTGGTTCAATAATTTTGATTCATGACTAAATGTAAAAAAATTTAAATGTTGTGCAATATGTTGATTAATTACTTACATATTAAAAATTAAATATTGTAAGCGATTTACATGAACACGTATATTTTACTTAACAAATGAATCAAAGATTACGATAGGTACCCGCGATGTGATACCTATGTTATACTGTACATAATAATATTACAATGATAATAAATAATAAGTTAATTCGATTGTTTTATAAAAATACTTCCTATAACCTTGGTCATCAAAATCGAAATTGGTGACGAGAATTCATAAATAGGTATATAATATATTATATATATATATTATATAGGCATGTATAAAATTCTGATTAATGAATTGAATAAATATTAAATATTTACACAGATAAATTATTTTAAATGCAAATTAAATTAATAATAGGTAGGTACCATTGATTGTTTAATACCATTTGAAATGATTTAAAAATACTAAATAAAAATATCATTCAATCCGCATAACGTTTAATATTTACACGATACATTTTTTTTTTTGTATGTGTATTCAAATGTTCATTCTTCAAACTAAAAAAAAAAACCAAATTGTTAATCAAACATTACAATTTATGTATGTCAAGTGGCTTGAGAATTCCATTTTATTAAATCATAACGGTCAGCAATACACTTACCGTTCCTTCTAGTATCACTATCTATTCTATAATATTATTGTTGACATAGTTACTGTGGTGAGAAATATTATTAAAATCGATTATGCACAATAAGTAATAGTGACGTATTATCATTTTTTTTTTTTTTTTTGATTTTTGACATGCTTTCTTAAAAGTGGAGATTTTATTTATTTTATTGCAAACCTTTTTCTACATAAATTAGGTACAATATTGAATTTTTATTCAAACTATTCTTTCTATAAAACTGAATACATTTTATAAATAAGAAAACAAAAGTAAAGTTGTTTTTTTTTACTTAAACTTATTCAGAAATACCGAAAAAAAAACTAATATTTCAAACACCGTGTTAATGTTACAACAAATTTAGTTTTTGGTTATACCAATCTCAATTATTAAACTTTATACGAGAAAAACATTGATAAAACCAGAAACCTAGAAATACACAGCTTTAACTTCAAATATTGGAATTTGCTATTCAATGATTACAACATATATTTTTGTTGTATACAATTTAAATTTGTTCTTTAATAGAAAAATATCAAACAAATTATGACACAAAAAAGAAAAATTGATACCAATTGTAATATGTATGTTTACAATTTATAATTTAATTTTTGTTTTAATCAGAATCTAAAAATTATATTTATTTAAAGTATTAACATTGATTATAATATATATATAGTGATAAAGTACTTTATTATATAACCAATGATATCACTTAAAATACAGGTCTGGTAACTTCGATGGTGATATCAGGGAATAGGACTTTTCGGCACGGGTGATTCGGCGCTTGACCATTTCGGCGAAAATGAATAGTGAAAAAAAATGTGATATAATGTATAAACGTGTTATAAAATATTTATTTATTAACATTTTACGGGACAAAATAATAATATATAAGTACAATATAAGTTTTGGCTTAAATTAAATGGTATAATACACAAATTGTGAAAAATATAATAATAGTAGTTTTAACTTGAAAATAAAGATAAAGCTATAAATGTATAAATACCACAGTCAATTTAAATCATAAGTAAATAAATACAAATAATTATAGTTAAGTATATATAATTATTTAGTACAGTAAAATGTATGTATATACCACAGTCATAGTAATAGATCATAAATTAAAATAATTATAATTTATAAATATTATTTAGCTAATATAAAAAAAAAGTTATCTACAATTTTATTTTAAAGCAATATTATTTGCTATACCTCTTAGAAATGTCATTTTATTTTGCCTGTCATAATTATTTGCTAACCTTTTTATTCTTTTATTGGTGTCTTTAAATTTTTTCAACTTCCTTGGAGGACTATTTCCTGACACAAGATTTTCATAATACGTGTCATGTCCGGTTTGAATTTTTTTGAGATTTGCAATGAAGGTCCATATCGTTGGATGAGTACCCATTTGAATATGTAACCGTCGATTTGTCGCCTCTGCATGATAATTCATCCGGTCTGTATTATTCAATATTCGTTGGTAAAGATTCCACATCACAGGGGAATATTTTAGTTTTTTTCGTCTTATATATCTATTTTTTTCCCAATATAAAATTCTTCAAACCACTCAAATAATGGTATAAGCTCATCTGGAAGTTCGTCTGCCAACTCATCTGCAGCCATATCTAAATCACACAATGGTATAAACGCCAACGCAATAATGATTTTAGATGCAACACAAAAATTTGCTTCATTAATATATTTTGATAGTAAATGTAACTCTCCAATTTTTTTCAAAAAATTTTGGCTTAAATGAAAATAATTATATAAAAATATTTATATTTTCAAATGAATTTTTTATTGATATTATGGCGCCAAGTTCAAAACCACAAGAAACTGATGTTGGATGGAGTTGAGGTTGTAATTGATTAATCATACTAAATAATTTGTTTGTTTCTTTTTGTTAGGTAGCAATGCATAAACTACAGGATGCACTCCCCCTAAAGATTCAGCTAAAATAACATAAACTTAGCAAAATAGAGTAAGTGCCACTTTGAATGTTCCATCCATGTATCATATTTTCGAATCTTTTAATAACTTGAGACTAAGTGGTCGACCAAATATTAATATTATTTCATTACTGGTTAGGTCCCACTGTTTGGGCCCACTATCAGCCAATAAAAATTTTTCATTAACTCCGATTGATGGTGAATAATTTTGATACTCTGGTACCTGGTATCTGTAAAGATAATAAATCTGATGAATCACATGGAGCTGCTATTTCATTATTTCTTATACGTCGTACTTGTCGTTTTAGAGCTTCGGAAGATTGTAATACGCCCTATAAATTAAAATGGTTCTTTATTACTGTACGGATCAGATAGGGACAGTATAATAGGCCGTGAACCTATTATAATAATAGAAAAATAAAATTAACTGTGTATACCTTTGCCGCATCTGATAACCCGTTAACACATTCGTTAATTACACAAGACGTGGGTTCCATTGTTAAAATAGCTCGTTGACGCATACTCCTCAAAGCTGTGTCTGTTTCTATTCTAGCCACTTCAGAATCGTGACAATGTTTTTTTAACAGAAAATTTTAAAACTTTAAAATCATGTATACCGGTTTGTATTTGAGTTTGTAAATCTTTACGACGACATTGCCAAAACCGTTTAGTTTCGTCCGCACTAAATTTATCGAATATGTACATAAAACCATCCACTGGGATCACATTTTTATTTATTTTTTAATTTTACTTTTGACATACTAACTATTTATTTACTTTTTACGAACGATACAAAAAAATAAAACGCGATGATTGTTACACACAAAAAACTTGACTACGTATAGGTGCTTCACTTTCCGCCGACTAACTAAAAATTATATAATTATCAGACCGGTCTACGGTCATCAAATCATCCATATTGACTATCGTGACCACCTTATCCTGTAGTAATAATAACAATAAGTCAATAACTTATTGTAATAAAGATAACACTTCTATACCAAACGCCATACGGTGAGACAATCTTACAGACATAAGTAAATTGCCTTATCGCCAAAACGTCCGCGCCGAAACGTCTTAGATCCGTGATATCAATATTATAGAATTATTCCATATTTCATATGTAGCTTTCGAGTTTCGGTGCAGACACATATCTCAACGGCTCCTCGTTCGCCGACGACATATTGGTACAACTTAAACCGTTTTGCAATGAATAATAAATTCAACAGAAAGAAAATTAATGGTTAAAGATTAATTGAAAAAAGACACACACTCACACACACACACACACACACACACACACACACACACATACACAGCAGACATTTACCAAGAAATTTACTTCTGGTAACTTTTCAACCCCGTCGACCGAATTTTTTTTTTATTTAAATAATTCAAAGCAAGCTTTATCTAAACCCGCAATACGATAAATCACGTTTTTTCTCTTTTTTTTTTTTACATACCTACCTACACATTATATTATATATTATATATACGCATATATATATATATATATTATACATCCTTATCAACCTGTCATCGCGGAATCTGTTCGTCGGCCCGGATCAATATATATACCTATTATACGGCTGCGATTGATTCGCAACGGATGAATACGTTTGTGTCTTCGGTGGTAGGTAAAGCTTTCAAGTTCGATATCGGCAATCATTTAGCGCTATTAAGGGCCATGGATGTCGGGACGTCGACGATCCTGCAAACTGTGGTGGCACAATATGAAACGCATAATAATTGTATTATACGGTCCCGCGTTCCGTATTACCCTCTTCAATAATTATTATATATTATTATTATTATTATTATTATCGTATAGAGGTAGCCGTAGTAGGTATGTTAATATATTAATAATTATTATTATCTCCCGTATACGCGCATTTCCCTCGGGCGCGCCATGATCTAATGATTCGCTGTCAATTACAATTAAACACTATACTGCATGTAGATACCACACGATATTGTAATATTGCATATCGTATACAGGCTATGACTGCGAAATGTTTGAAACGACTCTACAGATATACTCAGCTGATAGACATCCTTTGCTCATAAATTATGATAATATAACAACTACAGTTGTTATCGACATCAAACGAACATTATATTGTTATCACGCCACCACCGTCGTCGACGATGACATCATCACGTAGCTGTTACAATAACAATATTATTATAATATTTGTTTCGATCGCGTTATTATAAAACGTCACAATGATAATATGACATACTCGTAGAAATGTGTGGTATCTTGTGAATCGCTCAAACACTACTAAAAGTCGGTAAATATTACATAATAACAACTATATTGCCAATAACGCGTTTACGTTTAACAACCAGCACGCTCGTGTGTAAAGAATATTGCACAGCCGCCTTTTCATAAGCTTTGGACTGCGTTTTGCATTTCTAGTTATATTTTTTTAAATAAAATCGACCTTGCCTCCTTCGTATTATTTTATAATCCACAACAGATCTATTTAACCTAGTTCGGTTACCAACAATCCATATCTGGCAAAATGCTCTTTTGTACTTTCGCGTCGAATCGGATATTTCCTACATAGCTCCGATATAAGCTGTTTATTGGTGTACCTCAAGTAGCAACCACGACTCTTTTACTCTATTCTATCTACTTCTCTGATCAACCATTTTTTAATAAAACCCTCGTCGCAGAGTATGCTGACGAATAACGATTAAACAAATTGTTTCCCTCCATAAAAACTCTTTAATCACCACTGATAACCAACAGACATATTTATTTATTAACTTGTCCTATTAGACCTATATAAAATTACTTTTCAAAATTCAATATTTATTAAACGCAATTTGAATACATGACTATTTCATTAAGAAATGGATATTGTCTAAAATATATAACTAATAATAAGGTTTTACATAAATACCTAATTCACAAAAAACTAAATATATAGGACTAATATTTGACAAACATCTTAACTGGTACCCACATAGTATACACGAACAAAGAGGAGCACTTAATAACAAAAACGCATGTTCCCTAATAAATTATGCAATTAATCTTAACTCATCAACCAAACTAAATATTTACAAGCTCTTAATCAAGCCCATATGAGTGTATGTTACCAAAATGCGGGTTTTTGACGAAATCAAATAAAAAAAAAAACCAATCAGAAATCTTTCGTCTAATCACAAATACTCCTTTATTATGTCACAAATCATATTAACCATGCCCATCTATATGTAAAATGTAGAAGACACAGCTATCTATTTATATCGCCACTTCACATTCCTTAAGCCAAAATTAATTTGAAGCTAGATGTATGTTAGCTGTAAAAACTACGAATGCATGATAATCCTTCCCGCTGTCTCAAAAGGTAACGGTGCCACGACTTATAAATTATTATAATACAGTTGTCACTAATAAACGTCACTTTCTTTTTACATAAAAGTGAAAAAATGTAAAAACTTACATAAAGTAATAGTTTATTGCAAGTACAGAAAAAAGCATGTATAGAATGATTATAACGGTTAAAAAAAATGTTTGTCTCAGTGATGGTATGTTTTATTGACATTGTATCGTCTTCCCATTATATTCTTCAACGGTTGTCCTCGTAGTTTAATAACCGAACTCAATTATTATATAGTTCAAACACGTCGTAGGTATATTTTTTGTGTGATGTTCTCTAGTTGGAATATCTACACGAACAATGGTTTGAGAAGCTTTTGTCGATCTCTAAACAGTCCTGTATAAGTAGGTAGGTATTATGATGTAAAATGGTTGAAATATTTTTAATTAAGTACCTTTCTGCAGGTACCATTCATTACTCGTTTGAAAATCTCGTCTTTTGTGTGCTTATTCTTTTAATAACAGATGTCATCGGAAATTTTTTTTTATTCGTGTACTTCTGTATTTGGTCATTGTAGGTATTCTATTGTTTTTTTACAAAACTCTATATTAGCAAGCTTATATTTTAAAATAAGACAACAGTTAAAATAAAAAAAAATATAAACATATAATTATAAATTATAGTTTAGTCCACGCCGATGTGACATGTTTCATTCGATTGTATTGTAATTGCACACGTCATATTGTTATTTGCCAAAAACCGACTAATTATTCGACATTGACAAATATTGAATTTCAAGCTTTCTACGTCACGTGACTTCGTTATTCACTGTTTGGACCTTATATCCTATTACACAAATTATGGTCTCACGATTTGTCCTGGATATAAGTTATGGGATGTCGGTCGCAATCATGGATTAATTCCATATATTAAGATACTCTAATTTGGGTCTTGTTACTAAAATGTACTTTTAAACTAAACCACATTATTGGCTCAGTGATGTGTAGAAAACACGTAATCCTTATAGTACTTACTAATTACCATAGCGCCCACCATAGTGTCATTAAAATCTATCTGATTAAGCCATCATCGAAATTATTGAGCATAATAATATATCGATACGAACATACAAAATTTATAATTCTATTCCTCTTAATTGTAATTTCGTTGTATTTCTATTCTTTTGCACGCCTTGTTGACTCGGTTCAACACGATAAACTCGTTTACATAGCATTAGTGCCGATGACCCTAAGACAATATTATAATATTATGTATGTGATAATATACTTCGTACCCATGTCCGCAGTATTAATCCATTTGTTTTTAAATAAACACATCTCCCTATAATTGATTTTCGCCGAATTATGTGGTTTTTTTCTCCGTCAAATAGAATATTATAATAATATTTTGAAATCATTTATTATCATTCCGATAAAAATAAATTTTGTCCGCCGTTAGTCGTACTTCCGGCATTCTTCCAGGTATTCGCATGTTATTATTATACCCGTGAATGTCAACCCCAGGCTGGATTAAGAGGTATCGCTTGACGTTTGTTTCACAAAATTCGGTCTGTCCGTTTCGCTCTGTTGGGTTACGATGGCACACACATACACGGGCTGTTAAACACACGACCCTCGGTTTTCGGTCGCAGTCGGATAAAAAGAGCGCACAGACAGTTTGATATTTTAACATAATGTGTTTTCGATGCGAATTTGTATGCAGGTTCACATTCTATTGTTATTATTATTATATGGAAACAACTGAATTACGATGTTCAAAAACAAATACTCCAAGAAATTCCCAAAATTCTTAACATTATTTATCGAATATAGTATTATGCATCTGGAAAGAAATTGGCCATAATAGAAAATCGTGGGAATCCCGACGGGCCCATCAACCCCAGATAGAAAATACAAGCGAAATCGTACTTGTTTTGGATTACTGTCATATTTATTAATATAAAATATAATATAATGCTTTTTATCGCATTATTTATATTCAATATTATAATAATATAAGCAATCAGAAATTTGAACGCAACGTTTCCGCGTCAATTTGTCAAACATTTCAAGTGCATGTAATACTATTATATCAGTATAATGATAAATATAGCCAACAAATATTTAAATGGTTAAGCGCGTATCTTTATTACAAACTAAAAATATTCCAGTAGACCATTTCTGGTGATGAAATTTGAGATCGCTTCTAAACTTCGACGGACAGTTTTAATAATCCATCTCCAACTTATATATTTATACATTTACTTTGACAGTCTGTGAAACTTTGCATTAATCTACCCACCATAGCGCATCAACCATTATGAAAGTCATGGTAAAACTATTTTGTCATTTAACGGCAATGCTAGTGTATAATATTATATTGTATAAAATACTGAAAATATTATCATGTTTATGCCTATTTCACGTCCCGCTTCTGAAAAATAATTTACAAGATAAATCTCAAAAACCACATGAAGGTAGGAAAATCTATATAACTATTATTACCGTGTGTATTTATATTATAATATTATACGCATACGGTTGTACCGATTTATTGTAAGCATTATCAATATTTTCCACACAAGTGGATCGGTCGAATAAAAGTGTGTGACTTTTATAGAAAAAAAAAATGTTTTATTTGTAATTTTATAAAAATTCTTTTTTTTTCGTATTTATTATAGTGTTTTGAAGCAAAATGCTGTTAATATTTCGATGATCAAAAGCATAGTATTAATTAATATTATGTTTCGTAGAAATAAAAAAAAATTTCAGCACAATTTTAAGACATGCATTTTAGTTATAGGTACTTCTACGCTACATATACTAATAAAATACTTGTTTCTTTGGATAACTGATTTTTTTCTAAAAATATAAACCTTGAAAAATAATTTTATAAACACTACAACTTACAGCTCCTGTCTATTATATTTTATAATGAATAAATTATGTTTCTCAGTTCTTAGTATTATTATTGATTTCGCGTTTTGTATTTTGCAAAGTCGATAGAGATGACAAATCTACTGAGGTAATTTCTTGATAACTACTGCTATAAGATGCATTATATTTTACACTTCAATCGGATGCTAAATACGAATTGCTTAAAAAACACTTCGAAATCCGCCATTCGATTATCAGAATACGTGTTTTGTGTGTTTCGAGTTGGTTGCAAATCGGATGTTGCACCTAAATTATGTATATCAGCGTTAAAATTATATTTCGAGACATGCAAAGTGAGTGCATAACGCTGTAATTCGCTAGAATTTCTTTTCTGTTGATTGCGTGTCCCATCAATTCGAAAAAAAGTATACATGTTTGAATAAAAAAACTAAAAATGAGAGTCGGTAAAAAATAGTTTAGAACCTAAAAAATCAATAGTTGTGATAAGAATGTGTAGTCCGTGATGTGCATTATACGCACTTTAAATTCTAAAAAAATACATGTAATATTAAATTAATTATATATATATAGTACATTGTTTTAATTCTATCTTTTTCATACATTTAAAACTATTTTTGGCGAAAATAAATTTTTTTAATTTTCTAAAACTTCTGTATTCTATTAAAAATAAATTGTTTTAAAATTCTCTAATTTATTCATAGTACCTATTATTTTCTGGTGCACTCTGCAAAAATAGTTTAAAAAAAACCTAGTTTTTTCCGAAATTTTTCTGCATTTTGATCGTTTTCTACTCACCCAACATTTTAGTTCTTTAAAAACAAACACAAAAAAAAACAGGCGTAAATACCTGCATTCAAAGTTTTTGAACGCAAGTGATGTCGTTGACAGTTAATAATACGTACGTTATGGTAAAAAAAAGTTCTTGTTCACGCACACAACAACATTTTTTACTTTTTAGTGGTTGACAATTATCTTCCTTTTTATGCAAGTTTCGTTGTTGTGTAAACTACTTAATAATTATTGCGCGCCACTCAAAGCTCTAATGGCCAAAGAGTTTTTAATTGTTTTAACACAAATATATTTAAAGCAGTGTGTTTACGTCGGACGTTTCGTTATGTGGTGCTGCCGTTGTAGGTATATTAAATTATTATTTTGGTACGAGACTGGTGATTGGTCACGTTGCAATAACAACTACAAATGGATCATTAATCCCGAAATATGATTTACCAAGTACATACCTCACCTCCGTCTCGTCCTTTAATTATGATATTTTATTTTAATTTATGATTTTTGGATATTCGAATTTTTTAAAAAAAAAACCGATAATTTTTACCGTGAATAATTAGGTTAGGTTAAATAGTTGATCTTTTTTAAAAATGTTGATGTTTCTAAATCATAATTCGGATGAGTGCATTCTGAGTTATTAAACTCTATGAACTAAAATTATAAATTAATAGAATATAGAACTTTTTTTTCATATAGGTACCACATTATGTCTATTATCGATCAGTTGCGTATCAAAAACACTAACGACATAATCTCAAACTATTCAAAATGATAAATCTATAAAACATTACAATCATTTTTAATATTATAGGTACTATATATACCTCAACTTATATATCGGATAGGTTCTATCCGTTATCAATCTAACAAAAAATGTATATCTATATACATTATATCATTAACTATAAAAAGTTTAGATTGGCAACGCATTTACTGCTCACGCGGACACATTTATTTAAATATTAATAATAATCATTAAAATTTAAATTATTAGGAGTGCCATTATGTAAACTTCTGCGTACCACCAGTAGTAGATACGCGTACCACAGTTTCAGATCTCTGGTATATGAAAATTAAAGGCATCAAAAATAAAATTATGATGAGAAGGAGGGGGAGGGGAGGAAATAGTAAAATATATTGAACTAAAAAATACATGCGTAATACTCAGTCTTGAAAATAGAAAGCATTAATTATGATACTTCGAGAATTTTTATTTTATTTTAATTTATAAGTATAATTTTCAAATTGTGTGACCTTTGTGAGTCACCGTGTATAATGTAAATTTATTGAGCTAATTACTTCGACAGAACAGCGACTTATCAAATAGTAGACCATCGTGTAGCCACTGAAATAATAGCACGGTCGCGGTATTAACGGTTGAAAGCGATTAGTGGTGAAGTTTAATTAATGGATATTTTTAACTTTAAACCTCTTGTATAGTTATAAATACGTAAACACTATATTTTTTCGTTAAAATATTGTTTCCGATATAAATACATAGAGGTATCTCCTGTACCTTTACTTCCTGGTTAGCGTAGTTGTTAGTATACCGTGTAATATAAAGCGAATTTCTTTTATTTTGTAGCTCTGTGATATCCGGGTCGGATTGAATTAACATGTGCTATCAAATATATTAATGTATAATTTAACACATGATAATATTATCATCAGCTGTCAAGCTTTTTTCAATATTTAAAATAATTCAGGGCGTGATGTTCATATTATTTTAATAGCCTACTGTTTACTAGTACTTTTAATCTTTGGAAGTATAATAATAAATCTTATTATAATATGTATGTCTTAGGTACCTTATCGTAAAGTTAAAATATAAAAAACCTATCGACACCGGAAAAAATTTACTCATCTCAGAACTAATCGATGATTATATGTTTATTGATCATTTTACTGATCACAGTGATAGTATTACGCGAGAAATAAGATTCCAGCTGTGTATACGACAGACAGTGACAAAAAATCTACGTGCAACGTCCTCTCGAACGTTAAAAAGAAATCCATATCAATCTTTGAGTACCTAAATATTACTGTATACAGTGTATAGCAGAGAATTTTTTTAATTGTAAAAATGTGAAACTGCAGCAGTCAAATCCTCTTGATGAACCCACACACGATAACTGTCAACACATTGTGTCCGGTCGGTCATTATAAATCGGAGGCATTCAAATTCGACGCGAAAAGAAACGGTTCTTGGAAAAAAAAAAAAAAAACTAAAAAAACATATACAATAACGATATGGTGACTTAGATTTTGGCCGTTCGTCGGTAGTACAGGTCGCGTTCTTATAGTCCCGCGGGTATTGCATTTTGGACACAGTGCTATATATTATATCGGTGCATGGAACCGTTAAATCCTAATGGTGTATTTATTTATTTATCGGTCAGCCTGCAACTAATCATCGCAAACTAAGCTAAACACACGTTACTACAATATAATCATTATTCCCTGGAACGATTTGAGGAGATCGTGTACAATCGTAAATCTAGCGCCTCCACTGTGATTTTCACCGAACACTCCGATATTATGCAAGTATACATAATACTATTATGGTCGTAGTCTAGTAGCAAACTTTAAAATGTGTAATATTGTAGTACCTAACCGCCTTATCATTACGTCCCAACCCGATTATAAGTTTCAAAAGTAAAACCATCGATTAAAAAATATAAATCTTTTATATGATCAATAATAATAGACTGGTTTTATGTAGATTCAGAAGAACTAATTTTCCTCTGCTATTTTTAATATTATATTTATGATTTATTATTATTTATTTATTTATTTATTTTTGACTTATTGTGAAATTTAAATTACGAGCAATTGTAAATTTATATGATATATTCATAAACTGCTTCAAAATTAAAATAATCCTACGTGTATTCTTGAATAATATTCTTATCCTTCGGCCTTCACTCTTGACATATAATAAAATAGATCAATACGCATCAATATTAAAAATAAAGGGATAAAATGGCTTCTTTTGAATATAAAATGTGGTATTTTGTGTATGGTCACACATGCGGGTATGAAGACCTCATACTATAGTAATTAATAAAAGCTACGCAATGATAAACATTTTTTAATACTATTATGAAGTACACCACGAATAATATGGCGTCTACTTATCCCGTCATTGTAATTCTATGCTCGATTCCGAAATTGTTGGTACTACGATTTAATTTATTCATTCATCAAACTTAATAAGTACCTATACCTATCGCAAATAATTTTTAATAATAATTTGTAATCGGCAAGTGATTGTGATCGAATTTTTTTTCGATTAATACCTTAATATAGTACGTGCTACAAATGCTCTCACGCAACGTTAAGATAAACATTGTTTATTATATTAATTGCTCATTTTCAGATTGGTTGCAGATTTATTGAACTATAAATATGTATATTTCAAATAAAAATTATATATATTATGTAAATGGAGAGAAAGAGATCACAATTATTGAGACATAATTCAGTTAATAAATATATTTCAGAAAAATGTGCTGTTAAAGACAATGGTTAGGCATTTGGACTTTGTATAATACCATAATCTATTTTTTTTTTAATTACATTAGTTAAACTATGAAATTAAAAAAAAAAAATATTGATTGTAATTAATTTGTATTTTCCAACAACGATAGTTAATTATTTGTTTGAAAAAAAAATAAACACAATAATAATTAGTAATAAAGGTTGCGGAGAAATTAAAATTATTATTTACGCAGTGAAGTGTTAATTTTGATTATAGATCAATATTTATTTTTTATTATTAATTTTTACCTGTTATTATTGTTTTAGAACTGCGATCCGTACAGCTGAATGGTGGTGTATATCGAAATAATAATATCGCAGATTACCTAACTGTACAGCAGTTATAGGCTTATAGCCACTTTAGTAGTAATTTTTAATCGTGTTATGATAACTGATTAAATAAATATGTTATTTTAGGATTCACCAAATGGATAATTTAACACCATCGTAATATTATTCTCTCCACGATTTCGGTTTGCATATTATCGTCAACGAGATGTCTTAATGAGTTATAAATTCGTCTTGAATTCTATAACAGATCCGTCGATATAATTTAATATCTTGTTAGTTGTTATACTTATACCTATTGCTAGGTAGTTTACCGTCTCGTCGCTGTTACATAACTTACATTATTATACGGCATTGCAGCGAACCAACCGTGATGGGATTCCAAAACTTCTCTAAATTATCTTCCGGGGACTTAACGGAGAGTCCAAAGTTGCGGTGCTCCTTTTGAATTCGTTTATGTACTGAAATCTATAGTTGTTATTTCAATAGGAAAATCGCACGACCAAACAATATACCGTCTACCCCGCACTGCTCTGCGGGCATTCGCATATTTTATTTGTGGCCTGCGATCGTTGCCATATTTTCACAACGACATACCGAATATTATTACTGTAAAAATCATTATAATAATATACACTGTTCGATTATATTTTAATATATTAGACACAATTCGAAAAACAAGTATTACATCGCGATAAAAAATAATTTTTGATGCCATTATTGTGTTTACAAATAGTTTGGTGATTGGATAGAGGTATATAGGACATAGACGTACTGCAAATCTCGTGTTGCAACGGGTTGATTTGATTCGAAATTACAAGTTTTGACTTTTGTTCATAACTCAATGTCAAACATACGAAATAGGTAAAACATAAAATTTCATTCTGCCCGTATCGATCGTAAATCTACGTGCCACTCACACGTACATATTACACATCAATACACTATAGTAATAATGGTATAATATAATAAAAGACATTATGATTTTGTAAAAAAAAATAGCTTTTTTAATGTTTCTCCGAAGACCATGTACCTACCTTATAAGAATTTAATAAAGTTGTTGACTGTGAAAACTGTAAAAAAAAATGGTGAAATGGTTATAAAAAGCACTTTTTATTTAGAAAAAAAACAACAACGATAATATAATTACGCACAGGTTGATTTCAAAGGTTTAAAACACGAAACGACGTGCCTTTCACATATTTTTTTGCATATTTTCCATTTAATACCTTACCTACATCAACAATAATAACTACAACTTAACAGAAATGTCGCGTGTAAATAATAATTTTTCATTAAATAAAAATGTTTTAGATTTTTTTTTTAAATCACTTAAAACTTGGAAACTTTATTTGCAAATACAGGACAATTATTCTATATTATGTTCTATATTTGTAAAAGTGGTATAGTAAATTCGAATTATTATACGAATTTCGCATCAAGCATTAAAAGTTCAAACTTGTACGGCGTAAAGCTGTGATCAATATATTATACATTATCGTGATATCGAGTTTAATATCGAAAGCTATAATTGTAATATACCATACTTACCTACCTATATTATATTTGAATAGGCGCTGCCCACATAATATTATGTAAATAGTAATTTACTATATAGGTAGGACTGTTAGATATAGTTTTGATTCTATTTCGGTTCCAATTGAGAATATAATCATTCCCGGTATGGCGAGTAAAAATAAAACTTATAAACGTCTATAAACTTTGTAGAAAGATCAGAACGCGCGTCATACACCTGCTGCAATCATCAATATATATATTGTTATGTGCCACTATATAACTTCCATTTTAAACGCGATCGAACTAATTAAATGATTTGTATTCAATATCTTATATTGAACGTTTTATTATATATATTACGTGATAATATTTCAAATAAGCATAACAAAAATGTCAAAGGAGAGGAATAATAATTATTATGAGCCCGGCCCGGCGCCCCGAGTTGCCGAGAGTAGATTTCTGTTGTTTTTTTCGCGTTCCGGCAAAACACATAGATAAGACACCAATTTATATAAATGATTTTATATAAGCCTACAGAGTGACCAGTTTGACGCAAACTACACTTACATTTTTGTAATTTGTTTTTAAAACAAATCGCTTACCTCGATGGTCTTTATTATGTCCTGTTTTGTCGCAGACATAGTTAGGTATATAGTGTTATACACGATAGCTATTTCGTGCAGATTATCGTTTTTCCTTTTCACGATCGCTGTACATAATATTCGATTCTGAATAAAAAATGACACCGTAAGAAATAATAATTAAAATCAGTCGGCTATTAAAGCGCATGCTTGAGCCTGAAGATTGACGATTTATAATATTATACAAAATAGTGATTTATAAGTATTATGTCTATTAAATCGTGCTCCAGAGCATATTAATATTATTTAGTACCTCACCGCGCATATGCGCCATCCGAATCGCACCGGAGACCGATTATAATAATATGATGACAGTAATAATATTATTGTGTCCGACGATCGTCTGGGCAAATCGCGATCACAAAGCTCTGCAGTGAATGAACGGCGTACGGTTCGCGCGGCCTTTGTCGCGTTTCGCCGGGGAATATCCGATTGCAAAAAGGAAAAACTAATAAAAACGAATAAATGAAAAAAAAAAACTTAAACGGCTAAACAGTTTTTATTTTACGCTCTCGAGTATCCACACGGCTTTCTTTTTTTTTTTTTGTTTGTCGCTACTCGAAAAACTCGACTGTAACTCTCTGCGCGTGTTTATGTAATGACACATCATACATGATACCTGCAGCTAGTGTGTATATATATATATATATATATATATATATATAATATATATATTATATATATATATATATAATGTAATATATGACGCCCTGAGTTTGCGCTCCATTATAATGACGTCATTTTCCTAATGTTATTGTCGTTTGAAACTGTGCGCACGATTTCAGAAACTTATAGCAATGCACAACACCTGATGTACCCTCCGTGGAAATGGGTTTCCGAGACCGATCGAACAAACATAAATGTGAAAAACATACTGATTTATGAAACGCGCTTATCGAAAATAATATAATACAAACATTATTTTTTTTTTTTTTTTTATATTCACCGCGAGTGAACACGGTTACGCGATCTCATTTTCAATTCGGTTTAGGTACCTGCAGCGGGCGGCGTTCTTTTACGCGCGCGTATATGTACGTTATTATCGTCATGTCATGTTATTATATGCACCGACAAATTAATTTAAATTCGCACAACGTAAGCCAATTATTATTACTATTATATCACAATAATACGAATAATCTATCCGTAGCACAAAATATAACAATCAATTATAACAATGACGATAATACGAGTAGTGTATCTGTATACGGTCTTATAAATTTTTTTTTTATAACGACAGAATTTCGTTAATGTTGTAAGATCGTAGTGGGTACAGCTTATAAAAATGTATATAAAAGTAAAAGCAATAAATTCTCAAAAAACGAAAAATATGCACGAACATATAATATTATAATTCTGTAATATGGATTTTAATAATACGGCGAATATAATATGTGTATTAAACGTACATACGTAATTCATACGGAACGGGAAACGGAGTTTTACAACTTGCAGCAGCTATATTATACTTGTGTATGTATAAGGTACCTACCTAAAGGTTTTATTACTCAATTTAGTAGCCATTATTTTCAATTTGATTTAAACATACGGGCAGAGGAGTGAAAAGTTTTAGCCTCTAACCTCGAGGATTTACTCGAGAGACTAATTCGTGTGGAAACCGGCTGTGCTAAATTATGGGGTACTTAGACGTTCTAATATCGTATTGTATACACACACGCGCGCGCGCGCGTCCAAAATTAAACTCCAACATAATATCGCGTATTTAAATTATGACGCATGATGCAGGATGGCGATGTTTATCGTCGAGCCGCAGCCAGTTATCGTGAGATTAAAACCGATTTTCCGTTGTATTATTATTATGACATTATATTATTTTATAATGTGCTTTCGAACCGTTACTCGTGCGCATAATATAAAACACCACACTTAATGGTAACCCGACCGTGATTTAAGTGCTTAGTATATTATTATACGCATGTATGGGAACTTGTATATATATATAACGCGTAACGGTGTCGTTGGCATTCGATTTTTGAATGCGATAGACCGTTTTCGAAACTCAAATTACTCGCAATGGGTGTATTTTACAAAGATTCTTTAATGTAGTTCCCGTCAACAACAACAACAACAAAAACGTATAATTTTTTTTAATAATATGCGTGTGCGGTGTGACCCGTGGTTTGTACGAAACAAGGCACTATATATACGTACTAGCCGACTTCAAGCCCATTATATTCCGAACAAACGTCCACACCGATTACCACAGACTCCTTCGATCACGGTTTAAAGAAAATGACAGTGTTATGCACACTTCAAAACAAAAATGGTGCTAAGCCGTGGTACGTCTAAAATCATATTCCATTGAAAGTGAAAAATATCGAAAACAAATATGCCAACACACATTGTTAATTTCAATAATTATTATAACGTATAACGATGATGGTAAAGTCCACGCGCAATCATATTTTTATGTACATACCTGCAGTTAGTTACGATATTTTAAGCGCGAGACCATTATAAATTGTTTTAGTATTTTACCCCACAAACGGGTATAGGGACGTCCCTTTGTATATCTATGACCGACAATTATTTTATTGGTGATCATTGATTGTTATTATTTTTATTTATAATTCGTAGTATATATAGGGTCGCGGCAATGGATGCAACGGGATCGAGGATAACTGTATAATTAAAAATGTGATCAGTAGTCGACCCGTCGATCGTATTTGGTTATTGTAAATTAGTAAACACCAAACAAGAGTTGTCATTTGTAAGGAAAAAAATGGTTTTAAAAAATAAGAAAAAATAAGAAATGTTTCAGAAATAATATTAATAATAAAAACACAATACCATACGTTCAATTGCTTAATCACACATAAATCGCGGGATTCTTTTAGTAAGAAAAATAGCATTTTAAGAAAATAAATTCTCTTCCATTATGATGATGTTCTATACCAACAATACACTCAATTAAATTTATGAACCTAGATATATAAAACACGGTTTGTGCATCTTAATTTATTCGGCAAGATAAACATGGTTATTTAATTTTGTTCGATGAACCACGTAAAAATGAATACCCATTTTTTGCTTTAGTTTTTAATGAATTGTAGAAGTTATATTTGGAAAGTTTTCATCAAATCATTAAAAAAGTTCAAACTTAGAAGGTTGAATTGAAAAACAATTAAAAAAATATATATTAAAATGGCAAAAAGTAAATATATCGTTACTTTTGGAAGTAGGAAGGTACTTTTAAAGTTAAATAAATTCAAAAGCATGTCTTGTCCTCTTGTTCCGTTATCAGTTCTATCGGACTTTTAACACAATTATTTACCGTAAGTACATGTACATTCGCCTAAAATAATAATATTATTAATGTAACATAATAATGCACATTACTTTTGATTGTTTTTTTTTTCCGAATAATACACGTTTGTTTATTTTTCACGTCTGCGTTGATTGAAATATAAATAAGGCATTAAAAAAAAAAAAATGGTTAAATTTTGCCGCCTTTTCTTATTTAATAAACTATAATAGCGATATTCTTTTCAAATATAATTTTACGTATACACAAACTCAGTTGCCCAGAATGATTGCTAATTCAAGCGTATTATTATTTCTTTTTTTTTCTCCTCTCGAGCCTCGCTACGTACAATTGTGTACGGAAAAAACCAATTTACTTCAGCACAGAATACGCGCAAAACTCTTTTTGATTTTGTTATTTTTATTCTACAGAGACGAATCCTATCGATTGACAAATTATAATTGTACTACTGTATTAAGCGCAATATGTACTTTTGTTTTTACGTAGGTATATGTAAACTCGATTATTATAGGTACCTACCTAACACAATAAATTCGAAGACAAAGAAACAAAGACAAGATAAAAACGAAGACAGAGAAACAGCTTGAAAAACGACTCTGTGTAAGTGAGCACATGCATCGTAAATACAAATATATGTCAAAATGTTGATGTACCCCAAAACTCGGAAGTAATCGGTAAATGGGTTCGTGTATAAGTGCATGGGTTGTGACGTTAATGCATTTGTATAGATAATATATTATATGTTCATCTCACTTCAGAATAAAAGTTAAGACAATCAACCAATTGCTCAGTTCAATGTAGCATTAATTTTAATATAATTCAATATTGACGAATTCTAATCGTCGTATTAAAAATATGGTATAATTATTTATTTTCAAAAATGTCATCACATTTATAGACATATATTATTTGATGACTTCGTCATATTTTCCGTGGCCTTAAAAAGGTTAGTTGAAAACAAAATGTGTTATAATGTGTTATATTTATTTTTACAGTAGACTTGGTAAGATAAATTCTATTCCTAAAACTTTCGTGAAATATTATTTTTACTAAGAATTTATTTCAGATTGCATTCAATTGCAATAATTTGAACTTTTAACTGTAATATATAGTATTTGACATTTAATTTTTAAATAACTGATAGATTTCCTGACAAAAACACGGTATTGATAAATAAGAAAAAAGTTGTTCAATTTATTAATTGTCAGACAACTTTATATTATGGTAAGTGTTAAGTACTCATAATGATACTTTATGGAAATGGTAAAATTCATATAGATACAATTCAATGATCCTTAACAATGGAGTAGTAGATTCCTATTTTCACGATATAAAACAAAAACTATTATTGTTTATTATATTATTTTAAAGCCACTATTCAACCTCGAGAATGTCGAACTGAACTATGCAATTCGTATGTAAAAAAGTTCTTTGCAGTTTTCGATAATTATTATAATGCTTTTGGCGAGAAGATTTCTGCTGAATAGGATGCATAGAACAAAATCTATTGCGACAGTGGGGTGAGAAATAAAAAAAGGTTAGGTTAGTAATTTTAGATAACCATTCGTATATAGGTACATAATATAAGTTGTATGGAGATTTAAAAGCAGATATCAAAGGTGAACGACTATAAACGTTTTGCATCATAAATAATCGTTAAAATATGCCATTTTCATGTTTATCAAGTCGTTGTAGCGTTATATATGTATAGCCAATTAAATTAAAAACCATAAAAATAATTTGACCAATCGATATTAGCGAATTGTACAACATGTTTGTATATTACGAGTATATAAAGCAATAATTGTTTAGTTTCTACTTTCTACACAATATTATGTTGGACATCATTCTTGTTATTAAACCTGAAAAATAGTATATAAAATGTAAAGAGTTACTCTAATGCTATTTTAGAAACTAATAACGTGAACTCCAGTTTGTTTTTTAAGGTGTTAATGATAGTCGTTTTTATCGTATTACGCAGGTGTTCATAAATATAAAATATGTGGAAGAAATATAAATAGCGTGATCAAGGGCTTAGATAAGCAGTCCGCTCCGCTTTGTTTTTTGGAAAAAAATTGTAACGAGCCTATCATAAATTAGATTTAGGTATACCGTACGTGTATAATATATAAATATATATATATCAAAATAAATCATAAATAATTCTTGTCTAATCATCGGCCACACCAATTTTTTAAGGTTTTTTTTTTCATAATATAATAATGGCACACTCAAAAAATAAAAAAAAGGTTAATTTTTGGCACGTAGCGTTAGAAAAATTTGCCACCACTGGTATTGGGGGTCCATCACCTATTATACTGCTGTCCGTTGATTGCGATTTATATTTTTTTTTTTCGGTCATCACTTTAAAAGACGTCGTTTTTGATACGACGTCATGTGAACAATGTAATATATTTATTATTATCCATAACGCGATTGTCGACCGAACATGTTCGCATACGCGAGGTGCAGCGTAAACACTCGCCTACCTATAGGCCAGATGTAAACACATTATTTATTATTATTACGCAAAATACGACATAAATAGATACAGATGTTCGCATAAGTCATATTTTATACACACACCTTCGTAATATTGCTTCGTTGACCGCTCCATTATCCGTATACATTTCATAATTCGCAAACTGTTCGCCGTGTTCGAGGTGTATGGTTCCAGTGGTTCTACCGTCGAATATAATAATATAATTGGTCCATATATCTAATAGAAGGTATAATATGCAATTACCGCGGGTCATTATATGACGTGCAACGCAGTGAATCATAATAGGTGACATACATTATTATTATGCTAATATGATTTTGATATGCCACGAGGTTGGTGTTTTAATATAATAATATTATAACTTTGATATAGGTGCCTATATATAGCTGTTGTAGTCGTACAGCGTAGTGTGAAACACGAGTCGGGTGTGTATATTATTAAACAGACTGATTCACCAACGAGTGCATGCGCTCGTTCTCTATATTATCATCTAGTAGAGGTATGCAGGCGGTAGTCAACGATTTAAAAAAATCAGAATGTATATAATTGCGTTATTAAAGGTCGTGGTATTTTCAAATATTTAATTTTATTAATATTATAGTAATAATTATTAATAAATTGACATTTTACGATTTACAAAAACTGATGTCCGAATATAATAAGAACTACTTAAGCCATTATCAAAGACTATTTTCAAAAGTACATAATGTTTAATACTCAAAAGCAAATCGTTCAAGTTTCAATTTGGATGCGTCAAGATTTTTAAACAATTCACCTAATTAACAATAATTTAGTGAGAAAAAGATAGTTCTAATTCGAAAAAATAGTCAATAATTTGTATTACATACCACACATACCTAGATAATACTCCTTACACGGTAAACACGTCTAAATATTAGAGAATATCATATTTCTGTATACCTACTTAAAAGTTCTAAACATTATCTTGAAATAAATGCATTTTATTTATTAAAGGACAAATGCGCGAGGATGAGAGTTTGTGTTTCGTGAGACACTCTGTATACACATAGTTATTGCGATTGTACACTATCGGTCACTCGATTTCGGTGTAAGAATGCTCATTTCGTAGGCACAACACACCTGCTAAACGAACAGAAAGTCAGTTGACAAGTAAACATTTTTGAATCCCGCTAAGCTGCATTAGTATCGCGGGACTGACGGGGGAAAGGTCATTGTTTTTAGTCGACCGGCGTTTTTAATTAATTTTCACACCCGAGCGGCGTACGCCTTTTAATTTATAAAAATAAATTCAGCACGCCTGTCTTTTTAATTCTTATTATGATAATTTAAAAAGTGCAATTTCATATTCGAAAAGAATAGGCCACTAAATAATATATTTATTACGTGCCCATACAGCCGACTGGATGTTCCTCGCCGCCCGCGGTCGGTGTATATAATAATTTAATAGCTGGCCGGGCATTACATATTGTATCAGCTGATATTATATGGGTAGGTATGTAAGTCGGAATTTAAATATCTACGCCCGGAAACGTTAAATCGTAGTAGTTGTGTTTTGAATTATTGTTATCACATTCATTACGTCTTTATTCCGAGTGGCATAGAGTTTAGTAAACCTAAAAGGTTAATGGTGCTAAAACTGTGCATGGTTTATACGATAGATACATTTATTGAGTTGTACTTGTATTATATATATATATATATATATATATAATACAAGTAATTATAACATAACACTATAACATATATATATATATATATATATATATATATATATATATAGTTGGCACTGTTATTGTACATGCTTAATTTTTACCTACATTTTTTTTTTTATTATTTAATAAAACTGTTAATTCTCTACGACATCCATCTTTGCAATGTGTACTCGCTATCGACACGATTTACCCTTTTTTCGTTCTGGCATTGACAATTGTTCATGCTTCTCATAGAATTATCGTCAAATATAAAATTACACGATACTGTGTAATTGCAACGACTTGTATATTTTATACACGCTACTATAATAGGTATTATACCTAGATTATTACTGACTGTATCTACACAATTACATTTTGAAAATATTAAGATTCATTTTAAGCTGTCTCTGTACCACAAATCTATTCACGCTGTTTTACGGTACATCAGTTTTGATATAAGTTACACAGCAGTTCTCAATATTGTGGTGCACTCGACATTTACTATGACTATTATAGATAGGATAGGTATTATAACAAGATAATTTTTTTTTACCGTAATTATTTTTTTGTACTCGATGCGAGTTCAATTAGGATTTGCGAACCGGAAAAGTTTTCTTGGGAAGTATATTGCAGCAGTTCTCTCTATTTACGCAAGGATAAAAAAAAATCGACGTTTGATTTATATTTTAATAATAATATGTAAGTCGAGTTTTGAATTATGTGGATCGGATTAATTTTTCATTACCTACCCACGTATAGGTACAGCATATATGATTGTACATTCCGCGTATAGTTTTAGGTATATATGTGAACCCTTTCAGACTGTTTTGCATAAAAAAAAAAAAATGTATTATCTGCGACCACGGGATTAGCGCTGTGTTATGCAGACGAATGTTCGTGATGTTCGACCGGAATACTGTGTATAAAACGTAGGCAATAATTAAAAATTCCCAGTTTTTATAATAGACGGGTAGAAACGAGAATTTGTACGCAAAATTAGTTTTTCACTAAATCGATTTTCTGATTTTGTTGTAATTCAAACACGTATAACTTTATATACTTGATATTTTCACAAAATATATAGTCCAACATAACTCTGCGAATATTTTTTGTGAACGACTGGAGTTTAAATGTTGATGAAATCGCGTAAAATAACGATTTCTCGTTGAACGATGTTCTTAATGTTTTCGCTGTAATTCAAAAACGAATAACCGTAAACACATGAATTTTTTACAGTACGTTTATATGTTATATAATATTTCTATGTATTGCATAATTTTTTAAATATTTTAACTCATTTTGAGCTATTTACTGACATTTTCGTTTTTTATTAGTTTTTTTTTTATAAATATTGATAAAAAAAAATGTTCAATTCATCAAAAAAATTGGAGATTTATTAGAACGTTGATCACAAGTTATTTAAAAACATTAATTATGACTACATATTATATAGTGACTTACTCAATGACGAGGTACATTCAACACCTACTGAACAGCAGAACGGTTACCCACTTTCCTTCGTTTTTATTTTATTTTATTGATAGTAGGTATACGGCCCGCTACACATATTTAGTAGCTATAATATTATTAAAGAACATAAGATTCTGAAAGAAAATATTTTCTAAACGTTAAGAGTTTTTGAAATTATCAGTGTTTTACATTAAATGAATCACCTGCAGTTATAACGCGCACAAGTTCGTATCGTGTACTTAGTAATACTTAGTTATATTAGAATTAGACATATTGGAAATTTGGCATAGGGAGGATTCATTTTATACTATTTTTAATGATTGTATATACATTTACAATATAATATATTATGATATAATTCATATTAGTTTAACATACAAAATGCGTTTTGTTTTTATACACTCCTGCTACATATTATAACGTAGGTTAATATATGTATAGGTATTGTTTCCGTTATTGGAAAAAAAACTAGGTACTATGAAAAAAAAAAACGCCAGCTGATTTATTATGTGTAGCTGCAGGTACCCATATATTTTATTGGGCGCCATATGAAAAGCCTATATGATATGATTATTATAATTAAATGAAAACCAAACGATGAGTAAATATAAAAGCTTTTAAAAAATCGTTTTATTGGAAAACGCTTTATTTGATTTCACCCGTTTAATTACCTTTCATTAATTATTATTGTATTTGCATAAATTTATTTACGTTTTTTTTTTTTACTCTGACGCACTGACATATAGTGAACGACAACAGGTTTTGATTGAATTTTCTAAATTTACAAATAATAATTAGTCGATTCGATAATATAAATAAACCAATATAATTATGAATATAAATTTATAACGTCAATAATATTAAATATAGGTTCTACAGGGCAAACGTTTAAACTTCAAATTCCAATGATAAAAGTTGTGCCTAAAGTGTATTTTTGATATTTTTAAATTGCTGTGAGAATAACTTACGATGATTGAAGAACCTTTAATTCAACCGTCAAGTCGTTTGACAAAGAAACAAAAATGTAAACAATTTTAAAGGTTTATTAAATAGATCAAAAGAATAAAAAAATATTGAAAACTATAATCTAGTACTCTTAAAGACAGTAGTATATCTGTATAAGTATTATATTTTATATTATATAAGTATCTACGGTTATTTCTTTATAAATTACAATCAAAAAACAAAATTAATTTTGTTAAAAATTGTTGTCGCAGCGTACCCAAATATTCCGGTTTTCTGATGTTTTTGTTAGTTTTCCAAATTATTAAACCTAATACTCATTATTTCCCCCTCCTTCCCCAAAGTATCAATCAGATTAAATTTACCACCAGAAACGTCCCTAAATGGGCAAAATATTGTTAAAAATAATAAAAATAAGTTTGTGTCTCAAACTCCTTAATATTTGAAAATATGGTCCGTATATGTGTACCTACATTGTTTAAACATTCTAAAAATCAGAAATTGATTATTTAATAATAAAACCATGCATTCTCGGTGAATATCCCTATATATATACATATTCAAGTGTAGATATCCTAGTCTAATAAAATAAAATATAGACATAACTAATAAAACATATCTTGAAATGTTTATTTGTATTTTGAGAAAGATTAAAGCAGCTATATACACTATAGCCTAGAAATCTTCCACCCAGAGCCTGCTTTGTCTTTATATTTGAAGTTCGCGTGCACATTTTAAGCATATCGTATATTAAAAAATACATTTTTAATATCATTTAATACTTGATTTTATTACAAATGCGACCCACGAGATTTAAAAAAAAAATAATAGGCGGCCCACTGCTTAAAAAGGTTGAAGGACCCACTGTTATAGCCAGGGCTGGACTCAAAATGTGGTTAAATGGGGCAAATGTCTTATGTTGCTTAATGTACTACATATTTAGGGGCACCAAAGCACAGTGAGCGATTTTTGAGGTTTAAATATGTACATCAAATAAGGGCGCCAAATTAGTAAGCACGGCGCACTGGTTATAGTCTAAAGCATAACTCGGTGGAGTCTCAATTATTTTCATATATCCGTTTTCAGCCAAAAATAAAAATATATTATTATAACAATGAACAATTCTGTTATTTTATTTTTTTATTTTCTATATAGAGATATAATTGACGATATCACTAGATAGAAATTCGCTAACTCAAACCAGTGCGATAAAAAACGCACCGGGATGTTAGAACCATATGCATTAACATGGTTCATTATCCCGGTATGGGATAATTTTAAACCAGTTTAGCCTAGGGAATTTCTAGTAGGTATGATAATATGGTTTATGAATTATACTATAAAATGTTACTACCTAGGTAGTAATCTTTATTGACTTAAAATCAATAGTTTAAAAAAAAAAAATAGGCAATTTTCAGGTAAAAGTAGGTACCCAACTCACCACCAAAATTACGTTTTAAAAAGTTATAGCAGTGTAACTACTGCAGCATCAGTTTTAAAACCACACATAAAGTTATGGTAATTTATTACGATACACTCACATTCAATTACAGCAGAAAGGTATCTTAAAATATAGAGAAAAAAGATTACGATGGATTCCAATATCAACAATAAAATGGTATGAAAAGTCAATACCGGATAGGCCAGTTGAGAATTCGAGATATTCTCGAAGGGCCAGTAAAATGTTGGGCTGGTAAGACTCGTATACCTACTCTAAGTTAATAGAATATTTCATAAGGTAATGTCTTATTTTCTATTTCGTCAACAAATGCGATAAGGTCATTATTATTTATTAATATTAAAATTTGGCCAATTATGAACAATTATAGCAAATTACGGGGCCGGTAGAAAAAAATTTCCCGAATGTTCATGACTACTAAATTCAGCCCTGTACGAAGATTATAAAATTTAAAAAATATGTCATGTATTATCTTATTTTTTCAGTATTGGAGAGCAGAAAAACAATTTGCACACACACATGTACAACTAGTTATTATGATAACAAAATACATTCATAACGTGAATGGCTTTCGCTTGTTAGGGGAAATCACCCTTTGGTCATACCTCACGTATAATAGTTTAAAATATATTATCAAGATGTAGAGGACGAGGGAATAGAATTTTGTATTTATTTCATCGGAGTATAATACGTCACGAATTCAGTTTCCTTTTAATATGTGAGTGGGTTCACCGTGGATATAATTTAAAGTCACGGTTTGAATTAAGGGGTTAGCATTCAATATAAGTTTCTTGTGAAAACGATTATAATGCAGTTTTGCATGTTCATTTGCAGTTTTTATTAGTAAGTCATTATGTAAGATCCGATTCGTTATATACCAATTAGTGGGCATTAGTACCTATAATGATATGAAGAGTTATATTTTGAATCACTCAAATGGAATTTTAAGCCTGGTCCGAGATTTTAATGCCATAAGACCAGAGTTTAATGATGGTTTTGTACAGGCGTATTTTTAATTTGATTTTGAACTTTAGTAGAATAGTATGAAAAGCTGAAGTCAAATATTGGCCATTTTTCTTTTGTTTTTGAAGTGGGATCTCCGAGTTAGATGTTTGTCTAGTACAATACCAAGTTACCTACTATTTTGTTTACCGTTGGAGACAGGAACGGTTAGGTACATTTTTTAATTTGTTTGAGAGACATACATCACGGCGAAGAGGACTTGTGTTGATGTGTTTTTATTTATTTTGATCAATCAGCTTTTTACAAAGCTTAAAATGAGACTTGCGTGATATTGCAAATTGTGTGCAACTGTAGTAATGACATTGTGTGTGAATAATATGGCTGTGTCATCGGCAAAGGTTGCTAATAGAGCATCAAGAGTTCGAGGAATATCTACTGTATAGATAATGTTGTAAACTGCTTTGAAAAATAGCAGCAACAATGCTATGCAGGTGTGAGGAAGATTTGTCTTGTCCGACGGTAAATCTTCTATTTTCTAAGAATGGCTTTAAAATTAAGAATATCTAATTAGGCTGAGATAAACTGTTTTTAATTTGAAATATATCACACTTAAAAATAAAACCGGTAAGAAATATATTAGGGAAAATATTTGTATATACAAATTTATTTTTACCTATCATAGGTAAAGATGTTATCATAATTGTTTTGATAGATATCTATCTTTTATACTTTCATATTTTATTACCTAGGTATACATTAACATAGCATATTTATATAATTATTTAAGCTATTACATTTTCCTAAATTCATTTTTGAATAATACCATATTGACTGTCAGAATGACGCAAATTTAAACTATATATTAAATATTTTTTTTTATGAATTTGTAGAGTACCTACCTATTTAAAATACTTTGAAATTAAAATCTTAGAGTACCTACTAAACGGACTTAAACCCTTAAGGTTTACACAAATACATTCTTTCTACTTATTTTTTTATTTCTACTCGATCTAGACAAATCGCAACAGTAACTGTAACGATTTACAGATTACTGACTCGTAATTTATGTCATACTCAGAGTTCAGCGAATTTGCTTAGGTTAACAGAACATAGGATCGTTGAGTACGGGCGTATACATTATTCGCATAACCAGTAGTCGGGTTTGAATCGCGAAGTAAAGACAATTGTTCTTTTATATATTCTTTGAAATTACATTATAATTCGATTTATTATACGTATAATAATCTACTTTATAGTTAAATTATAATGCATTAATTATTTCAATTCGTATTCCGCTACTCCTGCGATCTTTAATAAACTACCCTCAAGAACAGGGTTACTCAGGTGATAGTGTACTGTATATCATTACTATTTCAAATATTTAATAAAATTTTGTATACGTTACTATATTGACTTCGATTGTATTAGTTTATGATCTAACACAATGCAGGTCATATGTTTCTCGGACCTATAGAATATAACTTTATATGGGTCCAATAACTCTGTCTCAAGACCGGTTCGTGTAATGAGAGTAGCTAACTAACTACTCGTCAACTGGATTGGATTAGGTATAAATATCGACAGCCACTTTCTTTTAAAAGACAAAAGAAATCTGTTATATAACAACCTAGTATTTTGAATTAAAAATAATTTTGACTATGACGTGAACACGTTAGGTATACAGCTCGTCGATGCAAGTCTTCTTTTAGTTTTATATTATTTCTTATAAAAATAAAACTTGGTTTACTTAACCAGCTCTAACTTTGTACCTACATTTTTACACAATTTTAATATTTTTTTACGATTGAACTTTGTTACCTTAGTGTATCAAAATAATTAGATTAACAATTATATACAAGTTAATAAATGTTTTGTTTTGAATCAAATATTTAATGAAAGAAAGAACTTAACCTCTATGCTAAAAACAGAGTTGTCTTGGTCCACAAAAGACTTTCTTAAAAACTACCCAAACTCTTAAATCACTGATTTGACGGCTGTCATTTGATAACCTACCAGAAAACCTGAACCTGATACTATATAATCGATTAATTGAATCAAAAATAGAGTTGGTAGGCAGGTTAGGTATCTATAATAACATAAATAAATAATATTAACTAACGCAATTCATTTTACAAGTTAGGTACCTATGCCAATGTTTAGATTTCTTCAGCTGTTTGTAAACTATTTTATTTTAAATTCTGAGTGGAGCAATGAATATATTTTTGTTAACAGTTTTAAAGAAAATGTACAATTTATTTATATTATAGGTGCCTGGGGTAACTACTAGTTATATTATCATTCAACTACTTATATTTATTAGATGGATTTTTTTTTTTAGATTGTATTTTTCATCCAATAAATATATTTTATACAAAAAGTATTCATAAATCATTTACATGTAGATTCTACTAACTGTCCATGGCTTGTATCATATTGGCTTTGTACAATGCACCTTCCACATGATTAGTTGCAGTTCATGTGAGCATGACACTCATCCTTTACAATTTTTTATGGATAAACTAATATATACCAAAAGTTTTGTTGGATCTTAGCTTGGGCAGTTGTCTTGGTAAATACAATATGCAAGTGATCCAACAAGCTTGATGACTGATAAGTCTTAATAAGTTTATTGGTATATGCACAATCAGTGACAAATAGATGATGTGAGCAAGCATATTTCACATTGAGTGCATCATATCAACCTTCAAACTGAGCAAAACTACCATTCTTAGGAATCAATCTTAAAACATTGTTATTATGACTAAATATATTTGGTTATAACTTATAATATCTAATTGTTGACATATTCCAGTGTTTAAAATTACAAAAACTATTAACATGACTATGTAATCAATCACTAATAACCAATTTTTAAGGTTTTATTTTTATTATTATTTGTTACAGACCTAAACAAAAAACATTTGTTTTTACTGCTGTTTGCATACATATTGACGTCTTGGCCATATACATGATTCCGGCAAGCTGTCAGTGGCAACATGTGATCTCCAACCCATTTGATGTGTGATGAATTATCATTTGTACATACAAAGTGTCACAATTAGATTTGTTTGTATGTTAGGCGTTAAGTAAAATACAAATGTTTAGCTAGTAGTAGGTAAATAAAAGAAAACTTGATATTTGTTTTAAGAAATTTGTTGTTTTTATAATTTATTATTTATTTTTTTTTTTACACTTAATGAGTCGTTCTACAATATAAAGTCTTTAAACAAATATAATATATAAACAAACTATATAAATGACAAAGTTATGATAATAATTCTATTTACACCCATTTTTTTCTTTTTTTAACAGTTCTAAAATAAATAAATAATAATAATAAAAATTATTATAATAATAATATAATAATAATAATAATTGTCACATAAAATACGCAATATTACATTAATAATAATAAATATACTATTATTATTATGACAATACATTAAAATATAGACAAAACAGTAGTTTAATGGGCAGGAGAATGATACGGGAAGGACATTATAAATATTTCTTTTTTGTATTTTTTTTAAAATAAATTATACAAATTTTACTAAATTGTTACAATTGTTAACATATAATACAATGATTTACAATTACAGTTGAAATTCACATATATTGCCTTAAATGTTCCACAAAAGAAAACTGCGTACAAAATATGTTGTATAGAAAAAAAATACTAAAGTACACGACTTTATCATTCACAAAAAGTTAATTGACTTTATTAGTGACAAAAATGTTATCTTATTAGCGTGTGCAAAATTTAGGACACAGTGAAATATCTATTAGTTAAAGGTGTCATCATTTATAATCTATTAATTCGTTAATATAATATTTAGCCGCTAATATATTTGCTACCTATTAAGAGAGACAATGAAATTAGTTTGAAAAAAAATATATTTATATATTTATATAATATATTGTATGAACTAAGATTTACTATGTACCTAAGAAGGTTGAGTTGTACAGTTTTAAATTAAAAAATTTTAAATGTTGAGTGTACCATCATAAGAAAAATAAAAATAAAAAATAATTATGATTTTTTTAAATTATAAAAAAAAATTACAATAAAACATAAATTGTACATCAATTATTTGATTAAATCAATGCTTTGATTTAATTCTAGTATTTTTTAACTCAACCTTTGTATACATTTTACTTGAATACAAAATAAATATTTAAAAAAAAAGAAAAGAAAAAAGACATATTATAATAAACACATAAGTAGGTATATATTATGTAAAATGCGTAAAGTTAATACACTATCTGCTTAAAAACACAACCATTAATATAAATAAACGTACACGGATCTGTACCTATTATTAAATAGTTTAACAATAACAAAAATCTGATGTCAATGATCAGTTATCTTGGAAATTTTGTTTAAGTTATCAACTAAATAAAGAGTGTTTAGAGGAATATTTTGCTTTGACGGACCCATTGGACGGCAAGCGACAAATGTAAAATAAACTATTTAAAAACAAATATATTCGTAGGAGAAAATTTTGTGATTGATGCAACTTTAGGAATGTTTTTCAAACACAATACCATATTTACTGGACGTTCAAGGGACGGCAAAGCGAATGTGGGGACAGTATTTAAATTATTTTGTTCAGTTTAAAATGTAATATTTAATATTATCAATACAAATATATGTATGTGTAAGTATACATAATATATGTAACTAGATTGTTATACAGTTGACCCCCACTTTGTTGAGCAATTTATTTGCCTTAAATACTAATATTTTAGTTGTGAAAACTGCATAAGTAGTAAACACAGAAGAATTTTTATCGTCCTAAAAATATATATCTTATATTATCTTATTTAATCTTTGTTCTGTTATTTTTTTTCATGTTTTTAAAAGTTTATAATTGTAATATAACTGATTGTTTTTTTTTTTTTAATATTTAAATATTTTCATTCTAGAAGCCCTTTACAACACTGATATACTAACATTTATAAGTATGAATATAGGAAATATAAAATAATCATCATCACAGCAAAATGGCTCAACAGCCGAGACACGTAGAGCCCCGATTGGGCCGCACAACTCAATGTTTCTGGTAAACAACTATACTTAAATATAATATTATTATTTTAATTTTATTGAGCTAATAATTAGTAATAAATTCATAATTACTAAGAAAACATTTAACACTTGAACGTAGTTCTTGATTCGTGACTCAGATGAATGCCTTTCACACTGAAAATAGACACCTCTGAAAATTTCAAAATACTATTAGTTAAAATTAATTTTTAAAATCTCCTCAATATTTTACTTACCATCTGGAAGATCATATATGGCTTTAGGAAGAGATTGAAAATATTTATGCCTAAGACCAGATGGAGCATTGATACGTAAATCTGGATTAAGCTAAAAAAATTAATATTTTTATCAACATTAAATATATATTTTAAAATAACTATAATTTAAAAAAACAAATTATGGTGTACTTTAATATTATTAGTAACAATTTAAATTAAATACATATTAAATATTTTTAGATAATTTAATTAGTTTATAGTATTAATTGTTCCAATATTTATTAATTAAAATTGTGTATACACACTTCTATAGAATGTAAAAATCATTGATCTTTATAAAAATAATTTTAAGAAATATTAATTTTGAGGCACAAAAATTGAAATAAATATTAACATTTATCCAATCTTTGATATTAACATAAGTACTTTTTTATAAGAAAATTGAATTAGTTATTTGAGTATATATTTAGATATATATTTTAATTTAATTAGTATAATATTTAAAAAAAAATGTTTGTAAAAAATTATGTTTAATTTTTAAATTTTTTGTATAAATACTTATTCATTAAAAGTTACCAAATTAACATTTTTTCTCATTATTGTAAATTGATTAAAAAAATAATTATGAAGATGATATGATGTAAAATAATATTTTAAATTGATTTATTTGTAATAAATAATAATAAAAAATAAACAAAATATTTTTTGTTATTTATATAATATAATTACACTGCAATTATATATTTACATATAAATATTATATATATTGATGAACTATAAATATACAATACAGATATAAGATTAATATGTATATAAATGAGTACCTGAAGTAATGACGTAGCCAAGTTCTCGCCTTCGGCAATATCATATAACCTAGGAAACACATGGCCAAGCTTTTGATGTGGATACATAAATATTTTTCCTCTTCCTTCTTTGTAACCTTTTAGATGTGTGCAACCTTCCCAATGTTCTTCTGTGGGTGTACCCAAAATCTATGAAACATAGTTAGAACCGTCAAAAGTTAATAAGCATAAATAAATTGTACACTAACCTTAAATATTTTATCCAATTGATCATAAGTATCTCGTACTCCAGGGAATGTGGGTACACCGGTGATCATCTCAATGAATATGCATCCAACACCCCACATATCTAAGGATGTTGAATAGTCAGTAGATCCAAGCAAGACATCAGGTGGTCTATACCACAATGTCACTACTTCATGTGAGTATGTATGACTTGGCACTGATTTAGCACGAGCCAATCCTAAACAATAATAACAATAATAATAAACAGTTTTCTACCGACAAAAGTGTACACAATTATTATGTAAGTAATTAATTATTACTACTCTTACCAAAATCAGCTAATTTAAGTTCTCCTATCTCGCTGATGAGCAAATTCTGAGGCTTGACATCTCTATGGAGTACACGACGTTGATGTATATATGCTAAGCCCCGGAATAATTGAAACATGAATAGTCGTACATTTGAATAGTCAAGACCTCCTGAATGTCTTTCCATGTATTGTGACAAATCGGTATGCTAAAATAATAATCATAAATTTAATGACTTAACATTATTATATGTCATTTTTCACTGTTCCTGTTTTATCCATTAATCATTATGCACTAGGGAATTCTATAGAAATAAGTTAAATTATTACATTTCTTAATATTATTTTTATATAATAATACATTAATATTATTTACATTTTCAATTTTAAAATGAGGGTGTTATAACATTTTTTTATTAAAACTGGGCCATTAAAAAAATAATTTTAACTATGATTATAATGATTACATAATACATAGGTTTTAGATTAAACTAAATCTTGACTATGGTAATAAAAAATGATAAATTCTGCATTTAAATAACTCAATAATTGTATGGTGTCATTAAAAATTATACATATTGTAGACAAATTAAATACAAATTATAATAATTCATTGTTTTATATTGAAGGCAAGGTTTATGATTCATAAGCATTTAATAGTATAATGGATGCATACAAGCTATCAGCTGAGTGTAATCAAATTAAATTAACATTTATTGTAGAAGGAATTTCATTTATTTTTTTAGCTCCTTAGCCTATTATAGACACCATTTAATAATAATTAATCGTATAGTATTATAAATAAAATAATATTACTTTTGAAATGTTCACATACAAGAATATAAAATGTTAACTTCTGTTACCATAGATGTATAGTTATTTACATTCACACAAATATAAACAGTAAGATAGTTTGTTAAAAATATAAACAAACTACCTAATATTTTTTAAATGTATAAATACTATTTAGGGTAGAAAAAACAATTTCTTATTCTTAGGTCATTCATTTCGATTGTTCTGAATTCATTAACATTATTACTGTACATAAGTTTTAAGTTATTATATGAGTATTAAAATATTTTAAGGCAATTATCAAAATGATCTAAATATGATAGAGTAAATTTAAAAAAAAACATAATTTTTAAAAAGTCGAAGTGTTGAAATGAACGCGTTTTTTGAAATAATATTATCTAATAAATAACAATAATAGTAATAATACAATGTCACTATAAAAATAAAGGCTTAGGTTAAAATCAAATACTATGTTTATTGTAAAAATATAACATGCTGAAGACTTACTACGTATTCGAAAACGAACGTAAGTGTTTCACGTGTGTGGACAATGTCATGTAAAGTGACCACGTTGTTGTGCTTCAGTTCTTTCAACAACGAAGCTTCACGGATCGCCGTGAAAGGTGCACCTTCTTCTTCCTGTAGTCTTATCTCTTTTAACGCAACGACTTGATTGGTCAAACTTAAGAAAAAAATTCAAATTCTGTTATGAATTGTTGTCGTCAAAACGGCAGAAAACGTATTAGCTTATGTAACAATATATTATAACAACACAAGTCAGTACAAGCACCAAAATACCTAGATATATAATATATATATGATCGGATTATATAAGAACTACATAATATTAGGTATATAAAACTGAATTCATAAACCCATTAAAAATCCTATACATGATGTATTCACTGGTTATATACTGATTATTACATATTCTATACATTATAGTATTATAGGTGCACACTATATCTATTATACTCTAATACAAATACCATAAGATTGGAAACTGGACGATTTCCCATTTCTTAAATTTTCAACACACAAATCAAGTACACAATATTACTTCGTAGAAAATAAAAACGTCCTACCAAATTACTCTGTAGAATTTGTATTATTTAGTAAACATTTAGTAACCTCTTTTATAAAATGGGTAAGACGTAAAACTATAAGAATGTTAGGTGAATTTTACTTCATATAATATTCATGATACTTTAATACTCGTATACATACATATATTCAATCACGGAACAGTCAGTTTTGTTTACGAACTACCTACCTTTTTTAATTTTTACTTATTATAATAAATAGGTACATTTATTTTTCATGGTCATTCTAATTTCTTATTTTATTTAAAATTTGAATTATCCCGACTAAATATAGTTTTGTGAAATACCGTGCTTTTCATAATTATTTTACAATGTTAATAAAATAAATGAATAAATGCTTGATGAGTTATTTTCACAATATGATAGTTTAACAATTTTATTTCATTCAAATTTAAAACTATAAAAAACAACACATTGCATAGTTTTAAGAAATTGTAAATATTAACGATTACGCTTTTCATGGATTTACCGCAAATTAAATTACCATCTGCTAACAAAAATTCTCAAATCTTATAAAAACAAAAATTTAAATTATGGTAGATATTATCATCATAGATATATAGATTCCAATATTATTAAACTAATTAATAATTATAATATCTACATATAAAAGTTAAATATTTTAAAATGTATATTTGTGAATATTATTTAATCATTTTATTATACAAATTATAACATTTATACCTACACATAATTAATTATAAACAAAGACATTTGATTTACAAAACTATTTTTAATTTTTCTTAAATGTATAATTAAGTTTTTACTGGATAAAAATAAATCTATAAATTGTTTAGTACACATATAGGTACCATTATTTAGTTAATTTGTGTTACTTACTTACTGTACCCCTTAAACACGGTAGCATAGGAACCTTCACCAAGCGGGTCTAATTTTATATACGCCTCTGATTTTCCAAATGGAGAATCTCCCTGGAAAAAAACAAAAGATGAAAAATGCGACATACTTAAAATGAAAAACAATACTATACGAGTACATTATTTAGGGGAGGTTACATCTGAAAGCGATTTTAATAATATTTCTCGGATATATTGAAAGTCAAAGTTACGTGTCATATTTTAAAAAGAAAAAGAAATCGAGATTCAAAAGGGGAAAATAATAACGAGGTATAAAAAGGTTTAACATTTCTTGGCCGCTTAAAGCTATATTATAATGAATGGAGTTATAAATGTCATTAGTGTTCAAAACAAAACTGGATTTTATTTTATTTATTATCAAGGATAGGGGATAGATTAAAGTACTTTACTTTAAACACGCATAAATGCATATACCTATTAAGTCAAACTTAGCAAATACACACCCCAAATGCCGAATACCGTTTGGTTCGTCTGTGGTTGGGTTGGTTTAGGAACACTTCAGATTTAGGCCTAGGAGGTTTCTTAGGTCTTAGTATGACACGCGTCTCTTCACATATAGCTTCATCCAACAGTTTTGAATCAGACGACACGGATAACTGCCGTTTAACTCGTTCTTGATCACCAAGACTAGAACTCCAGTCTAAAAAAAATTATATAAAATTGTATTAAAAATTTAATTAATAATAATCGTTTCTGTTGTTTTTTTATAACGAAATCACATTGATTTAATTAAACACATTATTCAATATATTAACTTAAAATTGTCTGATCGCTATATTATATATTGTAAATTATTAGATAATTATAAAATTATTATTTATTTAATAAAATATCTAAGTTACGGTAAAATACATTATAACTGAATGTCGCACATACAAGAAGAAAAGACAAAAATCTCTCAACCAGAACCACACACCAACGGCTGATCATCTTCCTTAAGACTTAAGAACTCAAAACTAGATAAATTATTGTAAACCGTGTTCATGTTATAAATATATAAAAAAAAAAATAATAATATTGTAAACTAATGCAAATTAAAGAATGTGTAATACAAAAACCTTAAGGCTATCAATAAGATGAACCCATAAAATAAAATAAAATATAATATAATTTATTATCAGTTACCTAAAAACTTCTATATATTTTACTTCTAATTTATTTAATAATAATATACGTTAAATTAAATACATAATTAATTATAATAATTATACGAGCAATTAAATTTAATGATAATTTAAATGATAAATAATTTTAAACTTATAGTTAGGTATATTTCAAACATATAATTAATAATAACAATAATTATACAAGTTTTAAAGTAACGATTGTGTAAGTAATAAATCAAACTATCAATACTTTTTAGTTTTTGATACAAATTAAGAAGTTTGGATGAAACTTTCATTATAGATAACGATGATTTATTTTTTCGTGTAAGAGGAAAACAAATAATTTAAGTAAATATTGTTATTAATAGTAAAACTGTCAGAATAGAAGAGAAAGAGCAATATGTTTTACTAAAAATGATTTCGTACGATTTAAAATAATCATGGCACTAGCATTTATATAAATATATAAACATATAAAAATATTAGGTAATTTATTAATAATTTTAGTGCAAGTTTAAAAATACATTTGGTGCTTCAAGTCAAAAAGTTGAAAGTCAAATTATTAAATTCGTTAAAACGAAATTGTAATTTTTCGTAAATTAAATAGTGTCGTAGTAATCGGTTAGGTGTAAAATATTAGCTATAGCGATGAATGATGATAGTTATATTTAATGACATTTGAACATGCGTTATCACGGAATACAGATAACAAATGCCATCCGGACCGGACGAAAGACTATAAATTAGAATACCCTAAATAGTATGATATTATAATATATTAAAGCTAACGGATCGAAGAATTGTCACTCATGCTAAAAAAAAATACTTAAAACCAAAAATCAAAATTAAAGGAATAGTATTATTGATATTTTCGACAATTTGGTACAATCACTACGTTAAGCTGGAGAAACAAAAACGAAATAAAAGTAACCTAATATTGGCACTTACATAATATAGTTTATATTCATAACACATTTTAACATACCCCATTTGTATCAACGTATTTTTTACAATGCTATATAAACATAATATATTATATTATATACGAAGAAATGAAAATAAACAATTCAAAACAACACGTCATAATATGACCATAATAATAATAAACACAAAATGAAAATAAAATTTCATATCTAGTTGACACTTTACAGCGGACTACACTTTTCATTCACAAATCATCACATACGAGGGGAGGAAATACTAAAATATATACTTATATCACATATACCGTGACAGCTCGTAGTGGTTTAAGGGACATAAATAAAAAAATCATTAACAACGCAACCAATGCGAATGACGTTGGAATGATATTATTATTAAGAATTAACGCAGAGGGCACATCCGGCAACTGGCTTTGATGGGTGTTTGTCATCCAAACGTCTAAATTGCACACCATGTACGCTTTTGTCATGTTGCCAAAGTCGAGTAAATGAATCCCTCACCTCTCCTTTCATTCAGCTTTAAACACACGCACACCCATACAAATGCAATTCCCGGAACTAGGGGACAAATTACTTCACCTGATGAAATCTGTTCGTTGACCCTTTTATAGATTACACAACGTTCAGGAAATTAAAATCCCCTGTGTATAAAACCGAACCGAACTGAACCGAACAGTTTATAACTAGATCTTTTTTTCACTATTTATTTTAATAATATTTTTTTTTTCATAAACTGCTCTTAACAGTAACCACCCATAAAGTAACTTATTTATAACATGGGTAACGTCTGAGTTGTTATAAAATACAACGAAAAAACCATCCTTGTTTGTGAGAATAATTTCTTTTGAAATCCTCTCTTTGTAAAAACAATGATTTTGTACACTATTACGGTTTGTTTTGTTTTTTAGTTAAGTGCAAAAAGGGGTTCGGAGGTGTATTGCGTATGATAATAGCCCTGGCAAGAACTCTGAAGATGACAGACCGGAACTATTATTCAAGAGAGCGTTTTTATTTGTAGAGCACGACAGAACGGTGGCGGAGAGTTGAGGGTCTTTAATAAGAGAAAATGTCCAAGGAAAACTCTGCCACACGAAATATGACGCAAAGTTTATATTATTTATAACGGGAGAGATTTAGAAACAAATGCCCGCATTAACGATTAGATGGGTTTATTTTGTTTTAAAAAATTCAGAAACAATAAAGCTTTCAGTAAAATATTATATTTACACAAAATGCAACTACAATGCATAAATCAAGTAATGAATAAAATGCAAAATTATATTAAATATTTAAATGTCTATTAATTTTAAACTTGGTTAATAGTTATAACTTATAACTATTTATTTTAAGTAAAACTTTTTTTTTAAAGCTTATCGTTTAATTAACAAGCTAACTTATTATTTAGTGAAACTATTACCTGTTGTATTAGCCGTTTAAAATTTTTTTTTTTTTTACAAATCAGTCACTGGATATTTTATACACATCTCTTATTTTAACGATGTCCATTAATAATATATATAAATATAGGTTCTGTGTACTATACTATTATAATTTCTATAATACTTTATCATTTATATGCCTTAAAAATATTTTAATAGTATTAAACAACAACGTATAGTTTGGTTTATACAACTATTAATTAAGGTTTTTAATTTAAATAAATTAAGTATTGCTTGAATCGAAATTTAAGTACTTAGTTTATTGTTTTTGAAACAATACGGGGAATAATAAATAAATTTTCTCGATTTTGTACGATTTGACTTTGTGTTGATAAAATATTTTAAATGAATATATGATTAAAATGATTTAAAATATATGTTTAAAATCGACAATTAAAGTTTAATATTATACCTAGGTAGTTAAATGTATTTTTGATGGCATCAAATAAATTATAAGAACACTTTAAGTAAATTAATGAACATTGTAATCAAGATTCAGAAATTGAAACCATCAAAAATAATAACTGTAGTTTGAAATAAAAATATCTCTTGATCAATGAAAATAATTTCGGTTATATTAATGATTTAGAAACACAAAAAATCTTCTATACAAACCATCTGCATTAGGTTTAACCTTGATTAGCATTTAAGATATATATATAACTTATAGCAATAAAAATAAAACTTTAGATCTTATTCTACCCACCAAAAAGGGTGCGATCAAATAAAAGATCAACCCCTGAGGGAAATCTTTGTTGGTTACATTAAAAAAAAAAGATAGAATATGTTATATATTTATAAGACATTTTTTTGACACCAATCGCTATCATATAAAACTTTTTTTTTTTATATTATATTATATTGCTACAGAAGTATTTTATCAAATATCTTTCAACAATAAATTAATAAATAAATTAAGATGCAACATAAATCATAAGGAGATATTAAAATGTCGTTAATATATTAATATTATAAATCACTGCTTAAGTAATAACTGTTACAATAAATTGATGATATAATAACGTATAGGTACATAGTATATACCTATACAAACAAATTTATGTTTTGATCGAAAGAAGAACCACACGTGCACACTATATTGTACATTGTTAAAAATTCTCAAGGTACATAGTTATCTCAACGATGTACACCCGTAATTTCTTCTATACAATTATTAATATCCAAGATACATAAACACAAATAAATATAAGGAATTTATAAAAGAAAATATAGATAAAATATAATATTCAATAGTTATGTTATCAAAAATGGTTTTAAGTGATTAAAAGATTAATAGTATTAGAATAATGCTGTTAAAGATAAGTGCATTATAATTATTACATTATCATTTATATTTTTATAACAATTTTAATGTATTTTTTAGTAGTTAATACGTATACATATATTTTAATGCTTGTTATACCATTTATTAAATTATTTTTTTTTAACAGTACGCTATGCACTTAAATACATGTGTTAGAAATATTTGCATTGGATTCTAATTTTTTTTTGCATGCAATTTCTTTGAATGAATGCATAATAATAACTATAAATAAACACACGATGTATTATTTTGAAAAGTATTCTCAAAAAAAAAAAAAAAAAAAAGACTTCCTATACGGATTTACTAATATAATTATTAAATTACATATGATATTAAAACAATGTTTAAAATGAGTTTAGTTCCAAAATATAATATTATATAAGGTAAAATTAACCAATTAATCAAGTACCTACCTTAGATATTTTTAATCAATAAATACTTAATATTCTATAGTTTACTTGATAAATCAACAAATACAATAAGCAATGTATGGTTTAAAAAAAAAATGTTGCTACTAAGATATAGAATAATCTAGTATATTATTTCATTTTAATTGTAAAAAAATGAAAATATTTAAGAATAAACTGAGCACTATACCCATTTGACGACAACAGATAATAATCAAATAATAGACTTCGGTATTAAAAGACTAACTATGTTAAGAATTCAAACTTGATTAAAATAAGTTTAGTAATATTTGAATTTAAATTAAAACGAGTATAACAAGAACTGTAATTAAGCTAAGAAGAAAAGGCTCACTTACGTGAAATTATGTTCCTAAAATTCTAACGACAGATTTTATGGTTATATACTCTAAAATGTTAATTACACTACAAGCGATTTTGTATACATAATAAGTATACTTAATTAAATTCACTATAAAATCAAATTAAAAAAAACAAATTCACATTTATAAATTAAAATTTGTATTTCAAAAATATAAGATTTAAAGTGGATTTCCAAAAAAAAAAAAATAATTGATTAAGTATTAAAGTAATATTAATATTTTTCATTAACAAACAATGATTTTTAAATAATTATATAAAATGGTCAAAACTTTTACGGAAATTTAAATTTATTATTTAAAGAATAAAAAAACATAAAATATTACTTCAGTCGGTAAGCCAAACAAAATACTGTTCATTCAATTAAAAGTTATGGTCACCTTTAATGTCAAATGCATAGAGCAGAACTATTGATTTAAATGTAATTTTCATCAGCTTTGCGTTTTACTCTTGTTAAACAGAGAGAGGGGTTCTTCCATTATGTTTATAATATACGAGCCAGACGAGGTTGAATTTATACATTAATGCATATGCATATAAATATACATTTTATTTACAGTGTATGCTATAACGCACACGATAACCCCTTTATTGTTTTATGCTTTCTGATTAAGCTCTGCTTATTTAATTGTATGAAAATATTTTTTTCCTGGCTGTTTTTGTTGAAATCTTTTTTATAAAAAATTGGACAAAAGATACCAATTTTAAGAAGTTCTAGATCGATCAATGTCTTCCTTATGTGAATTCGGCATTTTATTAAACGAATGTGTATTTTTTTCCAAACGTAAAATAATTTTATTTATAGTCGGAAGAAAACTTTGGAAAATTTACTAGCCCATAAATAAGTGCTCGTTAGAACCTGTATTTTGCAACACTGAACTTTAGTAGAAATTGTAGGCGGCGTGTGTAAATGAACAATAGCACGTGACGTACATATAATATTTGGAGTCGAAGTACACGTCGTCCTAATTTGAGAATACATAGATGTACAATTGGCAGATTTAAATTTTTATTTTTTCAAAATGATTTCTTAACTTTTATTATGACAAGCATTTCATATTTTAAACCTACAATAATAAGGTGGTGTTAAAATGTTATATTCACAGAAATCTTGAATTGTAAGATTCATATATAACGACTATGGTATACACTATACACACACAAATAGACACAAACAATTATATTTATTACACACACAGCAAACGGCGTCAACACTTGAAAACTCGAGCACTTATTTGGCCATTGCATTTGTTTCTGAATTCACAAAGTTCGTTTAGGAAATAATTATATCTTTGAAAAGTTCTTCAAAATATAGTAAAATAAAGAATAATTATTAACATTGTCAAATAACTTATAATATAATTTAAAGATATAATAATATTTTGACTTAATAACTATAATTTTAAGACATGATTCTTCTTTTACAACAAACCAATGGTGATTAAAATAATAAAAATTTAATATATTTTATATTATTTAATTTTTAATGCCTAGCCATTTAGAAAAAATAATTTAATTCAAAAAATGAAATTTAAATTTACAGACAATTAATTACAATACATAAATAAATTAATTAAATGTTATTATTTAAAACTTTTAAAGAGTTAAAACTCTGATATAAACAAATGGACAATGTTCAAAATGTTCATTTTAAAGACGAATGCATTCACATTATTCAAATTCATTGAACTTAAATTGAATGAATTTTCACACAAATAAACTTTTGTTGAAACGAACTCATTTACAAAATATTAGGAACGTAAGCATTCATTCGAAATATGATGCTTTTTGAATCGCATTAAACAACATTAATAAAATACTTAATAAGTATATATATATATATATACAGTGTGATCACGATAGGTGGAAACACTCAATAACTATGTGCAGGCTTCATATATTTCAATTCTGCTTTTTCGGCTAACTAATAAATATTATTATACACATTTTCAAATAATTAGACTATTTTTTGACAACTAATTTTGCGCATGCGCACAACTTATTTTTTTATAAATGGCATGACCCATTTTTGACCACAAATTATTTATTTTTTTTTTTTTTTGGTATTTTTTAATGAATTTTAGTGGTTGAATTTCTTTTCTAAGTCAAAAATTGACCGAGTTATAGCAATTTGATTTTATGTTATTTGCATGGGTATAAAATACGTAGTTGATAAAAATAAAAACAAAAATAACTAATCCAATTTATGAAATACCTGTCTACCTATTGTGTTTATCTTTATTAAACTTATCTCAGTAATTGCATTATAATTATAATGTATAAATAATGTCACACGAGCATAGGTACCAGTAACGGTTCAAATGAAGAAATTTTTCACAGTCGATATTATTCTGCAGCAAGTGCCAGTAACTAATAGGAAATTAAAATCGATATTTTGTAGTTTTAAACCAAATTTAATACTTATCTATTAGTTATTATGAATAATAATTCAGAAAAAGTTGACATGCTTTTTACATATTGGGATGCCAAAGAAATACACGTCTTGCCAAAGAAACCTATGCTCTTCGTTATCTAAGTAACTATGATTTAACAATAAATTAAATTTTCTCTGCTTAATTTCTCATAAAATAAATGATCTTTTATATTTATAAATTCAGATAGGCAGCATTCATCACATACTTTTTTTACGCGAAGGTGACGTCGAACGTAGAATTACGTTCATTGCTTGGTTGGAAACACAGTTAAACGAAAATCCTTATGTTTTAAATTGCATTCTTTGGACAGATGAATCAAAGTTTACAAATACTGGAATTTTAAATAAACAGAATCATCGCTATTGGGATGACCAAAATCCTCATTGGACATTTGAGACCAACAATCAAAGTGTGTGGGGAACGAATTTATGGTGTGGTTTAATAAATGGTAAACTATTAGGGCCATACTTCTACGATGGTACTCTTAATGGAAGACGATATCATGATTTCTTACTAAATGAGGTCCCTAATATGTTAGATGATCTTCCACTAGATATAAGAGCGAATTTAATATTCCAACAAGACGGAGCTCCAGCTCATAATGCAAATATTGTTCGCAATCACATCAATGAATTATTTTCCAAATCGGTGGATAGGGACTTATGGAAGAGTTCAGTGGCCACCAAGGTCAACAGATCTTACACCACTAGATTACTTCCTATGGAGTCACTTGAAAACGGTAGTGAATGCCAATCCACCTATGAGTCTTCTTGAGTTGAAAAATAAAATACTTGCTGCATGTAACCAAATTACAGAGGAACAAATTATTTCTGCTACTAACAGAGAATTTTTAATTCGTGTTGACTTGTTTACAGCACCATGATGCACAGTTTGAACAATTTGTTAGATAAATAAAACTTTTATGAATAAAAAAATCAATATTTGTAATTTTATTTTTATTATTCACGTATTTATTATTACTAACTAGGTATTTTATAATCTGTTATACCCGTGCAAATAACATAAAATCAAATTGCTATAACTCGGTCAATTTTTGACTTAGAAAAGAAATTCAACCACTAAAATTCATTAAAAAATACCAAAAAAAATAATTTGTGGTCAAAAATGGGTCATGACATTTAAAAAAAAATAAGTTGTTGTGCACATGCGCAAAATTAGCTGTCAAAAAATAGTCTAATTATTTGAAAATGTGTATAATAATGTTTATTAGTTAGCCGAAAAAGCAGAATTGAAATATATGAAGCCTGCACATAGTTATTGAGTGTTTCCACTTATCGTGATCACACTGTATATATATATATATACTTAATAAGTATATATATATATATATTTGTTTCCTACTTAAAAATATGTATTTATTATTATTTAGGTTATACAGAAATTAAGAATTAAATAATGTATACCTAACTAAAATGGGTTTTTTGCTTTTAAATTGAACTTTGAAATATTGGAATTTTCATTTTAGATATTTTTATTAAAAAAAAACCCAGTCGTTTATATGTATAATACATGATGCTGTTGGGGTTTACGTGTAAAGGTTGGTCAAATGTAGAAATGACGCACTGTCTTTATTACTAATAACGAGATGGAAAACCGTAGCTTAAAAAGCTTTTTAAAAAACCCTACATACTGCAGATGATTAAACCAATAGATATGGCTATAGAATAATGGAAGGGATGATGTAAACGGTTTCATTTTTTTTCTCTCGTCACTAATCAAAAGTGAAACGTTACTAGTTACCACACATAGATGAGACCTGCAGGGATGGAAGCACTAAAAGTTATGACATAACCGCTTAACGAGGTTGACATGCATACAGGGAGGATATTTGACAAATGACCGTAATGGGATTTTGATGGGTTCACCTTTTATACTTATGATAAATTAAACTGGGCAATGCTGTAAATAAAAACCTAAGTAAACTATAATTTTAATAAAATAGTGGTTTTAAATGCAAAAGTAAAATGCTGTTTTTCATTTGTAAAAAAATTTTAACTTTCTTATAGTTTAAATGACAAGTATGAACAGTTAACAAAACAAATCGATTATTAAATTCTATATAATGTTAACCTATACTTAAGTCAATATTTATAATTTCTTAGGGTGCAATTTATTTTTGTACAGGTAACTTAAAGATACGGGTAGGTACTCATTAAATATTAAATAATTAAGAATTATATTTTAAATAGTTACACTAATCAAAAACTTAATTTTAGTTAAACATAATATTATCCGAAGAGTTTTAATTAGTCTAAAATAATATAAATGTTTTCCATATCAAATAAAGTATTTAAAAATAAATAAAAATAAAAATAAAAAATAAATAATTATTTTTTGGATAATAGCGGCCTCTAAGACCATTCCATCATACATCCAGCCTACCATTTACTCAGTCAGTTACTTGCGCTTTCTAATCTGTTTCTCCTCTTAGTTCTTTTACATCCTTTTTCACTACATCTTTCCATTTCATTCTCAGTCTTCCAATAGGTCTTTTTCCTGTTGGGTTCTTTTTTAGTACCGTGCGGAGTAATGGGTTTTGGTTTCTTTAAGCGTGTCCTGCCCACTGTAGTCTCTTATTTCTTATTGCTTCACTTCAACGATGTTTGGTTTTTAACATAGTGATTCTAATTCCTCATTTTTCCTTATCTTCCAGTCATTAGTTACACTATCTTTTACAGGTCCGAAAATATTTCTGAGATTTTTCTTTCAAAAACGAGGAGTCTGCTCTCGTCGGTTTTCTGAATTACCCACGTCTCTACTTCATATGTAACAACTGGTCTTATCAAGGTAATGTATAATTGTTTCTCTAAATCCCTTAACAGGGATTGAGCTTTTAACAGCTTCGCAAGCCCGAAAAAGATTTTGTTTTCAGCCTGGATTCTCGCTTCTATCACCTTTGTTGTTTCATTGTTTTCTGTTAGAATCGTCCTCAGGTACTTGAACTGATCCATTCTACCAAAATTATAATGATCTATACTTAAGGAGAGGCTTAAACTTGTATTTTTTTGTCTCCTTCCAACCATATACTTTGTTTTCTCCTCATTGACGCGTAAACCTATTTTGGTTGCCGACTTTTCCAGGCGTCTGAATAGTGATTTAAGTTCATTTTACGATTCTATTATCAGCACTAGGTCATCTGCATATGCCAATAATCCTAACCTTTTCCGTTATCAGAAAATAAATAATATACTATATAATGTAATCAAAGTATAAACTAATATAATTAAACAAAATAGTTTAATATTATATTTGATTAAACAAACTCATTGGATAGATTAAGCTGTAATTAAAAATTGTGTTTTTTATTTTTTAAATGTTAATTTAATGATAAAAAAAACTTAAAAATTATCGTTTTATATTATGTAAAATAAATTTCAAATGTTTAAACTCCTACAAAAAAATTATTAAATAAACGAATTTGTAAAAACAAAGATTAATTGATTAAAAAAAAAAATGTTAATGAAACGGAAGTGTAATTGTCAGTTTAAAATAAGTCGGTCGATGTATAATATAAATTTATATTTTATATATTATAAAAAATAAAAATCGAATTTCAACAGGAATATAAATTAATAAAATAGCAGAAACAAGCACAAAAACAACACGTGATCACGCAGAGTAAGTAGAAGTGCTTCATTTCTCATTGTCAATAAGTACTAAAAAAACAAAAATGATTTTAGGTTCCTATACCGATATTTTATACGAAGTGAATTTGATTCATAGATTATTGTAAGGTAAAATAAAAATATTTAGTAAATTCAAATGAGCATTTTTCTTTAAATTTTGGATTAACTGGTTATCTTTCAAAATGTCTTTCATTTTGTTAGGCCTGGTTAGGTAAATATGATTAGGAAAATAAATTATTGAATGGATTCCTAGGTTAACGTTTACTATAATTAAATTAAATTATTGTTAAATATATTTTATAGATATTATTAGGTATTTATATTTATACACATTTATTCATGAATTCATGATATACAACTTACAAGCATGTTCGAGGATCATAACGACTTAGTGTGTGATAGATTTTTTTACATTATATATTTTAAACACTAGGTACATTTTGATTTCTTTAACACGCACATAGCATGTTTAACCTACGGATTTTGTTTTTTAACAAATTAATATTTTAGAATAAGTTTTATTCATTACACAATTCTTTATAATCATATACACATTACTACATATAATATAAAATACAAAATTCCAATTCATACTTTAAACTAGTTGATTGCAGTGTAATTGATTATTTATAATGCCTATATAGTTTAATTAGTTTTAATTTAAATTATCAAACACAAAATGATATTGATTATTTTTATCTCTAGAGTAAATATTGATAACGAACCAAATGCATAGTATTGAAAACTCTAATATAATATACAAAATGTCTTTCAATTTGCATTTATTGATCGTGGCGAATTTAAATAGATAATAATGAAAAAGCATGCATGCATACTGCACAGCCATTTTTTTTTTTAATTATAATTACTCGTTTTGGAAGCATTTATAACATGTTATTCTGAGTTTTTCTCAAATATAATCCAAATGTGCATTAATATGCATTTTAAACTAAAAATTAAAAGCTATTAACAACAACAGTCAAATTATATAAAATAACTTTAATAATACTAATCATAATAATAATAATATAACATATATCACATATTATTACTAAATATCTTTGTTACTAACATTTAAATGCATGATAGATTATATACTCACACTCGATTAAATTTAGCTATGTTTATGTTAATACAATAATAATAAAGTAATATTAATAATAATAATGAATCAAAACAAAAACTATTCTACGAGAATTAGTTAATAGAACCGCGTTTCAGTTTCCCTACCATTTTCTTTGTTCATAGTCCATTCATGCGTATTATCCATTAAAGTAATTATTTATTGACAGCTCAGAAAAAGCGAACATAAAGCTTTTGAAACCCTTAAGTTTAAAATAAAAGCATTAGCTCTATAGTAACTAAGTATGGTGTACTCTCGTGCCCCATGATCAATTTTACATAAAAAAAAACTGGGTGTTACCTAAAATCAACCTAAAATTCAGCGTTTACAGAATTCGTATAATGGCAAAACACGATGCATTCAATTTTAGTTTAACCAAGTATAAAGTTTTTTGAAAAACAATTTATGACCAGAAAGGTTCCTAGGTATTCAAAATTTATAGCGTTGATTGAATATTTTTTCAAAAACGTAATTTGTTCAACTGAGGACAAACTAGCCAATTATTTTATGGAAAATGGTAATTTTTGCTAATTCAGCACTTATATACAAATAATAGTACAAAATATTTTATAAAGAGCTAGTACAATAAAAATAAAATAGAAATACATGTAGCGGTATCATTTAATAAGTTACCTATATTGTAAACTTATGTAGTATTTTACAATAAAGAAATTAAACTTAAGAGGACGCTATATAAACATGTTACAAACGCATCACATAGTAAATTATACGATCTGGATGATATATCTAACTCTGTTATGTTTAATACTAGAATGAATTAACCTAATATATATTATAATATAACTTCAAGCAAGAGCGTGTAAGGTACCTACTGAGGTTTGAAGGATTTGAATATTACAAGAAAACCTTATAAATATAACAATAATCTTCATTCACCGTGAAATTGAGCCTTTTTTTCCATAAAAATAAAATAAAATAGCTATTGTCAATAAAATATAAAAAGAAAAAATCAATAAACTGTGCAAATACCGATAAAGTTATTACATCCCTTTTCTTTTGTCTTTAAAACTAAACAAAAATACTAACTTAAGAATCGTGATCTAAAGTATTGTATATTATCTAAACATAAACTATAAGTAAATGTATAAATACTATTTTATTTGAGTAAATTAAGTGGTATTAACTATTAAAAATTATTGTAGATCGACTAACGTCAATATTGATTTTAATAAAAGTTGTTTAGTGTTTAAAAAAATACATTTCTATATGAACAAATGGAAGAGGAGATTTCTATTTTCAACGTTTTTGCACACTTTTTCTTTAATGATGAGCTTTTACGCGTTACTGAATAATACTCTTTTGCCCTCTTATTCTTTAATATCATTCAAAGGAAAAACCTTATTTTTTCTATATTGTCATATTGATTGAAGTTAAAAAATACATACCCTTACCAACCACAATACTTACAGAAATGTAATATAAATAATATTTAATAATACTAATAACTATTACATATAAGACTAAAATAATATATTATATATTATATAATATAATATTTAATATAGGACTATAATTAATCATAAAAAGTCAAACACATACTAGATAGCAATTTTTTTATAATAGATTTTTTCAACATTTTTAACTTTTAAGACAACATTTATGCATTCATACAAATCAATTTATTATTAATACTACATAAAGTGTATTGGTGTGAAAACAAACAATCTCACTACAAAGATTAATAGATATCACATAACGAAAAATCATTTTTATATTTTTTTGTTAAGTATCGCTTACCGTATCTGGACAAGTGTTCATCATTGGCGCACGGTATGTTTCCGTTTGGTTCAATTCGATCTAGATACTCCTCTGAATAACCATTGAACTGCAATTTACTCGGTAGCGCATCCCGAGATGTTCTATTACGATCAGGATCTTCTTTAGAAATAGCTGGAATATAATATGAAATTAATATAAATGTTATGAAACACGATAAAAAATATTTTTAAACTGTATGTATAAACATTTTTCATTTTAAAATATCATAAATATTTTTTACAATGCATACTAAAAATGTATTTTCTAGTAAAAAAATATTTTCCTATATTGCCATTTGAAGAAGATTTACATATTTCCTTGAATGTGTATAACTTTTTTTTTTTATTAAATATCATACTATTGAGGTGAATAAAAATATTCAGAAAATCTGTGTCAAACATATATATCAAAATTCAGTCAAATATTTAAATGTTTATTCATCGAAATTTAAACAGTGAAATAATATACTCTACGGAGAAATGTTCAAATAATAATAGGTTAAGTAGCATTAACAAATCCCAATTCAGTATACTTATAATTTATAACTTAATATACAACCGATTAAAACTACATTAAGTAGATTATTATTGTATTCCAAAGTCCCATGAGTAACAGAAAAGAGAAGACCTTGATGGTCGGATTACATATTAATGCAAATATTTAGTTAGCATAATATGTGCACTTTAATTATCAAATGTTTTATCATTTAAAAATATATGAGCCCAATAAAAAATATATACTATTGTCAATGGTCGACTATAAAGAACATAGGTATTCTTAAAAATATATTTGATACTGTTTGAATAAATTATTAATTATCCAGTATTATTAAATAATCAAAGATATTATAATATACATTCTATAGAAATTAAATATAATTTTTAAAATCATGATACACATAACATCTTAATATTTTACCATTTCACTGTTATAAAGAAGTATAGATTATAATAATATAGTCTATACATGGATACATATAAAATATTGTATATTTCTTATTTATTCAATGAACTGCATTAACAAAAAACATTTAATGCATAATTATAAGATTAATAAAATACATTATAATACCAAATATGAAAATTATAATAACGTTTAAAATTCACACACAAACAATACCATTATAGATGATCTCAAACAATTTTTTTGGGGTCATTGACATTCAAATTATTTACAATTTAGTAGTACCTAACACAATTTGTTATAAAGTTATCTAAAATAAATGTCATACAGTTAAAACCATTTTTTTTAAAATTTATTTTACATTTAATCTGGTTAAATCGTTTTAAATAGTATAAATAAAATAAATACAATAATCCCAATGAAATAACAATATATTCAAAAAAAAAAAAATATATATATATATGTATATATATATAAAACAATATATATTTATAACATATATATAACAATATATATTAATAATGAATAATGCTAGTGCAGAAATGTTTAATAATCAAACGTGGAATGAGAAATTTTACGTTTGTAGAAAATATCCTCAATAAAAAACAAAAATTATATAAAAATATATGTAAATAATTTTTATTAATCTATACAATGATAAATTATTGTATTTTTGTTTTAATTAAATTTAATTTGAATAAATACACTTCAGTACGTTTTGAACAGTTAAACAATTTTTAAAATTTAATAAATGACATTTAATATACATGCGAGATCACGAACTATCAAGATCCTTTGACTTCGTAATCAAAATGTAAATTGTATTATATTTAAAAGTTGAAAACTATTTACTTGAAACAAAAAAATATTATAAAATTGTTTGACAATGCGTATTGCCTTTGAAAGTCATTCACATAATTCGTTAATTAAAAATATTTGTGTTTTAAATGCACTACAAATTAATTACCATACATAATCTATAAATAATTTATTCTAGTTTCAGTTAGGGTAAATCAATTTACTGAAAAAGGCAAACTGAAACAAACTAAAACTATGAGCGATTCGATCTGCTATATGGATAAGTTGTAAGCACCACTATACATACATTGTAAGCCTTTTAATATATTTAACTAAGACTTTATAATAACAATTCTCAAATTAATATTATAACTGTACACAGTGATTAATTTTTTTTTTTTTTTGATTACGTATTACTTTTTTAAGTGACAACACACATTTTTAATCTTATATTTTTAAGCAGATTATTTTTCTAAGAGTTTCGATATAAAAAATAAAATTTTGAACGAGTATTTAATTTGTTATAAGTATTTAAAGTTTAGATAAGCAAATGAGAAACATTTTGTAGCTACACCACACCACCTGTATAAACTTAAATAAATTACATAAAATTAATAATTACGTTCAAAATTAGATTTGTAAAAATTAATTTGAAATATGAATTTTAAAATGAATGTTGCCACTCAAAAAAATTAAACAATTATAAATTAAAAAAAAAATAGCAAAAATTAAACTTTTTTTAAAAAATGTTTATTTTGTAATAATTTCAAACTATGTTACCTAATAATTATATTCAAAATCAAGAATCATATTCAAACTCAAGATAATGAGTGTTTTTGTTCTTTTTAAAAGATTCACTCCGAATATATATATACTATAATCTATTGACATTTAATAAGGTAACATACAATATATTTATCATGTTAATTGTTATCGTAACAATATTAATATATTACATTTTTAAAATGTAATAATAATTTAAAATGAAATTACACATCCTATTAAAAATATACTTTAAATAATAAAATAAAAATAGTTTCATTTTCAGACCAAAACACATCATTACAAAATTCATGATATTTTTCATTGAACTTTATAGTACACTTTACTTCATAAGCATCAATCTTTTCAGTTTATAGAATGACTACCAGTTTAAGAAAGTAATGGTTTTTATTTTATTCCAAAAACACTATTTTTGCATTCGTTTTTTGCGATAAATACAAAAATTAAGTGATTTTAAATATTTATACATATAATTTAACACATTATTTTCATAAAATAAAAATGCAGTACCTTAATATTACAAAAATAGTTAAATCACATATAATATTTAATGTTAATGTAAATATCTAAAGGTGTCTTATGTACTTTTAAGTTATTCGAATGTATAAAAATTGTGTGCATTTTTTAACAATTAGATTAAGTTTAGTTGAGTAATATATGATTAATTAAAAACACGTATTTAAATATAAATATATATAGTGTATATATCATATAATATGCATATACTGAACTTCTAACACAAACTATGCATACATATCAAATAAGTATTGAAATAATTTATAATAACAATGATTATAAATTAAAGTAATTTTACGAAATAAAATAATTTAACTACAACTAATTAAATAAAATACAACTAATCAAGGAAAAAAAGTATCAAAAGCATTTTTTTTTTAGAGAACAGTATCACAATATTGTAACAAATTAAAATAATGCATTATATATGCACTATTAACTAATTAAAACTATAATTTACTAAGTTTGATTTAGATTCTTAAAATATTTTAGAAACTATACAACTAAACGAGGTATCAAGCATAAAAGCAGAGTTCAGATGAAACGCATAGTAATATAGCATTTAAAAATATATACAGACAGTTAATGATATCCGTATGGATATACTGCACTACTGCAGTATTGTTGTGAACCCAATCCTTTACTCACGAATTATTTAGCTAAAGAATTTTGCTTGACTTTAGTATTTTAAACGAAAATTGCAATAAATATTTATTACAAAAATTGCAAGACAGAAAAAACTACTGCTGATCGACAAGAAATCTGAAATCACAAACTGTAATCTGTTCTAACAAATGCGTCAAACATTGATTTTGGATTCGAGAAGATTACAATCGTTACCGATTTGTCTGGATTTACGAATTTGGGTGTGTATGGTTGGGTATTATCTGTGTCTTAAATCCCGAGGGGATGTAAGTTATCAAGAGACGCACACACCCATTGCGGTATATGGTACATTTCATTTGCCCCTTCGAGCAGTATAGATGACACGAATGTGTTTCCTTCTCCTTTAGGCATTTTTATTCCAATGATAAAATAAAATAAAAACGATATTTTAATCGAAAACACAGGCTTGATTGAATAACACGGCATTCAAGTGAACTAATTGAAACGGGCTAATAGGTAAGGCAATTGATTTATTTATGACGCATAAACGATTAAACTTCTTGATTCATTAATCAACCAACCCTCCTCATTTGATGTTTTTTAATGACTCTTGGGAAATATTTAATTATGTATACATCTTACTTAAGTGACAAAATATTATAGTTGGAAAATTACTAGTTGTAATTAAAAAGAACTAAAATTAATACATTCTTTCGATAAGAATAGCACGGATGTAGAAAAATTAATGCTAAAAGTGGAAAACACTTTATTGAACCAATATATCTATATCTAATTTCATGAATAAAATAATTAATATATAAGTAGTGACACGTATAATATTATAGAGATCTGGCTATGTTCCATAAAGTTTGGTATTACCATACCGTATTAAAGGTTCCAGCCCATAAATTCATAGAACGAAACACGATTTCTAGAAGCATAAACGTGTTACAAACGATTAGAACACATTAAATAGGTATGCATTAAACATGTAGATTATACATCATAAGTTATGAAGCATAACTAAGATAATATTATTATAAAATAAGTTATATGTAATTAATATAAAACAAAATTGAATACATATTATACAAAACTACAATCAAGCAAAACATTTTTTGTTTATTTTGAACCTAAAAAATAAATGTATATGACATACGAGTATCTATATATTTTATTGAAACCCCATGTAAATATAGTTATGAGATAAACACAAATATTAGTGTGTTATTGCATTTATTCAGTTGTTAGTTATAAACTTATAACATTTAAGCAGACTCTATACCAAAAAACTTGTTAAAATTTCAACTTTACTCAAAAATACTTATAATCAAAAAATACCAAAATACTGAAAAAATAGGAAATTTATGAATAAAATCTATAGATATATTTTGGAAATAACTATTCAAATCTAGTTTAAATCTATCGCCAACTTTGTATAACATAAGATATACTATATTATACTAAATTAGTATGCCAAAATGTTTTATCCTTAAAGGAAAAAAAGCAATACAATAATATATCTATAAATCATCGTGATTTATAATGATTTTCTGTTTACAACGATATGTGTGTACCTATTTAACTATATAAACTACATAATATCGTTAAAACTAAACACATTTTATATTTAAAATTAACAGTTTCATCAATGCTACCTAACCTATAGATGTATTTAAAAATATACATGTATTGTAATAATACTTATACCAGAGTATTTTTTTCTAGAAAATAAATAGTTGATAAAAAATACGATCACAGTATTTTTATATAAAGTTTTACATTTTATGAAATTTCAATTAATACCAAAATAACTTATTTATCATACAGAAACTCACTACGTCTAAAGCTGCGGTTAAAGCCTTGCGTAACAATGAAACCGGGTAGTCAATGTCTAAAAACTTTACACAAAATAACAATATATCTAAACCATTAATATATCAAAACCATTATACTGTTACTGAGCTGTTAAGGGACTTTTGAGTTTCCTATTATTGTTACCAAAAACAACAACCAGGCAAATCACTGGACGATTTAATTAATGCATCTACTATATTACGCCTATGCAGTTGAGTTACTATTATTTATTAATTAATTTTTTTCATACGCACAATAACTGTCAATTTTTAATAATTATAATATATTTAGTATTTTATTAAAGGCAATTTACTGTGCATTTGTCAAAAGATTATTCTAAAGGTAAATTATTAAGATACTATTAATTATTATACCTGAATGAATAAAAAGGTCATAAAAACGCCACACCTACAATGTTGGCATCGATGATAGATTTTATTATTTATTTCTGTTTCACTACATTATTTTAATTTAGTTTTAAAAAAAGTTTTAACATTGATTCCTAAAAATTATATTTATTGGTTACACTCGATCATATAATACCAAATATTATCCATTGTAAATTGTAAATATACAACTAATGTTTTATCACTAATCACAACAAATAATAAATCTGCTTCAAAGGTATTCTGACCGTTGATCGACATTTTTTATTTTTATTAAAAAAATATACATTGTATATAAAATAGATTTGAGTAATAACGGTAATATATAAAAAATATAAATCAGTCAGTAAATGTGACAAAGAAGAAATCTCAGTTTCACTAAAAATAATTTTTTTCAAATATTCTATATTAATATATATATAAATTATCAAACAACTTATTTTAAAATTGAAATAAAAAATAATACGTATGGAATTACAGCATAATATCCTTAGGATTTCTTGTAAAATCAGCTTTAAGAAAATAGCAAAGGACTTGAGAATACGAGACTAAAGCTGTCACTAAAAAATGATTGATGTTAACTACTATTATTACTATGCTTTATACTATGTATATAAAATCACATTACAAAATTATAGTGTTGGTAATTGTAAAATAAAATCCAACTTGGACAAGTTACAAAGGATACTAAATATTATAATAGGGTCCCTACTTCCTTTTATACATATGATGAATTGAATTTAGACATTTATTTTATGATTAAACCAAACAATCAAGTGCAATATGAAAACATTTAAAACTAATTGTTTGAATAAATTAATACAACGATCAAAGTCAAAAAACAACGAAGACAACATTTAAGTTCATTAGATTTAATCGAATTAGATGAAAATCATTTTTTAAATTAAATTTGGAACTTCTCCACCTAAATCAATTATAAAATTCCAATCATAAAAGTTAAAATTGTCAGCCAACTATCAGAAGTAGATTAACACCAACAATAAAAAATAAAAACATTAATCCAGAAATATAATGTTTATATAATTGAAATGAAAATGAAAAAGTTTAAACGATAAACTCGGGGAAATTATTGTTAGTTTTGTATATCTTTCAGTCTAACCCAGTTTTTCCTGGAGAAAAGCACGAAATTTGTATGCCGAATTTATTACATTGCGATTGGGAACTTTTTTCACCGCTTCCAGCAAAAAGCATATAAACAAAACTATTCCAAAAAAAAAAAACGTTATTTATAGTACCCAGAAAAAATACGAGTCATATTTTTCAGTTCATTTAAACGAATGGTTTACATGGGAAAGTAATAAACAAATCACAATGCATTACCTTACTAAAGAAATAGGAACGATGTGTTTAAGATCAATTTTCACAACGATTCACATGACGTATTTAAAATAATAATTTAAAAATTGAAATGTTCATTTTGATTTCTCGAGTACGTAGAGCATCCCGTAAAATAATTATATTATATAATAAGGAAACAGATTAATATATATATATAGAATAGATATTGGACTAATAAATATGCAAGTTTTTAATAATATAGTTAGGTACACATATTATTAATTCTTAATATTATATTTTACAATTATGTGTTTACCTATATAAATTAAACCCATCAAAAATTGAGTTAATAACACAAAAGCTAATAACATATATGTAGTAATAAAGCTTAAATTCATATAACTTAAAAAAAAAAATTTCAAAAAATTGTGTAAATGCGTATGTACCATATTGTTATTTAAATATATAAATTTAGTAGAAATATATAACAAGTAAATCTGTTTGCGCTCCAATTGTATAGGTTAGTATACAATTTATTAAATAAAATAATTAGAAAGATAATAGACTAATCTGTAACGCTATTTGGGAGGAATGAAAAATATCAACATTTTTTCGTAGGCTATTACAAGAAACTAATATAAGTTAATATTTTTTATATAATTTGCATCATTATCTTTACTTCAATAAAACCATATTAAAATTTTAAAGACACAAATTATGCTTAAATAAATATAAAATTAAATATAATTTAATCAAATATAAATAAAATAAACTAAATTTAATTACGACGTTATGGTGGTAAATTAATTGTATTTATTTATAAAGTATTCTACAACTTAGTAATTCTAAATGAATTAACATTTTAATAAAATAGTACTAAATATGTAGTTTATAGATCTATGAAAAGTATTTTGTATGTTATAATATTGTTATGGTAAATTAAAGTAAAACTTCTTCTTTGTAAATATTTTTAATAATTAATATTGGTAATATTTATATTTTTAACAATATTCATATGTTTCTACAGAAAAACATTACTTTATCTAAAAATCAGATTTTATCCCGGGAAAAAAATATGAATACCAGTGGGGACGCAATATTACGCTCAGCAGTCATAAGTAAGTCAGAATATGAGTATAAAAATGAAAAACTGTAAAATAATATATGAGCAGTTTGTTATTCCTCGAGAATAATGGCAATGGTAGAAAATGAAAAGTGCTCAAACGAAAGGAGAGAAAAGTTATACCGCAGTATTGAAAAATAACAAATACTATTAGCCGCAGAAATAAAGGCGCTTGATAATAAATTACTGTTATTTATGAATTACATTATATTTTTCCTTATAGAGAGTAATTCAAACAACGGAAATAAATTTCATCATCTAATGTCTTATGTTGTGCCAATCATTTTCAATTAATTATATTTGTTCGTAGTATATCTATTTACTTTTATTTTCAAATAATTAATAAAACAAAATATGATTATTTATTTTCAAATCAGAAATAAATCAAGAATAATGGTTGAATATTCATCTAGCGTCGCTTACCTCTCAGTAGAAAAAATCAACTTAGTAATACTAGTCCACGGCTTAAGATTTTAGCGATGAAAAAACTAAAACATAAGCAATTTTTTGTAAGAATTTTAGGTAATATTGTAAATAGTAAAGTAGAGGTTTTAGTTATTTCAAATCGCTAAAGCTTCGTTTGTAGGTAATGTGAGAAAAACAAAAATGCATTTGAATGCTAAATTTAAGCTTAATCTAAGCACTTTAAAATTCAAATTATTGGAAATATATAATGTTTGTCTATTTTTCTATTTTTATTTTCAGAAAATATTACTGTTCACAATTTTAAATACGTAAACAAAGAAAATTTGTTTATAAATATTGTTAATATATACAAAAAAAAATATTTATATTTATTATTTTCATTCCAATTTTTCAATATTACATTCTATACTTGGCAAAAAAAGTTAATACAATACTGTTATGCCACTTATGGAAAATGTATTAACATAATATTCTCAAGAAAAAATGAAAACAAATAAGAAACACATGTAACAACATAATATATATATATCTGCATTTTACAAAAAAATTAAACTATATGCAATTACTTCCAACCAATGCATTCAATACAAACAAATAAATATAACTAATATAAATATGAACTTATCCCAGTTTATATAATACAATGGTATGTAAATCGAAAATAAAATAAAAACAAAAATATATAATTATGAATTTAATTCAAACTAATTAAATTGAAATATACAAAAATATAATATGTATCCACATTATTAATCTGCATATATTTGTATATTAAGAATTGTATTATATAACGTTTTGACAATTAAACATTAAGTAGATTTTACTTATTATCTCTACATTTTTTTTTACAATCTGAATGTAAATATAAAATATAAATAAATAAAAATGAGATAAAATGATAATTTAAATCGTTATATTTTTCCATATAATATGTGTAATTAGTTATAACTTAAAGTAATATATATTATTATTTATAAATACTATCATCGATTTGAAGTAATAGCCCATAACTGAATAGTATGCAAAATGTAAGTGTTAATTAAATTGTACAGATAAATAGCTGTTTTGAAAAACGTTAACATTTCTAAGTCAACAAATATGTCAAATGTGTTTGATAGTTAATATATTTGAGTTTTAAATCATTTTTTAGCGAGAGCTGTTCAATTTATTTGCAACACGAAACCCATTAGTTTTGCGTTATAGCTACGTCATGTGTGTATCGCCGTTTAATTTCATGGCAAATAATATAATACAAAATGAGATATTATGGGGGATTAAATGGTCCTTTTTCGTCCCTATTTTGTATCCTTTATACTAAAAAGTATCCAAACATTTACATTTAGTTATCCGTAAATAATATGATGCACGATAAAAAAAAAATAATAATGGGCTCATGTACACCATGTCGAATATAAAAAATGTAAAAACAAATGTGAAAACAATAGTACATCATTATGTATGTAAAAAAAGTATATCTAAAAAACCGAAGAAGATAATATTCAATTTATTCTATGACATACAAAATAAGACGAGAGTAATACATTATTGTGTGTTCATTATTTTGAAACCGTAAGGGAATTTGAGAGCTGATACGAAGATTTTGATTTTGGGAGGTAATAAAAGAGAGGAAAATAAAAACGTCAAAAGGGTCAACATCCAAACGGATCCAAATGGAAAACATCCAACATTTGATTTGTTCGAACATAAATAATAATGGCTATGAAATTCCACGGAGGGATAAACCATAATCTTCATTATAAGATAAATAAAATCAAAAACTATTTCATAGTTACATAAATATACAGTTTGTACACTCCACTGTGTACAATAGTACAATTTTAAATTAATTTTAAAATGTATAGTACTTAATTGTATATATTATTCTATTAAAGTTATTTGTTATGTAAATCAAGAATTATTTAACTTTAAACTATAGTGGTTACTTATTATTATAATAAAATAAAACATTAAGTCAGGGGTACTGATCTTTAATCTTCACAGTTTAAATTGCATACTAAAATAAAAGAGTTGTTGATTGAAAAAAAATATTTTTTGAATACACGAATTAACCATTCTTACAAGAATGGCAATACATCTACATGTTATTAAAATTAGGTTTAAGTTATTTGCATTATATTATAACGTACTTTGTTTTTAAAATGTAATTTTTAATTTATTTCTACAGTCATGTAATTAATTTAATAGTTTATAGTTGTACAAGTTATACGTGTTGTAACTTGTAGCAAAATAGTAATTAATGTCACAGATATTTTACAAAAGACATTTTTGAAATTTAAACCTATAAAAACCAAATATGTATTATATTCTGTAAGTTCCAAACACTAATGCAAATATGAAAAAACATAGTTACATTTGTATAAACAGAGGATATTGTTAATAAAAAACAGTTGCGCTTTTTAATATAGTACTTATGTATTTCTTTTTTTCTTTTAATCAAATTTAAAAAAATTTATTTAGATAATTTTTTTTTTAGAGATAACCATGATATTGTTAATTTGAATTCGTAAATCTACGTACGTCGTGTAATGTAAAAATGTGTAAAAAAATCTTAAAAATATATAAAAAAAACTATATATAAAACTGTACAATACTAAGTATTAATTAGTAATTTACAAGTCTATAATTATTTCATTGAACTATAAAAATAAATCTTGTCACCACAAATATGAATGCGATAAGCTACCTAAGCATTGATTAGCTTAATGTAAAACAACGGTATGAAAAAAAACGTGTTAATAGAAATATAGTGCTTGAAGTACCGATGAGGTATTATACATAAATAACCATAGAATAAAGATAAATTTATTTTTATGCAGATAACAGACGATTATAAATAATATCGAAAGAATATTATATTCAAAGTATGTATCTACTCAAAAATTGTTCAAAAGTATACAAATGTGAGTTTAATACAAACAAATAAAAATATTAGATAATATTTACCTCTTATTCGATTTAAATATTGAATGACTTAAATAACTTAACTTATATTGTATCAATATGTATTTCAGCATTTCGTTCCACAAAAAAAAAAAAAAAATAAATAAATGAAAAAAATAAAATAAATATGTGATAAAATATATAATATCATATTAATATTCAAATCTGGCAGGGTATACGAACTTAAATCATATAATTAAAAAAACGGGAGTTTAATATACGGCAACGTACCATACGCACACAAGAGTATAACAGTCCTACAAGAAAATATAAAATATAAAATGTAAATTATATATTATATATTATATATTTAATAAGTTTTGATTTCAAGTTTCTATTTAGAATTAAAAAATCGGCTTATCAAGAAATAGGTCACCTCTGTAAAGTTGATTTTATAAACTTTACTTAAGTTTCTAAATAAGATTTATAAAGAAACCCAAATATACTATCATGTTTGAGTTTTTAAGTTCAATGAAAAAAAAATAAGTTTTAAGAGAATGAAATGTGTTCACCTTTTATAATTATAGGCACTTATAAATGTTGAAAATCACAAATTCTTAAATATGCAATGTATTTAATAAAGAACCATATGGTATAGTATATAATGTATAATAAAACATACAGGAGCAGATTTATAAAAAAATTAAAAATATTGATCAAAGAAACACTTATAAAATAATTTAAACAACTATTCTTACTTCTTCAATTACAAACATTTAAAATACAAATCATTGAATTAAAAAAAAAAAAAAAATGTGACCATCATCAGTATAATTGTAATTACAAAAACAATAATGAATGTAAATTGTGATATTATGAAATTAGATAAATACTTTGAAAAATTATACACAAAAAAATAAGAAAAAAAGAAAATATTAATGTATATTACTTTTAAACTATGTTATGATAAACTTAATTTCAAGACTTAACTTAAGATGAGTTATAGTTAAAAAAAATATTTAAAAATTATAGATTAATAAACTATAATGCGACGTATTTATATTTACAAATAGGTTATATACTTATATTTTATTCTGATAGTATAACTTTGAATATATGTTTGATATTTAATGAAATACTCAGAAATAGGTATACATTATTGAAGTAGGCAATTTAATACTCTCTAAACATTTAGTATATTAGTATCTTTATTAAAAACGTCGATATAATATAAATAACTGATATACTAAATGAATATTAGTTTCAAAACCAAATATTATGTTCAATAAAAAAATTCAACCATAACAATTTATTCATACAAAAATAAAAATGATCAAAAATTAACAGAATTATCAATTCACTGTTGCGAAAAAAGCATAAATTAGACTCATTACCTATCTACTTATATAGAATAGGTTAAACAAATCAGTTACTTCTCTTTAAAATTATGAAACGCTAAAAAAATATGTATAAAATTATTACATTTATGAAAAGTTCTAACTTGGTAAAAATATCTAATCAAAAAATAATGGTTACCTGACCAAACATAGATCGAACATTTTCAGGTAGAAATACTTTAGGCGTGTTTAAAATATTGTTCGTTATTTTACCTTTTACAACTATACTGTATTATAGTCTATAAATGTAAATTTATATATATATATATAAGTACTAAAAAGTTGTATTATTGTAATAATAAATATATATTTGAATTTATGGCTACATTAGAAACATATGAATAAGATCAATACATAATAATATATCATAAGCACATAACACGGATGCGAGATAATGTTGATAGTGTCCGTGCATAACCACCTGGGTTACAGCTGTGACACATGTACATTATAAACACAATGTACACAACAATAATACCGAAATGGTTTACAATCACACACAATTTAAAATTATACATTTTGTTAAGTGTTTATTGTGCGAGGATGTGATTTTTTAACCATTATTATAGTCAGATTTAAATTTATTATTATTTATATGATAGAAATGAAAAATCTAACAAAATGCATTAAAAAAAAATAATAATAATTTATTATACAAATTTAGTTGATTAAATCTAGAAATAAATCATACATAATATTTAAATAATATATATATTATATTGCTCGCGTATTTTGTATAGTTCACTATTATAATATATCCATGTGTACCTACTGTTTTTTTTAAAAGAATACTATATTAAAATATCTGTTAAAATTCTGGACGGAATGAAGAAGCTATACATATTTGATTTTATAAAAATGGGCCATTAAATTTGTCAATTATCAAGATTGTTGATAGAAATTTAATATATTTATAATGTGTTATCATTATTGGTTATAAATCGATATTGGACGTAATAATAAGAAATTAAAAAAAATAAACTATAATGTGTCAAGAAATGTATAAAAATATACAAGAACTAGCATAGATAAAAAATATTCTAAAAATGTATATGTTTTTTTGTTATATCATTTGTTCACGTAAACAATAATAAGTGAAATAATGACAAAAAAAGAAAAAAATATGAATCAAAAAGTTGTTCCGAGTTGGAATTGGAAGTTATATTTACATACTATTATATTATTATTTAGTATATCAAAATGGGTAAGGTATTAGTGTTCTCTTAATAAGGCAGGTCAAGATAACACAAACATTTTTGTTTTTCCTAGTTATTTTTAAAACTATTGTAGAACATTTTTTACTGAAAGTACCAACTAGACCCAGTTAATTAACAAAAGCCAGTCTCAAAGTTGAAATTCAAAGCATTTTTAGTGCTCCAAAAGGTGGAGACAGACATAATAATTAAAAAACACATCATTGTAAAATCGATACATTCATCGCTCCGCTCAGAATTTAAAAATAAGTAAAGGTATTATAAATACGGTAGCCAATTTTAAAATGTACGAAAATAAATCAAAAATGTAAAAATTATAACATCATAAATTGTATATTACATTATAAAACCAATATCTTATATCGCAGTACTGCTATACAATGAAATGTATGAATATAATATAGATAATATTGTTATTGATTCAAAATATAGGACATGGCTAAGAATATCCTTGTTTGATATACATAAGGACATTTGTAATATACATTGCAAAAGGATAATCCTAGTGTTTACTTATGCCCCTATGGCCCTATTGTTATTTTCATTCCCGTAGAAATTTACCATAAATCATTGAACACAACAACAAAAGCTCATACACGATAGATGTTCTGCAAATATATCACCCAATAATCTCACCTTTACAAATGGCTAATACCTACCAATGATTCATATATTTTATTTAAATTGAGGATTTCGAACAAATGCATTTTGTTTTTTTTTTATTAATTAAGATATGTTTACAAGAAATTATTTATATAAAACAAAACATAAAAAGCTGTTTTAAGAAAAATAAAGCGCATATGACAAATGCAAAAAATCGGAGAATTTTATCATTTATTTGGAAAAAAAATAATTATATTTTATATTAAATTATTAAGTAGGTATACATAAGCTATTTTTATGATATTTCATCAATTGTACTTAGTATACCTTAAACATTGTTAATTTTCACCTATATAATATATATACATATATAGTATTTACAGCAATAATTAAAAACAAACAACATTCAAAGAAAATGATTTATTATAAAACAGTTTTATTGTGTTATATATTTGTTTCCGTATAGATTACATTTAGAAAAATAATAAGTAAGATTTACTACAAAGGTAAAATAAGGAAGGATATAGTACGTTAAAGTTTTGTTGTAAAACAATTTAAAACAATAAAAATATGATCAAAATTAAATATTTTGTAACATTCTTAAAATCAGAATAAAATCTCATCACTCATCATTAAGTTCAAAATCTATATAATATTTATAAATATCCTAAAATATATTTGATTCATATATTTTTTTACCATATTATAAAGATCAAAAAGGAAATAGTATATTATACTAAAAAATAAACATAAACGTATTTATTTATAGACACCAATGAACATTAATATTTCGAACATTAGTAATTAACCATGAAATGTATACAAAATATGTTATATTAAAAATTTAAATAATATTTAATTTGCAATTATTTATAATTTATCTATATACACTATTTTATAATAAATGAATATCTATTAAAATATATTTCTACGACATACGGCATAACGAATTTCACAATACATATATATATATATCAAATAACCTAGAAAACAGGTGTTAAGAAGGAACGAATTCACACATAAAATCTTTAGGATGAAGACATCCCTTCTAAAAATCTTAAACGACAAGTTTATCTCTCTCGGCAAACAGGGTTAACTTATTCAAAGACAAATACTAAAGCTTTTAAAGTCAGCATACTTGACAGTTGAGAACACGAGTTATAACGAAACAAATAATAGTCCAATTTTCATTTTACTTTTTGAAATCACATAATATTTTATACATTATATTATAAACATTTTAATTTTGGCCTATGATAAATATTTATATTTTATAATTATTGACAATTGTTTTCCATAGCCCTAACACAAAAAAAATCCATTTACTATTGATTCTTGCAGATTATATAATAAACACAAAAAACAAATAACATAAGGCAAAATATATAAGTTTTATTTAAGAAAAGGGTACGTGATTTAATGTCGTGTGATTGTGTGAACATTAAGACTTGTGGTGTATTATTGGTTTGGTTTTTATGATCTACACATGCGCAAGGCACAGTAAGCATGTGCGTCGAATGACAATTAGGGTTTAAACTGTTTTCCGGAACTCAATGCACGTATAACTACCGATTTTTGTATTTACTCTTATTCATCTTTTCATTCGACGTCCTATGTTTCAACTTGCATGGTTATTCGTAAAAGCAACAAACGTATATGACTAGATATGAAATAATGTATATATATTCAGCTAAACGTTATTTCAACGACAGAATCATGATATACCTATCAAGTATAGTGATTTTACTTGAAAGTCAATATCTAAAAATACATTAAATAGGCATTATTTTTGAAAAAATAACGGCAAGCTCGGTCTTAAGTCTTCACCAACCTCTACTTGGAAATGTTTTAATCAAATATAATGACTTAATAAATGATAAGTTACTTAGCGGATTACTATTATGTGCCAAAATAAGTAAAGTAAAACGAGTACTCAACATCTGGTATATGTATCAAGTCCTGGTTTTATCAAAATAACCTATTAACTTGGAAATTGGAATATTTTGGTAGGTATATTAGGTATATTAAAAAAATTATAAATGTATGACTGAATTACTAAAATGTACTTAAACATAGATTAAAATCTTAACATTAATTTAAAATAAACAATTTAACAGGCGTTAATATTTAATTATTTAATATATCATAAATATAAAATGTGCATGCTATTATACATGTTTAGCACCTCTACCAACGCACGAAAATGAATCAGCCAGACGTCTAGCAGCCAAGGCAAACATGAGACGAGTGGGCCTCGAGGCAATAATTATCATACCGATAAAACATTTATGTAATTTCAGCGAAAACTATAGTATAGTTTTGTGATTGTAACGTATAACATTTTCTTTTAGATAAATACATTAAATAAATATATTTAAGTTCATAAATGTATAATAATTACTAAATATACCACACTATTTAAGTTGAAAATATTGTAAAAATTAATATTTACATACATATTATATAATTATTAAAGTAAATCAGAATATCAAAGAGTTAATGGTGACCTGATTCATTGCAAATCGTCCAACAATATTCTGTAATGATTGTTCGTGGGTGTGTAATGTGTATATTACTACATCGTAATCTATAAGGAAGTTTTTTAATGAGTCATAACACTCATAACAATAGAATTATGAAGATTGTATTATTGTTCTTATTATTTTACTTAAAACGATACAACTTAGAATAAATATATAAATTGTACATGACTTTTAAAACGTAAAATTTTGGTATAACTCTGAGAACGAAGTAACTTTAATCCTACTAATGGAAAATGCCCTCCCCCCTATGGAGTCTGTAGTCTTTTCCAGCTACATGGAGGATAGTATATGGAGGACCCTCGAATTAATTAAAAACATAATTATACACAATTAATCGTTGTAATACTTCATTAATTTTATTAGATGACATAAACAAAATAACTATAACATTTTAATTCAATATTTTGAAGACAAAGTTAATACTATAAACATTCCATAATTTGTTTACTTATCAATTTAAAAATATAAAATTATCGACAATTATGGTTGAAGACCTTCCCATATTTGCTTATAAGTTATAACTAAATACAACTTAAGAGTAATTCTTGAACTTTATAATAATATATACATGTAGTTCATAATAAAAATAGTTAAAGTTTCATGAACAGAGATGCATAAGATGCATGAAAACGGCAACTGACCACAAGTTACTACATAGTACCTAATAACTTATTTATTTATCATCGAATTTAATTAATACACAATATATCAGTGTTTAGACGCGTATTACTGGAGCAATAGTGTAATATGTTACTAGGTATTCCATTGCCCACTTGCTTAATCATATTATTATTGTAAAACCAGTGTTATATAACAAATTGTATCACATGATACAAAATAAAATAATAACTGGATTATAGAGTAAAACAAACCTACGCTTTACTATGACGTATTTTATAACTATCTACAATAGAAAACATAATACTTTATAATATGATATTACAAGATATAGGAAGGTATAGCAAATACAAACAATTCAATATCTACTTTTTTCATCAAAACAAATGTTAACGATACAGAAAGTAAGTAAAATTAAATGTGTTTATAATATTAAAATTAAAATTTGATTTAATATGGAATGTTTTTCAATAACCTCAATAACCATATTCAGATATAGTTGAGAACATTATTAAAACAATATATATAAGATATATAAACAACGATTTACTAATGTTTTTTGCAATAATAGAATTTTTATTTTAAAGACAGTTATAATTTGGAAATATTTTTTAGTGGCATAAGTATAATGTTTACGTATTATACGTATACAACACGTGTAACTTTTTTAGTGATTTTTATTTAGAGACTGAATCCGTAAAAAAATCCAAAATAAAAATTATTAACTAATTAAAGTAGTGTAACAAATGACATTAATTTTTAACAAACTGCAGAGAGGAAAATTATAAATTAGCAAGCACTTTAAATGTATGATATTTTTATCACTAAATTTTACACTAAGAAAGGAAACGCGTCATAAGTTTACGGAATCCGTAGGCTGACAGATCGCGTAGGCATTCCACCAACATAGAAATACAACTTTGTTCTAACACAACACAGATAACCGTAGCACTAAAAACAATCAACCTCCCCACTTAACCATTCAAATGTCATTACATCGATATTGGTCAATCCTCTATTCAATGTAGGTACATGTTATTAATTAAAATTTCAACGATTGATTTTAATTTCAACAATAAGAATTTTTTTTAGCATAGGCTTAAATAACAAGAAAACAATGATTTAAAACAATTAGCACTTACAAAGTCGGCCAAAACTATGGCTCAGGCGTTTTTTAATTTTTTGAACTTTGCTTAAAGCACCACTCTTCTTTTCTCTCATGGTAACTCCTGAAACAATACAATAGGTAATTATTAATCAAATTTTAAATAATACCAATTTTTAGTTTTACAAAGCAAATTTTGAATTATTTTTTTAATTGTCACAAGGAAATCAAAAAAGTATTTATTTATATTAATAACCACAAATTAAAACGTCAGAACTAAAAACATCAATCTCCAATATTAAATTTTTACCTAATTTCGGTGGTTTTTCAAAAACATCAAAAATAAACTACAGGAGTATCAATTTTATATGATCATTATGCACTCTATGTAAATGACATATTTTATTAAAAAAATCTTAAATACGAACAATATTTATTTAAACAAATGATAAAAAATAAAACAATATAGCATACAAACAATTAAATATTAAATGTATACTTAAAAATTTTATTTTTTAATTTAAAATTCATGCAATAAAACACAAACGAAATAAGTCCGCTGGCGAACGGATCACGAGAACCACTACTAAAAGCAGTAGAAACTGGCAAGCAATGTCAGCTAGTGCCCGTCAGTGTCGCCGTTCGCCGGAGTACAATATTATTGTTCAGTCGCAGAAATTATTACCAGCATAACATACTATGAAAATTAAAGCAAATTAATAAAAACTGAGTTGTTTATAGTAATAAATTATCGAGCTGAAATTACTTTTTATTTAATCTAATATTGCTTAGATTAATATATAGTGACTAGATGCTATTATATATTTAATTAATAACCAAAAAGTATATTTTTTTTTTAATTCAAAAAATACATAATGATATCATATCCTATTTCACCATACACAATAAAACAATATAACAGGCACAGATACCTACAAAATATATTTAATTTAAAAATATTCACTGTCATATTACATGCTATATTATATGACATGATTGTTCTGCAAAATGTTTTCTAAGCAAAATGTATCATTAGTAAAATAATTTCCTAGGTATAATTTAAGTTAACTATAACAAATTAATTGTATTATTATAAGTAGATTGATTAAAAATGAAAAATTAATCAGCAATTGTAATTTTATAAGAAACTTCAATGTTGTAAATATGTTTAAGAACTATTATTTAAAATTAAGGTGTTTTTTTGTTATATTTATTTATTTTACTATCATCCATCTCAAATTCGAATATTCATTAAGGTTAAATTGTATATTTTAAATAGAAAACTAAAATAATTGAACTTGTAATTTACACACTAACAATATGAATGAAAAAAATATTTATACTAAAAATTAATTTTAGCTTAACAAAATTGTTCAATAATTAAAAAAATTATATAGAAATTATCATTTATTATATATATTATATACTAATATTGTATATTAACCATGTGTTATATACTTCAATGAAAATAGGTATCGTAGTTTTGTCTTAAGATTTTTTTTGCGTGTAACCAAATAAAAAAAGGATATATAATATGAAAGTTTCCCCTCAGCACATAAATCTGGATTCCGATCTTACGTTAACCATGCTTGACAGCAAAATCCTTGTCAAAATCAAAAAGGGGATATGGATAGGGGTCTCTTTCTCCTTCACCCACTCACTCGCTACACCCGAAACAATATTCGCCATCTGGCACATAAAGGGTCATCGCAACATCAACTACTACATTTCTACTTCCCTTCCGCTACATCCAAAGTGGCCATAATTAATTGTGATAATTATTATTATAAGGGCCCACACACCGAACAAAACATTTCTTTTTTTACTGGACAATAATATAGGTCGATTGCCTACTAGACCCTATATTTGTATAAATATATATAAACGTTAGTCTTTTATATTATGGAATAAGTCAAATAATAGAAAATCTAAATGACTATGTACTACTGAACTAATATATTATACTTGATTAATAATCAAACAGTATAAAAGTTGTACCAATTATAGCTAGTTTGTGACAATTATAGAAAATGTAATGGATATAAGCATTTCCAATAGTTTACAAATATCCTCTAATATGCTATTATGCATTAAATAATATTTTTATTTTTAAAATAAGGTTTATAGTATTAAACGAGCTAAAGATTAATTGTTGCAATTTGTAAATAATTTTAATTTTATATCTTAGCGGTAAATAAATGTATTGGTTTTAAATTGATGTTTTTTTTTATTTTAATTTTTTTTTTTTGTGTCTGACGTTACTTGTAAGGGTAGTAAAAAATGTTCAATCTTCCACTTTGAAATAGTAGGGCGATTTGAATTATTCAACGAATAATAGCATATTATAATAACATTTTTTAGACATTATATAATTTTCGAAATATTCTGGCTCCTTTAGTATGTTGTTGAAATTTGATATTTAAACAAAATATAATGATTTTAGTTATTTTATTATTTTTTAGTATACAGCAGAGTAACTTTCTTTGGTTTTATATTGATTATGCGAAATTATTCAAAACTGTCATGAGTAATTATAATTTCAATAATTGAACGAATCTGGATGAAACTAATCTAACGAATGCGATATAATTAATGATAAAATTTAATCTACCTACTAACTATACATCCAAGATACTATAATAATAAAAATATCTTTAAATAAATTGCAATATAAAATAAATACGAATAATATATATCTATAATGGTTCATACAACATTAGTTATATATCTAAATAAAAATCGTTATTCAATAATACTAATCATTTTTAGGTAAGTGAAATGTAAACTAAATAAAATACCTTTATCTATATGTACTTATTTATTGTATATGTGTATAGATTCATGTTAAACACCTAACATATTAAGTAAATGGTTTAGATTCATATAGCGTATAAAATAACATAAAGTGCCCGTTACTCGCTTTCGTGTATTCCCACTTTGCATCCCTTAATAAATATGACCTACATAAAAGGTTACACAGAATCCTAGAATAGTTTTTATTCGCTCTCTCCAACATTAATTTCTAATTTAAATTCTGACGGGCACTATTCCCGGGCAGTATAAAAACAGTCGAAGATGGGCGCACAGGATCAATTTTATACCGGAAGAAACCACACACAAGGGACCCCGAACGCAGTATTTCCCTAACCGTATGGCGTCAAAATATTAATTATTCAGAACATTCAACAATAAAACAAACGAGCCAATCACATAGTAATGTTTAATTTGAATTGAAAAGTTTTATTCTTAACAATGAACTTATTACAAACGAATTTTATTAGCACATCCAACTTTTGTTGTCTCTCGAAATACTACACTTTTTGTTTCTCTACTCAAGCCCTTCTATACAAAAACAATTACACCACAAATTCAAGAGAAAACGAATGGAGAGATTAAGTTACCTAGAAAAACGTCCCGACACGTTATTGTCCACCCTCGGTGGTAGGGCTGTGTGAAATTCAATTACGAGGTTGTCGGAATGGTCACGGACAAATTGCAACACGAAGATCTACCCTTGATGTTAGAATTTAATACACTGTATATGATTCAGGGTTCTAAGAATATAGGATATGAAATGTTACGCCTTTCGACATTAACAGCAGCTAGTTATAAACTATAACATATTGTTATAATATGTACTATATACATATATATTATCTACAAAAGAATATCATCTTGAACGGTTCACAGATTTACTAAACGTATTTTAATATTCATATTAAAAATAAGAAGATAATTATAATTATTATAGAAAGTACTAAAGTTATATCAACAAAAATATATATGTATTATAACAAAAACAAATTATTTAAATAAATATTTTTAAAGTTGTTTTGAATTAAATTGTCGATATATTTAAAGACTAAAAATATAATTACATATCGAACAAAAGCCGTAACAATAATAAGTGTACTTCTAAATGTATATCTTAAGTTCAAAAAATAATCATTGCCTGTCTAAATGTTGAACAATTATTACGTTATAGGTTTTTCTTCAAAATGTGTTTATTTTCAAGTATATAAGAAAATATACATTAAAGTTTCAGTTAAAACTCTAAATTAGCAAAATATAATTAAAATTAGGTAGTTTATAATATTCAAATAAATGAAAAGACATATTTTCTATTTGATTTATTTTATCTATCTTACTTAAAGCTATATAAATGAATAGGTTAGGTATAGCCAGGGGTCAACAATAGGCGACCCGTGGGCCATATCCGGCCCGCGAAGGGGAAATAACTGAACCGCCAAAAATAAACTTAATAGATATTTGAATTACTTCTTTCATTAAACTATGAAAGTATAAAAATGTGTATTATTTTTAGTATGAAACATTATTATTTATATTATATTAAATCATTTGCATTAAACGGCTTAAACTGTGTTTTTAGTACAAAATCGAATACATTTATTAACTAATATTTAAGTTTTTTCTAGCCCTCGAATTTTTTTTTTAAATTATCTGGATCACTATAAAAACGTATTGCTGACCCCTGATGTAGCCTATTATTCCAGTTAACACAAATAATCAGTTATATCAGATATATCTTATACCTTGTACTAAAACTAAATTGTATGTTAAGCCAACTAACGTTTAACTCAAGATTCTTTATATTTTTGAAGTTCAAAATAACTAAGATTCAATACAATTAATATAGCAGAATAAATACTAGGTATAACTTTAAAATGTGAAAAAAATATAATGTAATTCCATATAAACTTTTTTAAATATTATAAATATAATACAAAATAATACTTATAATTAGTCCATGGATTATAAATTGACTTTCTATTAAAGATAGTTATCACCTACAAAACCTCCAAAACACAAACAAAAAAAAAAAAATGATAAAGTACATTCAAAGCCAAGTTGGCAATATACCATGTGTCACCAATTCGCCTATGTACTATATAATATACGTGATTAAATAACATGAGTTAGCAGTTTATACAGTACATTAAACGAAACGCTGGTTAGCCAAGCCTAATTCAATTTCCTACCAAAAGAGGAAATTGCATGACACGAGATGGCTGTAGCTAGTGTATTATATGCGGTTATTACAACTAAGGTTAATTAAAACTGACTAATATTTACATAATCGAATAGACAACAGTTCGTGTTGGCGTGTACCTGTACTATATGTATGTATATATATCGTAAATGGCTGAATAAAAATATAAAACATTTTACATAACACTGAGAAAAAAGATAGTGTGGTCTAAAAACTAAACCATAAATCTAACAGTTAGTAAAAAATTAATACCCGAATTTATTCTATTGAATAAATATATTTACCTTATAACCTTAAAAATAATTAAACTTAATTTTTTATCCTCTAACAATCTCGTAAAATATTTTACGCAATTTTATAATGCGTTTCATAGTTAATGCTAATATTACTCAATATAATATCCTAATCAAATATCTACCTATGTTTATATGATATTTTAAAATATGTTTTAAAAATAATTATTTTCAAAATTAGCTACATTTTTATACTTTCAAGTATATTTTAATTTACCTTTAGGTTAACTTAAATTAAAAAAAGAATAAGATGTTTTTATGCTATAATATAGTAGTCTGAGATAGCCCATCCTATGGGACTAACTTATGTTAATATTTTAAAACTGCAATTATTAATACCCATTACGTATTTATAAGGATTGATATAAGCTCTAGACAAAAGGAATGTATGAGAAGGACTAATACGGTGATATATAGTATATAACCTTTTTCAATTGTTTTTATAATACAGATAATTTATTATTTCATTAGTTTTAATTATGATATATCAAAATTTTGACATAAAAAAAGAGTGGAAGTCATTTAAATATTATAACAATAATAAATATTATTACATTAAAAACAAGTCTGCAAGTTAGGATTCCACAAAAAATTGTTTATACATCTGAAACGTTTTGACTATTTTAGATTCTTTTTATTTTTTTATTTTTTATTAAGAACATTACAACGATCTGTACTCAAATTTTAGATTCTAAGCGAAGCAATGAATATATTGGTTTTACAATTATGTTTTTTTTTTTGTGTATGTATCCATCGTTATTTTTAAAAGTATTATTGCGATATTTATTGAAAACAAAAACTAAACATATTCGAAAAAGTCATATGTTATAATAAATTGGTTTATTTGTATAAATATACATAATACCTACATGTGTATATTATGTATAGGTATATGGATTTAATTTATAATTCAATACTTCGAAACGCGACTTAACTACAAAAATTAGCATATCTATATTTATTTATATATATATGATTATTGATCAATAATAACTAATCACCATCAAAGGTAAAATTATATCAATCCACAAGAAATTCAATAGAATACCTAATGAAAATTAAAAAAAAGTTTCAATAGTAACTATAGCAGTTATTTTAAGCATTAAAAACAAACTATAATAAAATATATTGTAATAAGCATTTTAAACATTTTAGATTCCAAGCAAAGCGGTAAATGTATTATAATATTTTCTACGATGATTTGTATTTTTTATATTATAATTTTTTTTTTTTTTGTGTATATCTGTCATCACGTTTTAGCCTTTGGATTTGATAAAATGCTTTAATATTCAACTTTAATCTCTAGTAGCAAATTAAAATTAGTTGGTACTTTGAGGGAGACACTTTCTAGTGTAACACAAAAAATAATAACCGTAGGTACATTAAATTTTCACCTAATGTTTATATTAGCATTTTATATACACCATAAAATTTTCAATACATTTTGACTTAGAATATTTATAGGCATAAGGAATTTTTAATTTTTCTTATTATTGTCAATAAAAAATTTTTCATTTGGTCAAAAACGTGAAATTTTAATGCAAGGTTTCTCATAAATTGTTAATAGTGAAAATTAAAAATAGTTGTGCTTAAGTCCACAATAATTTTTTATATACGTCTAAAGTTTACATTTCGACAAAATCACGAACATTTTCAATCTTTTTTTTATTTAGATATTCATAAAAAATGTTCAGTTCATATCATAGATTTTAAAATTTAACACAAGCTTCCCAAGTTTTATTACCTTTTGCAAAAAAAAAGTTTACTGGAAAGTTAAACTAATTTTTTATGAGCGTTTGAACTTAGACATTTTATATTCATCCGTAAACTAATGATTTTTATGGAACGATTTTCTTCTTGTAGTAATTCAAAAATGAATAATCGTAGATACTTAAAATTTTCACCATATGTTTATTTTATCATTTTCTATACATGGTACAATTTTTAAAATATTTAGACTCTTTTTGAGCTATACATGCTAATAAACAAGGCTTCTAAGTAGTTGTTCTGGCGACCATTTAAATATAAAAAATACATAAGCACATTTTGTTTTATACAAGCATTCAAATATCTACACATTTTTACGAAATATGATACATATATGTAGTTTAAATTCATAACAATTTTCAATTTCAATAGCTTTATATGCAACACATAGTTCTTTTAACATAAGTTTTTACTACAGCATTCTAAAAATATTAAAAATACATTGCCATAAATTTTTTATAGACATTTGAAAAAATTGTCCAACGAAGAATCTTGACAAAATTGAATATTTAAACAAAAAATAACTTTTTTGATTATTATGTTGTAATTTAAAAAATATTTAAAGATTTGAAACTATTTTACATTAGTCACTACGTATATTATTTATTATACACATTTAAAATTAAAATAAATTAATACTAATTGTAAGCTATTATTATACCTACCACGTAACGATTCACACAACTTAACTATACGCGGTATTAACGTATAAATTAACAATAATATTATCAAATATATGTGTTGTAGATGGTAAGAATTAGTCCAACATATAATTGTATTGCTTACAGAACAAAAAATTAGTAATAGCAATATAAATAAAATATGTCCTTAGAAATAGAGGCTGATTTATCGTTATTTCGAAAATTATTAATATGATGATATACTAGCGTGTATAAGTTGTCTCCGTCTTACAAACGAATAACATAGTAAATTTGTGTTTTGCAGCTTTAATTTTGTATTGTTAATTTTAATATAGGTTAAGGTGAATTGACCTATTATACAATTTTAAAGAAAAGGGCATTATCTATTGCAAGTCATAAGTTTTTATTTCAATTATCAAATGAGTTATAATCATTTTAAAATTATAATATTTTACAAAGATAAAATTGATTATTCTGAACGGAAATTGTGCACTATGTTAGAAGTTGTATCATGTAATGTTCCTATAACTTTTTTAAAAATAGGTTTTTTTACATAATTTGACATTTTTACAAACAATATGCTTTAGGCAATACATATTTGTATCGTTATCTATTTTTTACATTTTTGAATGTCTATATACATTTTCTATTTTATATTATAAAGCAGTATATTTTTAAAGTTCGATTCATAAAAATTTATTTTTGAACGACTAGATAGTTCATTGCTTTTAACTTTTAAGTTATAACATATAAGTCAACATTTTACGGAATACTAAAAATAAAAACCGGATAATTGGCTTTGCTGTACAGTATAGGAGTCGACAGTCAATGTACCTCATCATTAAGTATTGAGTAGGTCACTGTAATGGATGTATTAAATTTGAATGCAATAAATACGAAAATGATTCTGAGCGGAGACGGTCAATCAGCCTAAGTACTTTTAAGGATATACTGTAATAAATTTATATTACTATAACTTAGTAAATATATCATACTTAGTTATATACATCAAAACATAAGGGTTTGTCTTCTTTTGTATATTTTTATCTAATTGCCGTTATTTTATATAAAAAAACAATTTTTCGTCGAAATTATTATACGTAATAATTTCAGCAACTCTAGGCAATAAAATCCAATATTACAATACCTTAGGTCATCGTTACACGACTATGATAGGCCGTATTTCATTTGATGTTTGCGATATAGCGGTATATAGTGTAAAGAAACAATATTCCATCCACAAAACTTCGATAAAAGGGGAGAAACTCCAGAAATAAAGAGGGCGCAATAAATTACTGTTCACACCCTTGAGAGGCAATCGACCATAATGTATGCGTTTATCCAGAAGCTCAGCAGGAGACTCTCAGACGTGTAATAATTATTTTAGAACGTAAATTATCATCAGGGGCCTAGAATGATCTCCATTTGAAAACTACAGTTCATTTGGGATGGAAATATTCAAACTAAACTAATGACACACAAATATTCACTTTCTGTTATGTTTTTATACTTAAAAGGTTTCAATGATTTTAGTAAAGCTTTTTAACATTTTATGCAATACAATACTAATTGGATATTAATCCGAACACTGATAAAAGTTTATTGACTCAGTATATACAAAAAAAAGCAGCTAGAGCAATATGACACTCTAATGAGGACTGAGTTAAGTAACAAAAGTTTTTTAAAACCAAAATTGTTATTAAGTATTTAAAAATATTATTATTAATTAACACAACATAAAATGAAAAAGCATGTTATCTATTAAGTGATTAAAGCTTTAAGTATCAGAATTATAACTCAAACAGTTAAATAAATTAGTGATAAAATGCTTAATTATTTTTATTTTTATTTACATCAATTATAATTTTTTTCTTAAATTTATTTAATCACTAGTAGGAACCTATTTTACTAGATACATACAACTTAACTACCTTGCTATTTGCATAACTGCATGTATTATATATTTCACAAAAATTGTTCACAGATACAATTAAGCTAAGAATTTACACACTGCATTTCTGATCTAATTTTAATTGCATAACCTAATCATTATTTTAGTTAAGTAAAATACAAAATTACTATTTAAATAAATAATACAAAGCACATTATCTGCTTATTAATATAGTAGTTTTTTTTAATAATAAATCTTATATTAGATATATCAATATTTTACTGAAAATTTGCAAAAAAGTTAATTTATAAGTAATTTAGGTATATACTATATATATATATATATATATTTTTTAATTAGTACTAAGATGTATAAAATTAAAAATTAATTATTTTTAAATGAAAACTGTGATCAGAAAATAGGCACATACATAATCTACCCATGGAAATAACCAGGGCAATTAAAAATAAATCTATTCTAGGCTTAACAGTAAAATGAATATGAAACATGTCTATTTGGTACAAACAATACTAAAACAGTATAAAAAAATTTTTTTGAAAAATTTTAACTAAAATAACATTGAGACTGTACTCTTAAAAATACATAGTTCAAGTTTTGCAAAAATTGACTAGTAATTAATAATTTGTGAACATGAAACTGAGTTGTGTAGGAAATGAAAATACATAAAAAGTACTAAGGAAGGTTGGTTCTTTTAAATTTTTTTTTAAATTATACATACATTTAAAACAAAGCAAAAAATAAGATTTCTGATAATTGGTAAGTGAAATAATAAAAAAAAAATATTTATTATATACCTGTTTTATTTAATAGATATTTAAAGTTCTCAATATGTACACCAAATTTCTAATAAGTAAGTAAACATTAAGTGGTTAATAGTTATGCAAAACAACTTAATAATCAAAAAATCAATAATACATAGATTAATTTATAAAGCATACAATTTTGCTTCTCAATTAAGTTATAATAAATAAAAATTTAAAATTGTTTAGGTACAGATCAGTTAATTTAAATTAAATTAATTAACAAGTATAAATATAGCAAACCAAACTTGACTTAAACACAAAATATTAATAATATTACAAGTTAAACCAAAAAAATTAAGTGTTTCTTCAATTGATCTGATCAAATGTATTAATTACTTTATTAAATCGAACCTACCTACTAACAATAAAGTATTCTACGCTAACCTAACATAACCTAGTGAATTTTAACAAGGTTATTGGGCAATTTTAACTTTGAATTCAATAGAAGTAGGGAAGTCAGAGTTCAACACTACTGTAATCGTTAGTTGACAAACGTGAAAACTGGGTATTCTCTATTGGAAATAGAGTATAGGTATTAAATTAAAAAAACATACAATTAGTTGCTTTTGCTTATAGGATTGAAATTGAAAAAAAAATGTTATTTGTTTGCAAATATATTATTATTAACTATTATTTTACAATAGAGGTAAGTTACCTGTCAAATATTAAACCTTATAGGTACCTACCATAAAATCTCAATAGACTAAAAAATCAAAAATTCTTCACAAATTGTATCATACAATATAGTATGATAGCGATCAGGAATTATTGTCAACCTTAACTAAATATTTTATTACCTATATATATTTATATATTTGGTTTTAGAGTTGAGTTATTAATACAATTATAGGTACTTAGTCAAAATTTCATTATAGGTAAACTTAGTATAAATTAATAAAAATATTAGTATTTATAGAATATACCAGCAAGGATTATACAAATAAACACAATAGCATTATTTATAGAATTATTAAAGTAACTAGATAAATAAATTAGACTTCAAATTTAAACAATTCTGTTCATTTCATCTTCAAACAATTTTGTAGTAATGAATAAAAAAATAACAATAGTTATAAATGCTTCTTACACAAATACCTAGGTACCCTTATTTTGTCTTAGGAAGTGCATAATATATAGGTTACGGCGCTTATATATAAGATAGACATAGGTATAAAATAAGTATGTCACCGAATGTTTGATAAAAAATAAAAACATCAGTGGTTGAAATATTTTATTTTATAGGTAAAAGTAATAATTTAAACATGAATCAACTTTGAAATTTCTATATTACTACTAAGATAATATTAAAAATAATATCAAAGTATACATACTATGTACTATTAAATTAAATATTTGGTTTCAAAATAATCAACAATGTATTACTCTATCATTTAAAATCTCATAAAATGAATAAAGAATAAATCTCATCAAAACTATGATATATTATCTATATTTAATAAAAAAAAAACCTAATTTTCAATCCAGCCATCTAATCATTAATAATGTATATGATTACTCTGATAGAAATTAATACTAAATTGTTTCTACTAGAAATGCATGTGTAAACTTCACACAATAAGCTGCTTGATACAATTTTTGTAGAATTTACATTCTTTGTAAATATTATTCAGTTGGCTTGGTGACAAAATTAAAATCCATGTTTACACAAATTTCAAGCTATAACCTACATAGTATTATGATCACATTCATTCAATTTGTGTTTGAATCCTGTTATTTAAAATAACTAATATTTGAATCGTAATTCAAATATAAATACAATAATAATGTTAAGAGACTGCGGTCAAAACGGAACAAAATGTATTAATATATCTACATACCATCTTTCAATTTGGACGTAGAGTTGTTGCAGTTTGGCTGGCAGTACATGCTGTGTCATTTGTAAATCAAAAGAACTGGAGAAAAAAAAAATTAAAAATATATAATATTAAAGATTACCGACGGATCGAATTTCAACACTTAAACTAAAAGGACGTTATCAGACATTTCATTTTGTACATGATTATATTATTTTTTATTATTATTATTATTGTTACTATTTTACTTAATAATTACAGTAGTCGTTCTTGTTGCGCGTGTAATAATGAACGGACGTGTTATCTCATTTGTTGTTTTTCGTAACTCCGTTTTATCCCCTTTATCTGCGTGGGTGACCGTCTGTTTTGCAGACGGCACACAGTGCGGCCAACCGGCGCAAACCGAAATGTCTCCGGCACCGCCGATCGAAACTTCGACGTTGACGCCGAGTCACCGAAGCACACGGGACACAACCACGACTGCCTGTGAGCTGCAGCTGCTATCTCCTGTCGAAATAATAACGCAATTTTGACGATTGCCCCGACGACGCCGGGACGGCTTAATAGCTATATTATCGCACCAGCGGTACTACTAAATACTATTACAAACTCAACATTAGTCATTACCCCAGAGCCGAGCGTTTATCAACAAGAATAATATTATATATTTTACTAATGTTATTTTGGTAAAATAAAATATCTCAAATCGTGGTTATTGTATTTTCATTTTCGATCCACGATAAATATTTTCTGATTGTCCGGGCCGGACACACTGTTCCCTCCCCTCGATTTCACACGTCGACTCGTGTGCGCGCGTTTAACCAATTCGCCGCCGTGGCTGCAATTGTGTACACTATACAAACCACTCGATTTGCGACCTGCCGCCGCCTGCCGAGCTCATCGAGTTTTTACCCACACTCGAATACGGCCGTGTCACGTATGTAGTGCGGAGGGAGTGAACTGACCTACCGTTTTTTTTTTTTTTTTTATATCCAATACCATCATTATTATTATTATTTTCATACACGTCACACGATTACACGAACGGGTACAAACTACGAATCACTCGTGACCTTAATCATCAGACTTTAAATGTTACGAAAAAATAAAAACAAAAACGGGAACGACTTACGAAGAGACAATCCTTGACTATATTTATTAAATTTTAAAGTGATCGGTTGCTCACACAACCGAATTAAGAAAACGGAAAATACTACCACCAATTGATTCTAATAAATATTAATTGCACTTACATTTACTCCACTTTGCTAACCAATCTAAAAAAACTAAAATAATTTTATTTATAATGGGAACTATAATAAAACCATAAAACAGTTCTTTTTAATTTATTTATTATCTCTCAGACTATTGATCATAAAATTATATAAATATTAGTTGTATTTCAACGAATTATTACTAAACAATTATTTACTTATAATGTATATGATTCGATAAAATACATAATATACATATTTATATTAATAATTTATAAAATGTGAACTGTACTACTGTTTACTGTTGATAAGATTACAGTGACAAAATAAAATCATTAAATAACCTGTAGATGAAGTGGACTGGTAGGCGGTACAGTATTATTCAATGAAACACTAATTACTATAGTAATAATAAGTAATAACTAGTATCTAAGTAATAATGTAGGTAATATTGTAAAATGATCAACAGCCCCACTGCCCACTAGTCAAATATTGAACCCGGTGTGCTACAAGTTATAACACTGAACAAGCATGCTGGGCTGGCCAATCCACCTCTGTATTATAGTACTAAGTTTAATATAATATATTAATGTATGAGAGAAGGTATATTATGTATGCCTCGTCCTCACGTATACTCTGAAATGACATTATATAAATATGTGCGGCATATTTACTACTATATTAGTGTTTATACTTTATTCCCACAAACATTGAACCATAATATAATTTGCATTATTAATTATTATATTATGGCCTCCGTACTATCCTACTGTTATTAATAGTATTATACAGTGGCATCCGGTTCAAAATAATATTATTTAATCACTAAAAGCTTTAAACTGTGAAATAAATTACCTAATATTTTGGCTCGGCACTAATAAATTTAATCTAGAATAATATGATATATTAATGCAGCAATTATTAGATACCTACCCACCTATAAATTATAATAAAAGATTTTTGTATTTCTTTCAACAACAAAACTAATGGTACCTATACAAAATATTGTTTACAAAATAACAAAATATTATAGTTTCGTGTTTTTATAATAATACTAATAATATTAGTATTGTTATAAAAACATAATAATAATAATAATATATAATAATACAATATTATAATAATATATATATTATATATTATAATACATATATTATACCTATAGGCATGTAATGGAATTAATTTTTGTAGTAATAAGTTTTATGTTATAAGTAATAGGCGTCACTAAGGGTTATCGGTGGCCCGAATAGGGGGAGGAGGTACTTTTGTTACTCCATACATTTTTTGGGGGTAGCAAGGGTATCGTTTCCTACAATGCTACCACAAAATTATATTTATTATTAAATTTTTTGATTTTTAAAATGTACTTACACTATATTTTAAGATCAGAAGGGTACAAAATATTATATTTTGTGATAATGTGATAGTATTAATTGTTTATTGATTTAAGGATACAAATTTTGTTAAATAAACAACAGGCAGTTTTTTGTAAATACATTTTTTTTTTTGTTACACAGAATTTTGACCCTAGTGACGCCCCTGCTATAAGTTATCTACAGAAATATTGGTACAGATACATATTTTTGAGATCACAGATGTAAAATTAAATTCCACAAAATTACAACATTTTTGAATAATGAATTAATTTACAACTTATTTTAAGTACAATGTAATGCGTAAAAATATTAATGTATTATATATGAGTACTCTTGTACTCTAATTAGTACTTGTACTAATTCCTGGATTAAAGTACAATAATTTATTTAAAATAAATAATATATAAATAATAATATTAGATATATGAATTTCGGTATACTAGGCAGTAGGAAAAACGAATATTTTTTAAGTGCGTTCTTTGGAGATTTTTTTGTGTTTTGTGCTGGATAGCCTGAAGATAGGTTATATGCAGAATAATAATCAATAGGCATTCACAACTTAAAGGTAATAAAATCCGAGTTAGGGACCAAGCTTTATACTGTAATTTTTAAACATTAAAATAAATAAAATATGGTACATACCTAGAATTAGAAGATTAAAATAACAAAGAAACTCGATACCTGCAATACTACAAAATAAATAATATATCTATAATAGCCCGTTTAATGAATATTGATTACATAATATTTAATATACCTATGGTAATTCAAAATTTTATCAATTTAATAAAAAAAAATGTATGGATACCTAATAATATACAAATAACTATGTTTTATTTTAATGAATTTATACATTTAATCAAAATAATTTAAGATTTATATTTAGTATTATTGTATTTTTACATTTTATCAATTTAACCATCCGCAGTTATCTATCGCAAACATGCAATGGAATCTACAAAACGAACAAAAAACATTACGATGCTTTTAATTTTAATTAAAAAATAAATAAATACAATATATATATATATATATATATGTGTGTGTGTGTGTGTTATGGCAAGATGTTGAAAGATGGATAGTAAAGAGTATGATGTCTGAAGTATTATGTCTTATCTTTAACTGAATAAAAACATAAATAACTCAAATCGAATAAAAGAATTTCTTTCGTGATCAAAGCTCATAATTTGAATAGATAGTGAATACTTATATAATTTAATAAGTAGAATATTATTAAAAAAAAAAAAAAATGAAATGGATTTAGGTGGTAGTGTTTTTTTTAAGCATTACGAGCCATTTAGATTTTTTTCATTTAGATCAGTACAAAATATAATACATAAAAAATACATTTTTATATTTTATGTATAAATACGAGTAGCTACCTATATGATGCATTATTTTCCGTGTAACTATATTGTCTATATTGTACATTTATTATTTCAGTATAGATGCAGTTTAGTTCCCACGTGATTATTGAATAACGAATTGTTTTACAATTTATTTATCCGCGACAATAACGATCAACAATGAAACAACAAAAAAAAAAAACGATCATTAGTATGCAAGTTTGCAGTGGGTCGTTAAAATTAAAAAAATTTCCAAAACTGGTCGTTTCGTTAACGGTTTTAGAAATTCTTGTCTCTGAAATACGTAGGTATAAGTATAAGGTGGTTATAACATATTATATGAGTTAGGTACAGTAGGTACATAATAATATAATTCTGTATCACTTATATTATTATTATACATAAACACAAACAAACTTACATATAGGCCTAACTAATGGCGTTGGGAAATATTTTGCGGAAGAAATATTGGTTCATCTCCTTCGACTACCTATTCCTTTAGACTCTAGGATTATATAGGAGCTGTGTTTTTTTTTTTTTTTGTCAAATGTATAGACACCTATAGGCTATATTAAATTCAACTAAATTGACTCGTTTTGCAATAAAGAAAAACTTTTAGTACATATTGATATTTTTTTTAACATATATTGATATGTTATAATTGTATTAATTTTAAACAGTTGTTTAATTGTTTGTTTACTGTTTTTTGTACAAATATACATTATTATCCTTTTTATATTAAGTTTGCCTCACTCCTCTCATAAAAGTTGGCCTTCGAGTAGACACCTGACAATAACATAAATTAATTTCCTATGAATAACGCAGTTTATTTTTATCATGTAGGTATATTGTTTATTATATAATTGAATAAAATAAATGTGTAGCATTGAATAAAGTCTGAAGCTTTTTTAATTCACAAGGTTATTTTGATAAAAAATATAGCAATATTCGACCAAAGTCAGCACATTTATTATGATTGTAACAATATTAAATTATGTTCTCAAATGAATAAAACACTTACAGACCAAAACACTTATTTTATATACAACTTTCTAATTTTGTGAAGATTTTCTAAATTTATCATATTATGATTTTATAAGTAAGGTAGTAACTAAAATGTAAAATATAATTAAGAATTACGGAAAATGTGGAAAATCAGTATAATAAGAACAGTATAAAGGTCTATTTACAAACAGCAGTGACGTGACAGTGCCGTGACCGTGCCGTACCCGTTTCGGGATTCCACCGGCCGTGATTTCTATTCACATTGGTCAGTGATTCATCCGTCGTTAAGTAGTGTGCATCGTATCTGCCACGATTACTTTGTTTTCGGAAAATGAACTTTTGATGATTGCATTGATTTTGGACGAAGAGGAAGAAGAAGAAATAGTAAAAAAAAAACGGATATGGGTTCATCAGGCATGGAAGAAAAAGCCAACAGAAGGGGAATTTTCTACTCTATATAAGGAATTGATGGATGATGGAACAAAATTTTTTGAATACTTTAGAATGTCGGAAAATTTATTCAACTTATTGTTAAGCAAATTAGAAATCCATCTAAAAAATCAAGACACACACTGGAGAAAAGCTATTGATGTATTTCTTATAATATAATATTTATATAAATAATGTATTTCTTACCAGTTGTTTCAATTTCTTCTGCTATTTTACTCCAAATAGTATTCTTGTAATCTGTGTCCATGTACTTTGCATGAGATAAATCATACAATACGGAATATTTCCGCACTAATTCTATAAGTCTTTCGTCGTTCATTTTTACAAAAATTGAGAGTCAATGAATTACAACAAAAGTCACTGCCGTGAAATATTAAAAATATCGTCGGCAAGTAATCGCAAATGCACGGTACGACGACGGCGACAACACTTTTCGTCGATACGGTCACGCGCCGGACGAGTGAGAACATCATGCTTATCTTTCCTTTAAGAATATTATTAATTTCGCCAGGGAATCCTGGAACGGTCACGGCACTGTCACGTCACTGCTGTGTGTAAATATACCTTAATAGTTGAAAATATATTCCATGGTTTAACAAATTGCAAAGTATTACGACATTAGTCATTATGTACCTAAAAACATCGACAATACGGTCATTGTGTTACGAAATCAAGAATGAGGATTGTGTTAATATATATTTTTACTGCATTTTAATGCTGATCAATTAAATGATACAGCCATAATTTATAAATGTATAATGTACTTATGTGTATTAAAAATATCGCATGCAACTTGGACATATCCATTTAAAATATAGCACGCTGAATTCGTGCAAAATGTTATTTATGCAAGCGATTTGGATAGATCAACACTGTGTTATTCAATAGCCGATAATATAATGAAAAAAGATTATTTTAGGTTCAATTTAATTTTAACCAGAGTAATTACATTTTGTAAATGTTTTCTTTTTTTATTCATATGAACTTCGTTTTTAAGTTTTACAATAGTTAATAATATTATAAATTATAATGTATGATAGGACTGTAAATAATATTATAGTCGACTATTCAAAAATAACATTTCTTATTTTAACCATATAGGATTTTTAATTAAATTTTATATTTCTTCTCTCAATTTTTGTAAAATATAACATTTCTTTTTTATAATATTTTAGTAGTTAGATTAATGGTATGCTATATAATTTATATATTTAATAATTAATACATTTAAAATAATTGTAAAAATACTTTTTAAGTGAACAATACAATTTTTTATTTTTAATAATTAGGTTGAAAATTAATAGATAGCATATTTTATTATAATATATGAGGGTGTATAGAGTGCATATTGTTTGTGAAGGAAGTAAAGTTCCTTTAATAAAATATTTTCAACTGTAAAGTTTACAATTTTTACTTTATGATTTCGTAATTTTATACAGTAATAGTTTAACAGGTAATCGTATGTATTCTATCAAGTTCGTACTAACTAGCTGTACCTACATATATATATTTTTAATTTTGTAAGATATTTCATATGACTTTGCAGTTTTAGATGTTTTTACAAAGCTGTTATCTATTAAATAATATGAACTAGACATTATTTATTATTCATAAAACTATATTTAAATTATAGAACTCAATAACTCAAGTAAATTATTTGAATAGCTATTGTCCAAACCTAGAGATCAGAAAGAACTGACGATGTAAAGAAAAGGAACAAAAAAAATGAGCATCTGGCTATTTGAGTCCGGAATATTGTAAATTGTAATAAATGAATCGATCGTTCCCCTGTGCACTTAGGTAGTAAAAATTTCAAACTTCCGAGTAGTGTGCATCTGTTGTGTTGAATAAAAAAAAATTACGTGCACAAGATAATATATCGGAGAATCAAAATCTGCGAATGTTATTATTAATTATTTTTTTAACTCATTATGCAATACGGTTTCAGTTTAATTAGCTTCTGTTTTTCGAGTGTCATAAAAACAGGATTTTCAAAAGTTGTATAGTAAGTACCTATATAGTTATACACAACTTATAAATTATAACTTACATATACGTAGTGTGCCAGCGTGTTTCGCTTATCTCCCAAAATATAGGAAATACGATAATAATTATTATTTATATAATATATTATTTCCGACGGCCAGCAATTTTATTTGTAGATTTTCAAAACTACCGGGATGATGATAATATTATTATTATTATTATTATTATTGTATAATTATGATAAATAACCTGATCGGGACAGTCGTTCCGACCGATAAATCGGACTATGACATTTCAGTTGTACGATTGCGGAGTGACGTGTCGGCTCCTCTGCTTTTATAATACAGCAATATTCCATTACGCGATATTATTATATTATGTTATACGGGCAACAGTTGTTGCGTGTACTATATAATGGAACGAAATTGTACTTATTATCGTAACGATAACGGTGTGCAGCGTTAGACGCGATGACGTCACATACCGATAACAGTGACTAATATCAATATTATGTGGAATTATTATTCAGCTACGAATCAATTATCTGGATAATATAAATATTTAATAATTTCTGGTCTTATATAGATAAATTATAATTTATAATTTATGTTATAATTATGTAATAATATAACAATAAAATAATAGTATATTATAATTTATTATACAACCATCGACCTTCGAATTGCATATTGTAAAATTTTAATTTTAATTTTAATCACGCAGAACGAGTGATAAAAAAATTGTGATTAAATGATAAATGACAATTTTATAGTGAAGTAAGCATATAGCTGTAGTCTTACGCCTGTTGTGTACAATAGTTCGGTATGAGCCGATACTGTCCGTTAGTCAGTCAGTCCTGGTTTAATTCCGGATTTGACGACGTTTAAATTATTTTTGAGTTTGCACTTAAGGAATATTCAACACAAAACAAATTGTTTCAAAATTTTACTTATTTATTTAATTATCCAAAACACCGTTATAAAATAAAAGAGACATTAAACTTAACAGAATCCCTGATTCTTTACGACTGTCTAATAAAATGCATACATCAACCAGTGATTGCGTTGTAATAAGAATTGCAAATGACATTATGCTTACATGGCTAAAATATCCTAACTACCTAATATATTCTTAATACTACAGTCAAGGGTTCCCACACGCCACATTACCTCTAATTTGGGTATACGGACAATTGGCCCCCGGCTAACATTTTTCCTTGAGACAATGAACATTTTTTAGTAACATTTTACTAAAATATTACTAAAAAATAAATATAAATATTACTTACAAACGCATCAGTTTTAATTTAATGGCATTTTTGAATGGGTATACGAATAGGTATAATAGTAAATAAATATAATCATAATATATATGTGTAAGAATTTTGATGGGTTATATAAGTATAACACTACTAGCATTACAATACCAACTATTTTTAGCAAACTATAATAAAATATTTCTTTTGATAAATAATACTCTTTTATTGCTGAACGACTGATTTCCCTTCATATTTTAACTGTTTACTGAGATACCGAATAATTATCACTGTATATCCGTTTAGTTCGTATCTATTGGTAGTAATAATAATAGAGTATTCAATAGAATGTTTTAAAAACAGGCACGGGATAATTAAATTGGGATGCCAAAATTTTTTGTATGTTTTCCAAAAGCCTGTTACAAATAGTAAACGTTGAGTTAAAGGTAACTTTTAAGCCGGGGACCAATTGTGCGTGTATAAAATTGTGAGGAGGGCCAATTGTTTTTGTTAAAACTGTTAAAATTATTTTATTGATTCAAGTACCTAGTTCAGTTGATTAAAAATATACATCTATAATTTATTATATTTATTAAAAATTTGGAAATATTATACAATAGGACAATAGGCAAAAAAATAATTTCATATCAAATAATATTATAATATTATTAAACAGTAAATTTAAAAGAAAAACGGGGAGGAAATGTCCGCATCAAAAATATATCGAGGAGAAAATGTTCGCGATTTATATAATATACCTTAGATATCAAATTATTGACTTTATAATATAAATACTTCTTAGTTTTCAGTTTTTTTTTGTTAAGTTTTTGATTAAAAACTTATATTCAAATAATCTTAATATATTGTGTTACAATTATTATAAATTTAATAGTATCACTAATAGTATTTATAAGTATATGATCGTATAGGTATTGATTTTATTAAAATATAAAATGTTTATATCGTAAAAAAAAAATGCCCAACTATATTGACTATACTAAATAAATGATGGTATTTCGATTATATTGTGAAGCGTGCGGCGTTTGCAATGCATTGTTAATATTATATATTATTATGTCGAGGGCGCAAATCCGTCGGGGTTTAAGACAGTCTAAGCGCCGCCGTGCCGCCACAGTCGACGCCACTGCGACCGCCGACGCGACTACTATCGCTCTCACAGACCTTTTAAAAGAAATACACGCTTATTACGAGTCGGCTCGTCCGACCTACTGTGACTTCATAAAATATTTATGCGTTTTTGTGGAAGTAAAAAATAAACCCCGTCTAGGTCGTTTTATATGTCACTGTGTTGTAAAAACTGCGAACTTTTGTCCCCCGCCTGCTTAAAACCATTTCGAAGAGAGTGTGACCGATTTCTTTTTCACATTTCTATTAAAAAAAACATTTTCAAACATTAAAATGTACATGATACGTTGTTTTTCGAGTAGATACCTACTTTAATTTAATAACTTCGCTTTGCGTAGTTTTTAAAAACATTTTTTTTTTTGTTTCCTATATTTTTGCAGATATTATGGGTATTAATTATACCCGCCTAAGTCGTTATCAAATCTCCAAATTATTATTACATTTCATACCTACCTTAAATTATATTATTATTATCAACGGTATATGTTCCTATGCATTTTGTTATATTTTATCAAAAATGTACATTATAGTATAAAAAATTCATTATTTTTAAAAATGTGTGCATAAATAAAAGGTTGATAAGTGGGCACTACTCTGTGGCATAGGTGCCACTAGACCAAGATACTTTTGAGGGTGCACAAATTGTATAGAACTCCCAAACTCACAGAACCTTCACACTGTATATATATATATTATATTAAAAATAATTTAAAATGTATATTTATATAGGTACTCTATTTTAATATGAGTAAAATAGTTGCAGCAAATCAAAATTGCAGTCACTACTATTTTAATATGATTTTTCTGTCCAGCAAATTATATTTATTGAAATTACTGCTAGTTCAGGACTACGTCTATGAGACGATCCCTCTATCGACTACTCAATTCAATAATAGCGTTATTAAAATTATTTTTATTTAGCTGAAAACTTTTTAAATTGGGCTGATTTTAACTAGAAGTGGAAAAGTTTGAAACTGGAAGTCCCAAATCGTCAATTTCTTTTTTAATATTATTTTTGTTTTGTTTTTTTTTTGTTTTTAAATACTTTATAGATTTTATTATTTGTGATATAAACATCGAAATATTTTATTTTCAGAAAAAAGGAATCTCAAGACATTTTTGAAATAATACAATTTAACTATTTATTTGTGTTATAACAAATTATAAACAAGAAAACAATGTAAACGCATTTACATATTATTTCATAATATTATGCTATAGCTGGGAACATAATAGTGAAGTACTAATTATATTTCTTAGTATAAAAAATAGGTATAGTACAACATTTTTGTATTTATTTTTAATATTTACTTCAAAATGTAACAGAAGAATACTTTTATTTTTTGTGAGTTAAAAAACTTAGGGGTGCACACGTCCCCAGTGCACCCCTCTAGTTTTGCCAACATTCTGCTATACATACGATGTCGTGGGTCATTGTAATAGGTGTGTTACATTTGAATTCAGTTATATGAAAAATGATTCTGAGTGAAGCATATATTATAGGTACTAAGAACATATGATATTATTGTTATATTTAAGCAATTTATTGCCGAAAACATTGCATTTGAAAACTGAATTGTGGGTATAAAATATAATAATATACTTTAAAAATTTCCAGTATCTACTCACAAATAATATTTAGAAATTAGAGAAAAATAACTATAATTGTTATTCTTTGTTTAAATATCTAATTTTGTCCTAATTTGAACTTAAAATATCTATAAAAATAAAAACCATGTTTATACGAGGTCTGTTCAAAAAGTTCCAGAACTATCGTTTCTAAAAATAGAAAAATTACATTATTGTAAATGTTATTATATCAAAATAAAATAGAGATAAGCAGCTATCTTTTCAATTAAATCCCAAATGTTTATTGCTATCGAATCATTAACTGTGCGCGTTCAAAGTAGACGAGTCGTGTGTATTGTGCGATTTTTAAGATGAGTAATTTTCACGAACAACGTAT
>JACXSJ010000635.1:148306-205826 GCA_014851325.1 Pentalonia nigronervosa | reverse complement strand
GGAATGGAATATGGTCTGCAGGAGGGACAAACATTTGAAATTGAATTAAAGCGTCAATATACGTATACGTATACATCGTTACGCTGCCGTTCCAGACCGTAGCAGGTGGTCGCATAGAATGAGAACCATTGTCTACACGGCGGGTGTGGTTCGGGGTACGGCGGCGGCCAGCCGCCAGTTTTCGTTGCGTAGACTATACATGGACTTTATTATTACATATCCAACACGCGTATCCGTTTTTTTATCGTCCGTTAGACAACGGAAAATCGTTCCGAAAACTAAAATACGTGTTGGCGAATCGCTCGCATATATATTTATATATATATATATAATATGGCTGATAGCATGTATATACGTATTGAATATTGATAATACGACGTACACACCCGCGTACAATAATAATAATATAAATCGTGTACATATTATATATCTAGGTATTGAGTCGGAACAAAATCGAAATCGTAATCGACGACCTTGGCACACCGCGTATTATCTCACCCTTACAATAACGGTAATAATTAATAATAGTATAGGTAGGTACCTATAAATATTGAAATAAGGTAAAGAGAAGTGTGTTCGTGGCACACAATATGTATTATGCAATTGTGTGATATTTCTTTCAGCGTTTGTCACGATCATAATTATTTTCCGGTTTATTAGCAGGTTCTCATCAACAAAGATGTAGAACCTTATAGTACCTTAAACTTTAGACGCCATTTAGATTATGGTTACCGGTAAATAGCTGGTAACTACGTAGCGTATACCTATCCGTTCGCTATAGAAACGCTGAAAAAATTACAGTCAAATTACGTATTATATCACGATCCTTTAACCTTCCTTTGTTTTACTTATCGTTATTATTTGTTAATGTTTAGTTCACCTAACCGTGGCAAACCTTTCAATAATTTCAATTCAATACAATAATTATAATGTTATTATTTTAAAAAAACAATAATATAGTTGCCTCAATGGCTTAGCGGTATAGCTTGAGACCGTGGCGCGCATAATATACGAATATTATAATATTATCTAACGGTCGGTTTCATAAAAAAAAAAAAGGAGGGTGGAAGGGTGTGTTTAGTTTTTGTACACAGTTTTCGTAAAAACTACTAGACTAAATTCGTAAAACGACAAAGCGTTATATTTCTACGCCACGGGTTCAGCCTATAAAGTGCTTGAAACTTTTGAGCTTATTTCATACCACTAGAAAAACGTATAAGAAGCACACACGTCTTTGTAAAAATAGGTAGGTAGGTATTACAACCTGCAACAACCGAATGATCTAAAAAGGCGAAAGTCAAGTTATCGGTTGGGGAGGGGGAGATAGGGGTGTTGTTCGCCCTTTACAAATACACCGTACCCATTGGAAATCATTACTTCGCATTTTTTCCAGTGCATAATATATAACACTATGGTCACGGCATTTCTACGTATTATACAGTGAGCGAACGCCGAAACGAGTCTAGCGTGCTGTGGTGTTCCGCGTTTCCATAAAATATTCATGGGACAAGTGGAGCGGTTAATTTTTTATCCATCGCTACAACTGCATACACACACTTATAGGTGTACGCATATATAACGCGCTCTCCGCTTCTCCCCGCCGCCGCATATTAACGTTTCGCCCCCGGGGGCTGGGGCGTCGTATTCGGAGGGGTGGAAAGGGTTGTGAAGTTAGGGAGCGTTTCCGAGAGCCTCCGTATAGATCCTCGCACGTCGGATCCGCGTGGCAATCAATCATCGCCGGCGCAGCTTCTCTGCTGCCGTATGTATATACCGCACACATGACGGAAGGGCTTCTAAAAATTAGAAAGCCAGTAAACTTTCGACGTGTGTGCGTGAGCTTTACCCTTGACTCTGAGCCGGTAATTCGACGTGCGCGCGCCCACACGTGTATGCAACGCTGCTCGTAAGCGTTATTCCGACAGTTTTTTTTTTTAATATCATTATTATCATTAAGGTCGCGCAATAATCGATCGGACTTCATATGATCACAATACTATATATGTCGTAAATAACTGTAGGATTGGGAATTGTATGCCCTAAAGATTTAAAACGATGCACCCATATGAAATGCACTCACATTTTTAATTTTAAACAAACAAATATTTTTTATTTAAATTTAGTAAAAGGTTTCGCAGGACTGCACAATATCTCATCATCTATGTGGGCTTATAATCAAAAAAAAAAAAAAAAATATTATTCTCATTTATTTTCCGTCGCCACTCGTAATCTCGATTTTTACGTGGTACGGATACGTTCGAAAAAATTCAATTAATAATATTCAATTAGGTAATATCCTTATTAGCATGTTATAAAGTTATTTTTATGAACAAAAATCTTAGAATACGATTTTATAGAACCCGGATTTAAGCGTTAAATGTCCCAAAACCCCTAAAATAATTTTAAAAGTGAATAAAATGATCCTAAAAATTGAAAATTGTTGAAAATTGTAGAATAAAAATTTCTCATTCTGATTCGAAAACATATGAAATGTATACATGCCATAAAACAAGCATATAACTTTGGAAAATAATACAAAGTGCATCAAAATTCCAGCCCTATATACAAGCAATAATTGTAATGAATTCTTTTTGAATTTTCACGTTGGTACAATTCGATTTGAATAATAACACTATTGAACTTATCGATCAAATAATGTACTCACGTATTAAGGATGCGCCCCCACAATTCCCAAGCATTTAAACCGATTGAAAGAAAACGACGTTTACCTGAAACAAAAAGAAACAATGTCATTAAAATCGTGATTTCATATTGTATATATATATATATATCATTCGAAAACTGCAGTTCAAGTCTATAATAATAATATAATATAGGTATGGGTAGGTGCAAGTGCGACGTACGATAATTATTATTATTCACTTTAAATTATATGATTTATGCGCCGCACGACTGATTGTGATATGGGCAACGAAAAAACGACGAGTAATATTATTATTGACTCGGGAAATCGATAAAACATAAAATAATCCTATACCACGTCCTATTCCGCTGTAGATGGTTAAATTATTATTAGGGCTGGGACTTAATGCCCTAAAAATTCTAAATAATACACTTAAAAAATGCGCTAAAATATTTTTTTATCTTAATAATTTTAGTGTAAATAATAATTGAAAAATTATTAAATCACTTTTATAGGACTAAAAAAGAATTTTGTAGACATAATTGATCATTTTGGACTTATTTGATCTGTAAAAAAATATTATTTCCATACAGTTTAAAATAATAGTTTTAATAATTGAATGCAAGAACCTACTTTATTGTTTGTTAAAGTTACATAAAAACCATGTAAAAAATCTTAAAATACAATTTCAAATTCAAATTTTGAATTCAAAAACTCAAAAAATGCTCAATAAATACTAAAATGCCGTAAAAAATGAAAAAATGACCCTTAAAATTTTAAATTTTAAACAAATGCAAAATAAAAAATTCTTTTTCCATAAGAAAATACACGAAACGTATATGTTATAAAACGAGCATCTAGTTTTGGAAAACAACGCAGAGTCCATCAAAATTTCAGTCCTATATATAAGCAATAATTATAATAAATGATTTTAAAATTTTCACCTAAGTACAATTTGGTTTGAATAATACTATTGAACTTATTGAGCATCACACGACCTATCTGCAATTTATGACAATAATTATTATGAAAACGAAGATATTACAGAATACCAAAAACATATCTTGATACACAATTTCATACGAATTGCTGATCAACTCTCATAGTACCCGCAGCTGGCCTATATTACGAAATATAAATAATATTGAAGGTGTAAATGTGTAATCAGAATATTGTTGCAATGTAATTATTAAAGCTATCGACATTATTATTATAAATTAAATTAAAATCGTTCGATTTGGCGTGCAATTTCTGCGTATCATCATATATTATCGAAGAGCAGAATATATATTTTAAACGAAAACACTGCATTTGAATTTCGTTGATTTTCAAAGGAGATGCTAATTTTGAGCCATTTTATGAGCGAGTTAACGATCAAATACCTCCACTGGCACTACGTGTATATTATAATACTTTCGGCTGTGTATATAATATTTTAAAGGCTGCGTTTTTTAAAAGGACTCGACGACTAGCGAACAGTATGGCGGCATACAAACTATGCATAATACATAGAACTATTATATAGACCTATTTATTAAATAGACATTGCAAATGATGTTCCCTGGAAATAAAAAAGATATTCAACTCGAGTAATATATTGCTACACAAGAGCACACTGAAGATAAACAATTAATATTTTATTTTATATATTATATATATATATAATTAATGTGGCTTTGAATGTGTTTTAAACAAATTATTTGCACAAAATACTCCATTTTATACATCATTATTAATGACAAGAGAGTAATTTTTCATCATCAATGTATAATATTATACCGTCGGTCCAAATGAATTCGTCGAAAAAACAGAATACCAATAAACCTCGTCGTCTTCTGAAATGTGCAGCAATACACACGACAAGATGCACACATTATTGTTATATAAATAACTGTGGTTGTTGTTATGTTATAATTCCGCAGGAAGAGTGACGATTCTTCTGTCTTTCGATATACCACCACAGTTACCCTTATACCGATAAACACCACAATAGCTATCACTGTGATATAACCTTAGGATTTATGAGGCCCGGGGCAAAAATAATTTTTGAAACCGATTTTCCTATTTTTTTTTTTCGAACGCGAGGCCCTCAATTCAAACAAAAAGCGCGAGGCCCTGCCTGCCCACTTCTAAGACGGCCATAGATATTTATTCATCTATAATTTACACGGACTTAACCCTACAAGAATACAGTTTAGGTCACAACGAATTGGAGTAGTGGCAGTTGAGTTACCTAATATTATTATCACAGTTCTCGATAAGGAAAAAGTCGTGGAAACAAAACGGTTTATACAAATATAACATTGCGTGCATATCATTATATTGTGGTGTGGATATAATATTATCGCATTACCGGGATAGGCATTCCAATCGGGATATGTCATGGGTGCAAGAGGGAGGGGGCGGGATTTGTGGAGTGCACGCGATCGATGTGGACTGCCGCTCTAAACGCTATAGCTGTATAAAATAATAATTATGTACACAGTCGGACTTGGTTAACTCAAAGTCAAAGGGACCGGCCGAAAAGATCGGGTTGTCCAAATATTTGAGTTAAATAAATGAGATCCTTTCATAGGAAATTCTAGGGACCGGGAAAAAAGTTTAGAGTTATCGACAATTTTGAGTTAAAAAAATTCGAATTGACCAAATTCGAAAGCGCTGTGGAATTATTATGAACCGACAAACGACGATGTCGACCGAGTGAAATACGCTCGTGAAATTGGGCCACCTAAGTACAGCAGTTTTTTCTAAATTCATGTCATTATTTTGCAAGTCCAAACTTTTACCGTGAAACAAAATATAAAAAGGTCTGATACCTGTTTCAATGTCCTAGAACAACTTGGGCAGGCTACATGGAGTTGGCCCAACATTTTTATTTTTAGTTTCACGGTGAAAGTCCGGACTTGTAAATTCTAAAAATAGACTTGCAAAAAAACTGGGACAAATTTAAAAAAAAATTGCTGTACTTGGATGGGCCAACTTCACGACCGAACGAAACAACACTGCGCTGCACTGCGGCTAGCCTGGAACCGGAACCGGTGTCGAAGATAAATACGTACGCTCGATCGGGCGGTGGTCGAGTTGTTTAGGGGTGGGTAAGTTAGGGGTGTGTATGGGGGAACCCAAAGGACCGAGATAGGACCGGAACGATTTAATTCCGACTTTGCAGCACGTCGTGAAAGAGATATGCGACCGGTGGCGGTCGAGTTCTTTTGTGCGGCGGCCAATTTCGAGGGAATTAATCTCGGCGGCGGCGGGGGAAAGCCTCGGGCTGTTCGTATATCGTTGTCGCGGCCGCCGACGACGCTGTCCGCGCGCACGCAAGCACGTACGCGGGAAGAACAAACCCTTTGCGCCCCGCGGGTACTGAGCCCGGCCGAGCACACAATGCGATCTCGTTACTAACCCTCCGCCGCCGCTGCCGTCGCCGCGATGTATATAGGGGTGGGTAAATAATGGCCGGTCCGCTAATAAATCGCGATTCTCATCCTCTCCACCACCACCTCCTCGGCAATTCGCACACGCGCGTGTCGATGCGCGGTCCTAATCGAATATAGCAGTACTGAGACTTGTAAACAATCATCTTCTAGTGTGTGTGTGGGATGAAGGGAGGGGAGGGGTGAGTGAGAGAGAGACAGACAGACGGGCAGACAATAGACAGAGACAAACACAATTGCATGCTAAACGTTGATTTACAGACCTTTTAGGCGTCTCGAAATCGCACCGAGACCTGTTGTAGACGTCAAGAAGTGTCGTCATCGTCGCTAAATCATCATGAATAAACAAAGTGCATCCCACACCGAATATAGAGTAAAACAAGTGTCCAAATTACATGCCATCGTGGGCTCTATAATTCAATTTTGAAAAGTAACAGGCCCGTGTACAGGGGGCGGTGTTTAGGATTTCAACCCTCTCCCCTCGAAATTGTTGAGTAGATATATAATAATATAACAAACATGTATAAAAATTTTAGTTCTTGGATTATATTATGTAATTATGTGCTCAAACTCAATAAAAAAAAAAAAAAAAAAAAAAACGAACCTACAAATTTACCATTTCGGAAATTTTGAAATTTTTTCGAGTACATTTTTACACAAAATCATGGTAAGTTCCTAAAACAATGAATACGAAGTATGTGATTACCATTTTTCCGGAACATCGACTATACAAACGTTTGTTGAAGGCCAGTAATGTATAGTGGATGTTTAAGCATAGGATGTTTAATACTATAGGTAGATAAATAAATTATAGATATGCTTAGTGTTCCTCGAAGCCCAGAAACGCGACAGGAATTCCTGATAAGAAACTACGGCGTCGAAAAATAAATTACTATGTGTTCGTGGTCACTGATCTTGGAATTGTTTGAAAACGTTTCCAGCCGCTGAAATATGGAATCGTGGAGAATAAAAACAAACGACCCTACGGATTTTTATGGGCCTACTATCTAGGGTTATAAAGAAACAGTTTTTTTTAAATAAAATAAACGTTTTATTTGTTTAAAACGATGTCTTTTTTGTTTTAAAGTTTTTTTATTTTTGGTATTTTTTTTTTAAGGTTTTAAAGAGTTTCAAAAAAAAGTTTAAATAATTTTTTTGATCGTCAACAATGCGTTGTACTTAAGGTTATTATAATTAATGTAAAAAATCAAATTTAATAAAAATATAAAACGATGAAATTAAATTTAAATAATTCTCAACTCATAACGGCTAATGATATTAATAATATACAAAATATTGCTTGTGATTCATATTCAAACATTTAATATTTTTATAGAGTATGGTAGTTTTTTATCATACAAAAAAAGTGTATCGATTCTATGGTAGTATTGGTTTTGGTTATGTAAGACTTGATAAATTATTAATGTATAGTAAACAGTATAATGCAATAATATTATCTACACACAATTTGTATTGCGTGGGAGCTACAAATGTATATTTTTTTCCTAGGTCTAAATAAATCGTATATCAAATAAAACGATTAAAACATGTTTAATGTTTTTGTATAAAATGTTTTGAACAAAACCATCGCGTCTTGTACAAAACGTTTGAACAGTATTCGCTTTAAACACTTTTCGATCCTGCCAACCTCACGGCATCACTCGCCCATCCTTCGAGCTTTCGCACGGTGACATTGTCGCAACGAAAACTGTTAAAATCAAAGAAATGATCAATCACAATGAATATGGCCTGCGACGGTACGTTTTAGAAGTTATCGTTACCTAACGTTTTTCTTAATAATGTTATTTTTTCCCCCGATGTTTTCCCTGCGTTATAACCGTAAACACCGACGGAACCATAAAAAAAAAAACACGATCTATGAAAAATCGTTTTCGCGTTCTTAACTTTTTTTTTTTTTAAAAAAATACACTATATTAATATAGCACATAATCCGTACCGTACCTACTTTTAAATTTCCGTACAAGATGGCCAACATTCCACCCGGCGGCAGTGGTATTCGAGCGATCGCGCTGCGACTGGCACCCATACCATTATCGTACCGCGGTATACCACAAAAACCGTATACAATACGATTATTATGTCGATATGTATATATATATACACAAAACATAAAAATAAACCGTAGGTAATATGTACCTAGGTATAACATTACGCGTTACGTAACGGTTTAATTACGAGTACACGGGTACCTATACCGCCTCCTACGCAAGACAATGTGGTTATTATTATTTCATTTCGGCGCGAAGTCGGCCTTGACGGAAGTGCACGATTATTACAGTCGGCGAATGGACGGACACAATCGATAAAACCCGCGTACCCATATAATGTACCGGTATACCACACATGTATTATGTTTGTATAATAGGAACTTGGCATACGGGGTGTAACAGAAAGAACTGATGACCGACGAAATGACTTTTGTTCTGATCGATATTTATTTTTTTTTTTGTTTTATACGATTTACAGACGCTTGTGTGTTTAAAGTAGGCGTACAATTTTTTATTTTCATTTTCATTTTTTTTTTTTTTTGAAACCGAGAATAAAATATTTTAATTTTGATTTTTGGAAAATTCATTTGTTGTTCGTCTAATTACAAGAAAAATATCGATGGCACTAAGAACTATGCGTGGTTTATTATTTATACAGTTTTTTCAAAATATTATTTTCGCGAATTTTTGGACACGAGTAGGTTAGGTTAGATTATGCTAGATACACCGGATTAAATTTAGTTATTCATCGCCTGTCCATGATATGTAATTTTCATAATATTTTTCACACGTCCTCGATACTCTTATCGATTTTTTATTTTTTTATTCAGTTCTTTGGCTGCAGTTACACTCCGTACACATATATACGACAACACCGGCATAGTATAATATTGTCGCAGCGACTGCCTACGACGTGTCTTATACGATATACAGCAACCTTATATTGTAAGGCGACCGTGAGGTGCATAATGCGCAGTGCACGCAACGCGGTAAATCGGTAATTTAATTATAATATGCCGCGGCGTCGTGTGCATAATATATTATTATTATCGTTGTCGTCGTCAGGCGTGCACATTATAATGCGTATTGTAGGTACATTGTAGGTTAAAGATTAAGTTACAATAATATGACGTATAGCGTAGGTACACGTTACCGTGGAGACATTATTGTAATAATACGAGTGTAATGCACAAAACACTCGCGCGTTGTAGTTTCTTTAATAATAATAATAATATTCAAAGACCGACTTAAAGAGAATTATAATAGACGGACAGGATTAGACGTTACAGGATTATGACGGCTCCGAAAGGCCGTACGTACGTTATAATATTATACCTAACCTAACATAATGTAATATTATTGTAATGATATATGTTTGTGTCGCCTATATATGCGTTTCTGCATTGTGCGACTTATCCACTCATGATGTGACTGCTGCGCAGACACGACGACGACGTCATTGAGCGTATTGGGCGTGGACGTATGGCGCGATGAATTTATTTATTTATTTTTTATTTTTTTTTAAGGGGAGAGGTGTTTTGGGAGGTGTTTCTACGACATAAATATTCAAAAAAAAATGTAACGAAAAAAAAATAAACAATGCACAAGGGAGCTAAATGAAATTTCTATAACCCTCTTAGCTCTCCCCCCCTCCCCATAGATATGCCTACGGTACTGCACCACTTGTGCAATACTTAATAATATCGTAATATTATATAGAATATCTGAATTGTAATATGTGTGAAATATTATGCGAATATATTCGCGTTCTTCAAATCTCCGTCGGAATCTTATTGGCGGGTCGCATTCGTTTTATTAGTTTCCATATACCCAGCCATAACAGGTACATGTATAAAGCTAAATATATATAAATGTGTAGGGTAAGCAATACAATAGGTTTTATATATATATTTATATTATTATAATAATATCACTTCTGTAGAAAATTCCACGCAGAACGCTTCCTACGCTTAAACGTGGACGGTTTCGTGAAAAATGTGTCAAGCCAAAAATGTTGATTTTTCGGGAGAAGAGAAAAACGTTTCTTTGACTTGACTCGCACGAAATCGTATTCCGCACATTAATATATCAAAATAACGAGACTCCGTGTGCTGATAACAGTATTACTAATCGATGCAGCGTAAAATTCCCAACAATTTTGATGCACAATATCAAAATAACCAAAAAGTGACTTGACACGTTTCTCGTAAAGACCGTCCCGTCGTTTGATCGCCCGTTGAGGGCCATACGCGTGTTGGACTCTATCTTTATATTTTTTGGATACGTTTCGACGATCCTGCCGCAGAGCAAACGCGTACGTAGTAATTGGTGTGCACTGCGAAGTCTAAAACTTTTTATAAGTAGTAAAAGTAACGTTTGAACTCGATTCTTTTTAAACATATTATATATTAGTTTTCCAACTTTTTCAACTTTTTAAACTACATTATTCTGCACTAATTATTACGATGCACAGCTTGTGCCCACAACACTGCCGCTCCATTATAATAATAATAATAATTATATTTTCCGGAATGTAATTCACGACTGTATAATGTGGTTTTTAATTCGTTTTTTATTAGTTTTTACGAAAAACTTGAACTCTGTATTATATAATATGACCAAGTATCTCTATACGACTCGATTAACTCTCGAGAAATTTATATTATAATATAAAATACATGTAAAAGTATTATAGCGATTTATTTTTTTATTCTCGTAAACTGTTTTTACTCTGTTATAACTCATATTGTAGGTAGGTATGTACTTAATGCACGTAAAGCTGTACTACTTTTCTTTTAAAAAAATTAAATTAAATTGTTTAATAACATGCACTTGTATTGTTTTACTATGAACGGACACGTTAAGAGGAAAAAAAATTAATATTGAATCGTATTATGCGTGGTAATGTTATTATGGGCATTAAATAAAATGCAGTACTTATACAAATGAAATTATTTATACTCGGTTAATACTATTTTTGGTGGTGGGACATTGCTGCGGTAATACTATATATAGCTGCTATTATCGGGCGAATTTCGTTTTATGCGAACGTCGACATAAATTAAGGACTTAGACTATGTCAAATGCGGCATAATATAGATTAGTCAGCTGTTCGTAATACCTTATAATAGAGTTATTGCGATAGAGAGATACGTTGCTCGCATAGGTCACCTGCCTGCAGAGAACTTTTATTGTAATATTATATCATAAGTAGGGCTTGAAAGTTGATGACCTTGAAAAATTACAATTTACAACTTAAAATTAATAAAAATAAATACATTTTTTTAAATTTAAAAATACAAGTTATAAAAGTTTACAAATTACTCAAAATTATTGCGTTATATTATTATTAGAGCACATATTTTGATGTCGAAATTAAATGAACGACGATTATCGAATAATAAATATTTATATTTAGAAAAACTTCTCTTCACATCCGCACTAAAGTGAATGGAGCAAAATTGAAATGAGCCAAATCTTCAACACTAAAGTCATCAGGAAAATACTCATTGGAAGCGTCTTTCACCATTCAAACTCGTTTTCTTCTTTAAACTACCTAGTGGGAAATTACTAAAAATGTGGAAAATTACCTAAATATGCGGGAAAATGCAAATTAAAAATTAGTTATATAGATTCGTATACTATTGAAACACATTTCCTGCTAAGAAAGTATTGTCTAAGAAATTTCAAATAAAAAAAAAAAAAAAAAAAATGCAAAATGCATCGATTTTTGAGACCTAATCATTAGGTAATTATATTTTCGACTTAACGGGTACCAAAAATGGACATAATTTACCCATACTATTATTACACAAATACAACCCGTATACAACAATAAAAGGGGATATTTTTTTTACCCGATAAATCTGTATGATACCGTTATTATTATTATTATTATTATTATTCTGTAGACGTCCGATTGGAGGTAAACACACGGTAACGAACTAGATAAACACTTCATGATATCGTGTAAAACGGCGAATCGTGTTCGAAATACGATTACGTACGTGCATAATATAATATATATTATATACTACAGCACTCTCGCCCAGCTGAGCCAAATATTAAGTCGACCTCGAATGATTTACATGCATCTAACAGCCACCTAGATATGAAATTCATTGCATCGGATAGCTATATGCGAGCAGTATAATGTTATCAGTAGGACTAGGGACTAAATGCATTTGTATTCATTTTTAAATAATGGTCTAAAAAATCGCTAAGTACGGCTAAAATGTGTTTTGAGTTATGATTTCGTCGGATAGGCGCAATCCATCTGCAGCGGATTGTGGACCCCTTGAGGTGCGAAAATGAGTGAATTTAGAATTCGGTACATGAAAAACATTGCGACGGTTGCCCGTGCTAGAGATTTGTTTTCTGTAAAAAGCTGTTTAACATGCCATATCTCTATAAAACTATAATAGTAATAAAATATGAAACTATAATATAGCGACCCTGCACAATACAAATCGCGCATCGAAAAATCACATTTAGTTTTTCCAAAATTTTTCAATATTATCGATCGACTCGTGGAACCAATACTTTTTCGTTTAAAAAAAAAAAAAAATCGAGACAATCGGATGTATTTGTAGTGTTTCAACAGAACAGACGTGACAAAGACTTCCATTTTCACATTTATAATAATAATATATATACATAGATTTTTAATATAACACAAAAAAAAAGTCGTCAATAATAAACGATTATGGCGCAAGGGCAACGGAACAGCCGTTGGGCAAGGGGTGGAGGAGGAGACTAAACTCGGCTGATCGTTCGTGACATATTGTTTATCGAGAACTTTACCGTGACAAAAAGAATAAAATGTGTGTGTGTGCTATCAGTGTATAACGTGTTCATAAGTCAACACGACCAGGATTCGCGTAAACCTACGCCGTTTATTATTAGTGTCTGTGTACGGAAAACGTTGAGGGTTATAAGCAGCCGCGGCATATAGCTGCGCCGGGGGAGATCTGGCATCGGGTCAACACGCATCAAGTGCATCATAATATGTTTTATGAAAAGGCGGCGGTCGCGGAGTGGGAAAGCGCAATATCGTTATTATTGTTATTATATTGCATACTATACCGCACTGAAACAGACGGCTTTCAAGTATTGTGCCGTTTTAGATAAAGCGAACGTTATACGCGCGGCGGAGAGAGCAGTCGTGTGGAGGACGGACACGAATAAAAGAAAACTAAACATATACCAAAAATAATTACGCCAAAATCGATTGGTCAAAAGTGTGTGTGTCGCAAAACGTTAAAAAAAAAAACTCGACGCTAATGTACACACAGACACACGCATATATACACACTAGCTTTCCCGCCCAGCGCTGCCCGTGTCAAATATTTAAGTCAAGACTAACTTCGAGTGATTGACATGCATCTAAACCACCTAGGTAGGCAATCCGCCGCATTGGATCGCGGACAATTTGTGTGCAGTAAATTATCAGATGGGCAAATCCACCTGCGGTCCACACCCCACGAGGTGTGTGTGAACGAGTGAAATCAAAATTAGATAGATACTTGAAAGACACTGCGACGGTTGCCCGTGTTAAAGATTTGTTTTTTTTTTTTATAAATTTATTTGTAAAAATATGTATATATGCCAAATTTCTACTAATTATAATAGTTATAAAATATATGACCATTGACAACCCTATAAATAAACAGAGAAACAAAATAAAATACTAATTTCTATAGTTTATTTCTACTATTACTATTACAACTTACAGATTATAAGAATTATTTTTATATATAAGATACGTTGTAACCAATGGCAACCATTTATAAACAAAAATTTCCATCGTAAGTCTCAAAATCCTTGTTTGAGCACCTCTTTAAAATGCGAATTTTCGTTAAAAAAAAATAGCCTATGGCCTATTCTCAGTCCTACCAAATACACACAAACAATTTCATGAAAATCGGTCAAGCCGTTTCGGAAGAGTTCAATAACAAACACTGTGACCGGGAAATTATATATATATGTGTGTGTGTGTGTGTGTGTGTGTGTGTGTGTGTGTGTGTGTGTGTATGGCGTGCTAATAAGACATTGTTTAAAATCAAAATTGATTTTCAATAACTATATACTGTTGTCGGTATTTTGGTTAGTGTTACGATTATTTTGTATAATTTAGTCAACGGATTCACTATGCGATTTGGAATAATCAAACGTGGAAAAAATAATATATAATAATACGTACATAGTTTCACTTTCATTTAACTATAACGTTTAAGACGTTTATTTATTTTTTAGGTTTAGTCTGATTAAAAGTGATTATATAACTGCTAACTAGCTAGCTAGAAAATTACAAACCACAGATTTTAACAAAGCATATTAAAGTAATCAAAATTATACTAGGGCTCGAAACCGAAGACAACATTAAAATGATTGATTTTTTAAAAGCATCAAATCTTTACAACCTAATCTAATTATAGCATTTCTTTGTTTGCACGTGAAATTACTTTCTATATTATATAATCTTATCTTATTAGTATATGTGTAAATATTGTAAGTACTCTAATCATCATAACTACCTATATTTAATATTACCACTCTAATTTTTTTTATATATCATGTATATAATATTATAAAAATGTAATTAACATTACTTTAACTAATGGCCATAAATTCCGGGTTTTTTATGATCAATAAAAAAAAAAAAAAGATTATAATATAATATATGCGACGGAAAAACGTAACAGAAATACATAAACCGCAAACGCGCGTAATAAATCAATGAATTGACATAATATAATATTATTGTCAATTTTTGAAATAACAAAGTGAATCGATATGTGAAATACACGAAGTGACTTTTTTGATGGCATCAGGGATCGTTATGAGGGTCTCGTAAAAAAAAAAAAAAAATGGGAATCAAAAGTAAAAATGTACGACGATTTTGATGGGACGTGAATGCCATAATAATGTATACATCGGCAGGATGATCGCTAATCATACTAATTTATAAGTCGATTTGAAACCAATAATTATAATAACTATACCCATAAATCGGTTTGATGAAATGACGTCTGTGGTTTATTGCGGTGAATTATAAGATATTATGTATTATAGACGAGCACGTGCTCGGTCAATCTAAAATTGATTATGTTATAAATAAGTTACGAGCTTATGGCGATTTATAGCGATTTTATGGCGCAACAGTCACAGACAATGTTGATCGTCGTTCTATCGGATACCGAAACCCACAATATATATATAATACCTAATACACAAGGCTTGGACTTAAACGACCTAAAAATTCTAAATATTGCAATAAAAAAAATAAAAAACATTTTTTTTTTTTTTATTCTTAATAATTTTGATGTAAATTATAATTGATAAACTATTATATTATACATTTTAAAGGACTGTTAAAAAGTTTTACAGACAAAACTTATCATTTTAGAATTCATTAGTCTGAAAAAAACAATTATTTCCACGCGGCTTAAAACTACTTTTAATAATATAATACGAGAACCTACTTTGTTATGGTATGTTAAGTTTATATAAAAACCATGTAAAAATCTTGAAATACGATTTCAAATTAAAATTTTGGATTCAAAAACTCCAAAAATGCTCTAAAAAATTTAAAACCGTCAAAAAATTCAAAATTTTGTTTAACATTTTGTTCTGACATTGGCCGTTTAGTATAAATCTGTCATTACCGATAACCGAACGCTACGTATACACAAAACAATATAATACAGTGATCTAAGCACACAGAAGAACGCGACGGTCGACGGCGGCGGCGTTGCGATTTGTTTATTATTTCTCGTCCCGCCCGGTTTCCGACGATATTATAATTTCGTGTGTGTGTGTGCCATCCTCGGCTAATCAAAACCTACGCTGTATTATGTCATATAATTTCGCGGCGTTTTATTTCCGGAACAGTATAAAACAATAATATTATAGTTGTTGTTCGTTATGATATAATAAATACGCGGGCGATATCGCCGAAACAGCGCGGCGACTGGTTGGCGAGACTTGTATTCTATACGTATGTGAGACGACAGCGGTCATTCCGTCACTATATATATGTATATGGCAAGACTGCCGTCACAGTCCTTACAGAAATTTAATCAGACATTATATATATATATAATATAATATAATATAATATAACAAGACGCCGGGCATTAAATCGTACGGAACAGTTGTTAATACTCGGACGGAGGCGGGGACGTTAAGTCGTTTAATTTATTAACCTATATAATTTCAGGGTTATATCGCCGGAGGGGAGGGAAGGGGTACCGCGTTTATTGCTCCGGGGCCAGTTCGTATGTATAATAATAACAATAATAATATTATTAAGTTATTATATTAAGTACGCGTACCCCGGAAAACATTATATTATTACTAAATCGTCCAGTGACGTGATTAGGAATTTGTCTTGGGGGGGGGGTTAGATAATTTTTTTTTACACACAAAACACTAAATTTTTAATAAATTTCCAAGTACGGTGGGGTAATGCTATTTTATCAGATGTCAAAAGCTCTGGGGGAGGGGGACGATCTATCCCTCTCGTCATCCCTTAAATATGTCCTTGCTACATCGTCCTATACGGCTGATACAGCAGGTTGTACATGCGGTGACGTGGTCCGTTATTTTAGGCACCGGGACCGGACTTGGAATTCTGACAAAGGACCGAACTCAGACCAAACCGCCGAAAAAGTTTTTTAGACTGGACTAGACTGACAGTTTAATTAAATTCAGTTTAATAACGCAGACCGGTAATCGGACTGCTGGTTCGATCTGAAAATGATTTGGACCGGACTGCAAATGGCACCGTTTGTGTAGTTCGAACCGGACGACCATTATTGTGGTTATTTGGTATAATAAAATTATATAAATATAAATATTTATAACACGATTGCCTGTATAAATCGGCGTTTTTCTTTTGATTTTACGCGTTTTGCAAAAATAATAATTTTACTAGATTTAAGAAGGTCAAATAAATTTGGGTATATCCCTTTTGAAACTTTCCATCAAACTAGTGGACCTACAGTTTTCTGTCAAAGTATATATAGGTACCAAACAGTTCAAGAACACTAAGATTTGAAATTGGGCGGTAAAATTGTAACTTGTCGCTGACCGAGAATAAACTGTCGTACAAAGTGAACGACTATTTGTCGGAGATCATTTTACAGTTTATAACTTTGTAGGTACCAATGAAACGAACGTGCAACGATCATAATATGTATCGTTACCACACCTTCACCCCAGACATGGTATCGTTATTTCGTAACGAATACAGCAGCACTGGTACCTTACGGGAGTGGTTTTCTCGATTTTCGGGAGACCTGTGGATGTGTCAACGATTCGGGGGTAGAAAATACCTCCACCACCGCGGACGACGGTATCCAGTTTCCGACGAATCCGCAACAGGAAATATATGAAATGACGGCCGTTCGTGATTTGTCGTCATCCAAATAAATTATGATTATATTATTATGACGTACACGCGCAAACGGAGAAAATGCTAGCCAAAAACGAGAGGAAAGGGGGAAATTCGCGGCCGTAAAGTGCTCGAATTCGGAAAAAAATAGAACGGGGTTTTATATTAATCATTAGATAGTTCTTGGAACTTAATGCGTTTCAAAATAGTTAAATATTATGCATTCATTTATACGCATTTTAAAAATCTACACTTTTTTTTTACTCATTGTTTTCATAAATACAAACATTTTGCTAACATTTTTTTTTTTTTAATTTTCTAGTTTCATTATAAACTTATCATTTATACATCAAATAAGCTCTAAATAAGGGTAAAATTAATAAATATACTCCTGCAACTACAAAATCACTAAATATGCAAGAATATAATATTACGCACTATAGACTTTTAATATTTTCTTCGTAGTGTCCAGAAATTTATTTCAAGCTTACTTAGCAAATAATATGCTTGTAGCCTCCCCCCTCCAAAAAAAACATGCAAATGCAACAACTACCGAGCCCTAAATTCGTTGTATTGGACTTTATAATATAACATATTATAGAACGCCAGGGCGAATGACCGTTTGTCCTTTTGAAATTAATAATTAAACTTTTTCGTCGTACGGCAAATAAACGTAGTTTTGGATTACCGATAAATCGTCGCGATAGGCACTAACACTGCTTATCAATGCGTTACAAATATACGTCGTACAGCCGCCCCGAAAAACCTTTTAAAACCAACTACAGGACTGTATAATAATAATATAGTGTAATGCCTACACGTACCTACGACCAATAAACGATTTATAATATTTTATTTGTTTTCGCATTCGGTTATTCCCTTACAAACATCATTCTCAGTCTTATGTTTACATTATATTGAACAATGAATAGGTACCTCATCGCGGTCCTATACCCGTATTATGTTTTAAAATATAATGTACGCCGTAGGACGTAACACAATATTATAATATTATGTTGTATTCCGAATTCCGATAAAACGAGATGGTAAAGAGGTGTACTATTGCTGGGGCTGGCGGGACTCGAATGCACTAAAATATCCGAAAAATGACCTAAAAAAAAAATGAAGTCCTACAAGTTTTAAATAATGCGCAAATATTTTTTTTTTATTCTCAACAATGTTGACGCGATTGATAATCAATAAATTATTGTATACGATTTAAAGGACTCTAAAAGAGTTTTACAGTCAGAACTGATCATCTTGGACTTCTTTAATCTGAAAAAAAAAACCAATTATTTCCATAGAGTTTAAAATAATAGTTTTAATAATTTATTACGATAACTTACATCATAGTTCGTTAAATTTATACAAAAACCATGGAAAAATCTTAAAATATAATTTCAAATTCAAATTTTGTATTCAAAACTCCAAAAACGTCTAAAAAATCCTAAAATATCTTAAAAAATTGAAAAAATTACTTTAAAATTTAAAATTGTCAAAAAATGCAAAACAAAAACTTCTTATTCGGATTCAAAAATACATGAAACGCATATGCTATAAAACGAGTATCGCGTAACTAGCTTCGAAAAACAATGCAAAGTGCATCGAAATTCCTGCAGTCTTAACTATTGTAATACTCGGAATTATCATTTTTTTTTTGTCTTTTAACCCGATTTTATAGAAATACCATATTTTAATTTTATGCGCACTATTTCTCTTACTTACAATTGTTTAGAGTATAATATGTATTAAAATATAAACGAGTCGAGCGAATTTTTGAAAGACGACACGAAATGGAGATATTATTTCAACGGTTTCGGAAGAATAGATTTTGAATATCTTTAACGTAGTTTCAATAGTTGTTAAGTTTATGGTAAGTTTAAAGCATCTGATTAGACTTTATTGTAACTAATTTTGCCGACGTATGGGGAAACCGAATTTGCAATAAATTTTATCTTACATTCCGAGTAACACGAAGAATCTATGTGCCTATTATTAAATTGTATGACTTATAAAATAAGAAGTTTACATCGTCTACAGTTATAGAGTTAAACATATTTTTATCTTTTTTTTAAAAAAACTATAAAATACAGAATAAAATTAAACCGAGTTAATTGTTTTTACTGATTTATTTTATTATTATTTATCTGATTATATGGGTTACATAATATTATGATGAATTAACAATGAATGGTGGATTTTTTTTTTGTTTTAAACGTTAAAAACATATTTTATTATAACGCAGTATGCTCGTGAATATTACATTATGAACACGTTCGACACGTTGAAAACTCCTCACCAAATGTTTGTGAACTATCCAAACAAACAATTTCCGATTAAACGTTATTGCAATACATATATACTGTACTATACTATACTAGTGTATACTGCAAATATAAAAAAATACATATTTGATGATTATTTTAATACTCGACGAGTATAATAGTTCTTTGACGGTATAATATCGTATAAAATGCAAGACTTCAATAGCACTTAAGAATCGAGGATAATCTCTTTAGAAAATGACCCTTTAGGTACCTACCACGGTTTACCCAGTGAACATAAAACTGGATCGAGGTCGTTCTCTGAAACGGTAACGTACACCTACGTGAAAACTCCAAGAAAGAGAATTCCAAGACCCACACTCCACTTAAACGTTAATATTTCTAAAATAATTGATAAAAAAAAAATCACAATTCTTACATCATAAATGTGATTGTGTGTGTGTGTGTGTGTGTTTGTATCGTTGTCGATATAATCTTTGGTCACAAGACTAAATTTCAATTCAAATTATTAATGACCGTGTGAGTTTAGATAGGTATTTTGTCAAACGGGTAGTAAAATACATTCCAAAATTGGAATTTCCGTTGTCAACGACGATGGAATTTCTGCGGGTTATTATGCACTAAATTTTACCATTTTACCATATTGAACGAAAGTTACTCAACTTTTGTCTTACTTAATGATCCGATTTATCGATAACATCACGATTTTATGAACATAATTGTTTGATTGATAATTTATATTGTGTCTAATAAATGTACAAACACTGCGATAAGCGATTTAAAGTAATAAATTAGGCACAGTCTTAAACATATATTTTTAAGCGTTCTTAAACGCAACAGCAAACATCGCAATGATAACGTTTAAAAGTCGAATAAAAACTTTTAAAATATTACCATACATTATACTATATTTTATATGGAACCCATGAAATGTAACAAACGCAATGCCGTTTTCTATGTTATGAAAAAAACAAACAATTCCACAAAGCAAAATGAAAATATGTGATTTTCGAAATTCGTTTTTCCAGTTCAGCGAGTTTTGCCTTTATCGATTTATATATATATATATATATGTGTGTGTGTGTGTGTGTAATACTGAAAAGGTTACAAATTGTGTTTTATCCGAAACATCTCTATAGTTGAAAAATGTTATTTATATAATATGTTCAATTGGAACAGAAAACAAAGGGCAATCGTAAGGATTTCGTGTAAAATAAGAGATGGGTTATAATAATTATCCCGAATACAATATTCATTGTTTTTTTAACGCGCAATCCCGCAATGACTTCAATTATATAATGTATCCAACTTCATGAAATCATTAAAATATAATTTTAATCTCATAAACAAATATATGACAAATGCTCACCGTCATTTTAACGAAGGTCGTGCCACATTGGGAACCATTTTGTTATATTAACAAAAAATAAAAAAAAACTTATCAGACAATAATCATAATTATTACTATTAAAACATTATAATCGCGTTTAAAATTAAATATTAAAAATAATTGCCATACAGTCATATTAAAACTCTAACAATTACAATATTATTGTTTAATAGATTCTGAAGTCAGTGTGATATAATGTGATTAAACGAAATAAAATATTTTTGAAAATTATGTAGAATAACTGGCAGTATAATTCTCCATCACTGTGTATATATAAAAAAAAAATCATCTCAATCTCAATCAAATAGAAGAACACAACACTTACATCGGTGCAAATCACCAATAAATGGTAAAGAATTAAACATTGACGGAATACTTTCCGCCGTCACGATTATCCTGCAGATACGATAAACAATAGATCACAAAGAGAACATATTATTAATAATACAGTAAATGAGCAAACAGACGAAACGAGAATAAATTGCTAAAACGAATGTGGAAATGGGAATTTGCGTTGAATCAAAACATTGGAAAAATAACTATAAAGCATTTTGCGATAAATAATGTTAATGAGTTTAGCGCCGTGTACGTTCAACTGACCGAACATGTAGCTAACCGTTGTTTCAGATTAATTAGACGAAATCAGACGTTTTTTTTCGTCTCGTCGATTTTAATGAAAACGATATATTTTTCAAATTCAAAATAAATTTTCGACAATGACATTATTGTTTTCGTTCGATTTCTACGATGTCGTGACACTTGGCGGATAATAGGTGCCAGCAGCTAGTTCATATTATTGTTATAAGTTACTTTTCGTTGTTTGCGTAAACAAATCAGTTCATCAATATTTGATTATCCCGATCATCCAGATCCCTGTCGTGTATACAGCTACTGCACGCGAAAATATACAAAACAGTCGGAATTCAACCGGACTACGCGGCGTGGGGAAAAAAGGAGTAAGAATTGAAACGGATTTTATTTTTTTTAATCCGGCAGCAGTTATACGACTGTTATTATTGTTTGTATTTTTCTCGGGCGCATTTCCAGTGTTGTTGTTCTTTTCCCGATTTCCCATGTCGGTAGTTTTGTTGTTTTTATAGTTTTATTCGTCGGGGTAAAAAAAAAAACACAACCCCTAACTCGTCGACACAGATCAAGACGACTGCCGCGCCGTACACGCCCCGTATATATAACCGATTTCTGTTTATATATTATCAGTTATCGGTTGTTATCGCTTTCAATTATTATTGTACCGCAACTGCGGTTCTATATTATTACTTAATATGTTCTTCAATCCAATAACGTCGAATCCGTCATGCGCGCGCGACCCCGAAAAGACGGACGACCCGCAATCGCAATGGGGGATGATATATTATAATAAATACTTTCCCAGCGCTTAATCTCTGAAACTCGCGTATAAATCACTGCGCGATATGGCACGTCGTCGTTATACGTTTCCCGTGACTTATATTGCATTCCTTTCGTTCTTCTCTTACCGTACGCTAGACCACCGAGAAATCTATCATCATCTCCGTTTTTACTTATTTCCCCCACGTGACCGCATTATTGCAGTATTGTATTTTTTTTTTCACGCGATCACTATCGTCGTTGACTCAGGGAGACGAAAATCAAAACGACAAGAAATATGTCCACATAATCGTAAAACGCGGAGAAGGGGCCAGGCGTGACCGCGAGTCAAAAAATTAGGTCACACAACGGGTTTTAAACCGACTCGACGGTTTAGAACTTATTCTATTATATACGCGCAGTTACCCCGATCAGTTAATTGATTTTATATTGACGTTATATGTTAATTTTTCCTCCAAAACCCATAGATCTGTTTACAATATTGTTTAAAAAAAAAAAATAGTCATACATTATTAATGATAAATGTTACATGTATTGTAAGTATACTAAATTGCAGTAGACTGTCTTAATATTGAACATACTTTTTCTAGATTTCAATAGTGATCGAACAACGAATTTATAAATACAATTTTACATCAATTTCTATAATGAATTACAATCTCACCAAAAAACAAATCTCTCAGGAGACGACAACAATAAATCTAGGAACCACTTTTTGCCGTGATCTATTAAAAAAAATGTATTTACCAAAAATTAACCTAAATAATTAAAAACTTTTGTTGGTAGGATCCATCATTGGAATATTGTCTGCCTCTCGGTAAGTTACTCTTAAATGTATGATTTCAAGTATATATTTTTGTTTCTGTGTACTTTTGGCAAATTAACTTATTGTGCTTTGGTATAGGTTGTAAATATTTAATTAAAAAAAATATATATAACCGAGTTATGTTAATTTTTTTTCTATTTAACTACAGCTCTTGCGAGTTAAAAAAATAAAAGTAACTTTTAACTCGACTAACGTTTTTCTATATCGACTCGACTTATAACAAATCGAAAAAATTAATTAATTTTTCCAGCCTTGTAAAAATAACACGAAAAAAGGCGCGCTCGAAATATTGATCAGAGACGCTGTTTTTTTTCACAGATTGTTTTCACTCGTTCGGTAAAATAATATTCATTTTACGTGACCATAAATATAATAAAGTTGGAAAAAAGTATGATGGGTTCGGCGTGGTACATTCGACGACTACGTATATTATTTTCAAATCGAAAAAAAACTGAAATTTCAGAGAAAATTAAACCACCGTATACAGTTATATTCCGGACTTCTCGTATTCGTAGTTATCTATAATATAACATCATGTTGTTTATGTTACGGGTAATATTAACTTTTCGATAAATTTGACATTAGTCGGAAAATGTGCAGCCAGCGAAATTTTAACCCACGAAGCATATTGTTGATATCTTGGATAATGCCTTAACAGCTAGAAAAATGTATCAATCATGGGTTAAAATAACTGTATATTAAATAATAAAAATCATGAAATAGAATAATTTTAATTTACTACCTAACAGTATTAAATACATTTCAAAAGTTAAATTATTAAACAATAAGTGTAAAATGTAATTTAAAATACCTATATATATATATATATATATATACACAAAATTTATAATGAGTTGCCATTGATACAAATTGAGTATTTTATTTTATAAATCATTTTTTGAAATATAGAATTAAAATGTTATTATTTATTATTACGCGGCATGCTTTCACGACATTTCGAATTGCACAAAAAACTAGAAAACTTACATTTGCATCCAATTGGTATCACATGTTCCCTTACACGAACACCTTTCGTATCCTTGTCCACCGCCATCATAACTTTTAACATTATCCACTGTTGACTGGCTACCGTTAACATTATCCAGAATCAAATGTTGTCACATTAGCGAAAATGTATGGCTAATGTTGATATTATCCAAATGTTAACATTGCCCGTAACATATATACTGCAGACGTATACAAAGGCACGCCGTTGCTGTGACTCGCAATGAGATCGGCTTTTCATCCACACACACACACACACACATTTGCCCTTCGCAATAATTGATTCACGGGCTCGGCCGACCGCTTGTTGTAAACCAGCTAAAATCCTATTTCAGTGATTCGATCCGGCAAGGAGTAGTTTGCTACTTATCAATGCCGATGTGGAAGCCGACCCCGTAGGCAATTTTTAAAACGACACGAAAAAAGGTGCGCCTGAAATATTGGTCCCAAACGCGGTTTTCCACATCGATATTTTTCACTCGTTTGGTAAAATAATATTCACTTTACGTGACGATAAACGCAACGAAGCCGGAAAAAAATTACGATGGGTTCAACGGTACACTCATATTATTTTCAAATGGCAATAAACTGAAATTTCCAATAAAATTAAAGCGCCGCATACAGTCATTTCTCGGACGTCTCGTATTCATAGTTGTCTATAATTTAATATCGTATCATGTTATATATACTACAGACATACGTCTGTTGTACAAAGGCATGCTGCTGTGACTCGCAATGAGATCGGCTTTTCATCCACACACATTTGGTCTTTGCAATTGATTCATGGACGACCGCTTGTTGTAAACCAGCTAAAAGCCTATTTTATGTCCCCAGCGACTCGATGCGGCGGCGTCGAGGGGTGGTTTGCTACTTATCAATGCGGATCCAGGGACCGGCCCTGTAGGCAATTTCCCACATATACGGCTTTTCTTTTTCTCTATATATTTTCCAGAGGATAATTTTCGTTCTCTCGTCGGCCGCTCTGTCTTTTCCCCTTCGCTTTAATATATATATATATACACACACACATACACATAGCGTAAACGTCCCTTACGCGAAGTATATGCGTCATGTTTTATCTTTATTATTTTTTTTTTTTATTCACCACGTTTCCGACGGTCATAAAAATTGAAAAGACCCATTGCGTCGCTGTATTTGCGTTTAATCCAGACAAAGAAATACGTAGCGGATGGGTGCTTTTGTTTTACCAGACTACCCCTATGAGAGGCTAAATGGGTCGATGATCCGAGCTAGTGGTATACACATTACACTGAATTCATTCATTCAGCAAATGAACAACGGACCGTGTGTGTGTGAGTAATCACGCGCTTTATTTATCGAATCAATGTGTGCGAATAATATCTAGGACGATGGAGATTTCAAAGGAATAACGCGTTGTTATAATAACTGCAAGAATTAATCTCGCCTGAAAAAATTTTGGAATCGAAAACCGTGCAGGGTTTGTAATGTAACTCGTTTTCAAAAAAAAAAAAAAGAAACAAAACTCAAAATATAATAATTATTCAAAAAAATATTAGTAGGAAATGGAAAACAAATATTTGACATAAACGTAAATCAAATATTTAAATGTTTATTAAAATTAAGGAAAATAGATGCCGGGATATATGATTTCTAACGACTCGCGAAAGCAATTAAAACGATTTAAACCATTCATAGTTTTAGAAAGGTAAATAAATAAGGCTATATACACTTTTAGATTGTGATCTTATTTTGTCAAACTCATAATAGTTTGACGCAGTCCTTCGAAGATAGTGCCTAACCTGCTGAAGATAGGTTGACTAGCGAAAAACGGATGATCATTTTTCGGGTTCAACTCATCCCCACTCGTATGTTTCAAGATCAGTTGTAAGCCATTAACAACACGCAATTCGGTGACTGGAATTGCAAAAATTCTCAATAAGCCTTTTATTTATTGCTCTATTTCGGTCGGTATTATTATTCACCGCGAGGGTTGTGTGTTTTTGTTATTCGCCGTCGCCGTACAGTTACATTAATACGCTAAAGAGAAAGAAGCAAGAGGAGGAGGATGGTGCAATGGTATAGATGAGGTAGGTGGTACTTATTTAAGTAAGCGATTTGTATCAATTATGGTAATGGCGGTCAGGGCTCTTGGAAAACGGCACGCGGCTTTCAATACATTAAACTCATGTTTTAATCCCCCTTTACAGGGATTTGGAGCAGGGTAATAAAAATACAGATCCAAATAATAAGGCGAGTTAAGCGAATCTCCTGCAGATTGAGCCACAGTTCGTGCACGATTTAGCGATATATTATTATTATTTTACGAAGACGAACGACTCGTTAGATATTGCAGTGTTGGCGTGCAGTTTACACGAGTCCATTTACAATAGGTGCATTATGTTATGTACGATTTAAAACTCTGGAAAGATTAAGAATGTTGGTTTTTTTAGTATAACGGAACGATAAATCGAAAGTCAGTGTACGACTGACGAACGACTAAATATCATAAAAAATAGATTTTCCATTGAAATACATTACGATAAAATGTATAATACGTAATTTCATTGTGATGACAATATACAGGTTTTAGATTAATATATAATTTAGTCGAATAAACTGTTGCAAACAATCTTTTATAATATGTCTATTGTGACTACATATTTTGTGTATATGTTTTCTATTAACAGTCACATTTGTATAAATACATTAAACTGCGACTAAAATATAGAGAACTACAATATCATTTCTCAATAGAATTTGCGTAGATTTCGGTTAACGAGAAGACCACGGAAACAATGGAATAAGAAAATCGTGGACCTTTGTCTGCGCATTTTCATTGAAAAGCTCTAGTGAATAGAATACGACCCCTTTAATCCTTTCAAGGTAGATTAGGTACTGCTAAACAATAATATTTAGGTCTTAATCATAAACGCAGACTATGACTTAACATCGAATGTCGTCAACGATGTTTCGAAAGCTTGTTATTTTAATAAACATTCGGTTTCTATACTATCCGATATAAGACCAGTCGACTTCCTAATATTAGTTTTTTTGGTTGTCGTGAACCCGTTCACGCACAATTCTAGGACAAATACATTATTGGTATTGGCTGATAAGTTAACAATAATAAAATTTGATGTTCATTGTACACCTAATATAATATTATAATAATTAGGTAGGTATTGAATAATGAACGTGATGTTTTCAACGAAAATCGGTTTTTGTATTACTAAAAATAATAACAATAGAAATTAATTATAAATACCCTTAGTGTCTGTCACACCGTTTCCACTCGGAATAATACGTTTTTCGTGTGCAATGATTAATCATTGAGTTCAAATTAAACATATCCATTACAGTGACCTACTCAATGACGGCGAACACTCGAAATCGCTTGAAATCTACAATCCAGCAGAGCGACTTCCCTGGTTTTGACATGTGATTTTCAAATATATATTTGTTATGTAGGTGTGTATACACGTTAAACTCGTTTTTATTTTACAATCCAATATCATTTGAATTTATAATTAGAAAAGAATTTAGAGCAGTTGAAAACTTTAGATGAAATATTTCATATATATTAGTATATATATATTTATTCATATATATTTATATTAGATAAATAATTCTATAGTTACAACTGCAATTCGACCGATTGACGAATAATCAATAATATGGTTTTTTTTTTTTTTTTTATTGATCTAATAACATCGACAGCTATGGGCCATTAGTTATATAAACAACAATTTAGTTTTTCTTTGTTGTGTAATTAGATTAAATTGTATAGATCAGAAGTTTTTAAAAATTTTAAAATTAGTTTGGTGGTATCTGTGTTCGGTCCGAGTGCTGCGTCCAATGTATTTGGGGACGTTGAGACTTTTCAGTTTGTCCTTTTATTTGAGGCATTCTGTGAGTATGTGGTCGATTAAGTGTTCGATTCCGCATATCTTGCATCTAGGTTATTCTTCGGCTGCCATAAGATATCCATGTGTTAATCGAGTATGCCCAATTCGGAGTCTGTTTATAATAATTTGTTCTCTTCTATTTAGATGGTGGTTTGGCCAGCCGAAAATGTTTTTTTTTTTTATATTTCTTAATTTTGTGTTTTGTTTGTTCCAGTGTGCTTGCCATTTGATTTCGATGAGTTCTTTTATTTGGTTTTTTGTGTCTGCGAATGTTGTTATATTTAATTTTGGGATGTCTAAGAGTTTTATTGTTTTTTTTTTTGGTTTCTTGGTCTGCTTTTTCATTGCCTTCTATGTTGTTGTGTTCAGGAACCCAGATTAGTGTTATGTTTATTCCTGAATTATTTGGTTCATATATTTTTTGTTGTATAAGTTTTGTTAAATCTGTGGTGTTAGTTGTATTTTTTAAGCTAAGTAGTGTGCTTAGCGAATCCATTAGAATTGTGTTATTTTTGTAGGTGTTTCCATGGTCGTATATGTGTTCTATTGTCTTAAGGAATGCTATGGCTTCTGCCGTATAGATGGAGCAATTTACGGGTAGTTTATATCTAGTTATGAGGTTTTCATTGATGATTACAATTCTCACACCTTTTTTCTATTTTGGAAGCGTCCGTGTAGTACCTGTAGTCATCTGTATAGTTCTGTAACATCTCATTTAAATGGTTTTTGTATGTAATTGAGAGCGTGTGTTCTTTTTTGAATTTTGTTAATTCAATATTTATGTTAAAGTTTGTGTTCCGTGGGGGAAGTTGTAGGATTGAACTTTTATTATCGAATTTAATTCTAGGCTCAGATCTTTCGCGTATTTTGTGATTTCGTAAATGTGTTTGTTTGCTGGATTATCTGTGTTTCTGATAATGCTGGCTGCGTATAGTAGATTTTTCTATTTGTCTTTACTCAAAGGGGGTTCGAATGCTAGATTTCGAATACTTTCAAGAGGACTTGATTGAAAAGCTCCTATGGCTAATCTTATGCTGATGTTGATTGAAGTATATTTTATCACTGGAATTTTCATGGAAAATTTTTTTCTAATATTTCTGCTACTTCTGTTTGGTCAGTTATGGTGTTTTGATTGAGTTTTATATATATTTCATTATTTCGGCTCAAGCCTTTGAGTGATTTTATTTTTTTCCAGACTTCAGATGTGTTTATGTTGTCATTTATAGTGGATGTAAAAGTGTTCCATGACTCTTTTTTGTTGTTTTTTATTAAGAACTTGGTTTTAGCTCTATGTTTTTTGAATTTGATGAAATTTTCAGGGGTATTGTTTTTTTTAAATGGCCTTAGTGCTTTGTTTTTGTTAGTTACTGCTTCTTTTATCTTGTCATTCCACCAGGGTACTCTAGGTTTTCTTGTTTTATTAGTTGTGGCTATTGTTTTTTTTTTGTGGTGTTGATTATGAGGTCTGTGAAAATTTGTGTAGTTTCTTCTATATCTATGATATTATGGTCGAAGATTTTTCTTGTTTCTTCTTCTAGTAGATCAGAGTACAATTCCCAATTTGGTTTTTTTAAGTTCCATCTTTGTTTGCTTGTATACCTTTTATTAATTTGTCTTGGTGTTATTTTAATCTTAATTGGTATGTGGTCGCTGCTATAAATTTCTGGTAGTACTTCTCATTCGAGCCTTTGTGCAATTGATGGTGTACTCAAAGACAGATCTATGCTTGAAAAATTTCTGTTCCCCAAATTTATGTGTGTAGGAGATGTGTCATTTAGTAGGATTAAGTTTTCGTTTTTGTATCAGTTTTTCTATAGTTTTTCCTCTTTGGTTTGTGTTGTTGGAGCCTCATATAATATCATGTGAGTTGAAGTCTCCTACAATTATATAGGGTTTTTGAAGTTGGCGTGTGATGTTTTCCATTTTAATTAAGTGTAGTTCAGTTTGATTTGGTAGGTAAATATTACATATTGTATATGGTTCACTATGTTCAATACGTATTGCTATTGTTTCGAGGTTGCCGTTTATTTTTATTTTTTTGGTTGGGATGTTTGATTGTACATATATTGTAACTCCTCCACTGGCTCTGTCTGACGTATTTATATTTTTGCAGAAGCCCACGTAGTTTTTGAGGTGGGCTGTGAAATTGTCTTTGAAGTTTGTTTCTTGGAGGCATATAATTTGAGGATTGTGGTTTTGAATAATGAGTTTTAGTTCTTCTTGTTTTTTGAAGAAGCCATTTAGGTTCCACTGTATAATATTAGCCATTTTATGTGATATTAAGATTTGTAATAATAAAATTTGTGTAGGTGTTTATTATTTGTGTATTTGTGTTTTGATTGAGAGAGTTGTATATTGTTTCGAATTATTTTTATTTTTAATAATTCATGTTATGTTCCTGATGTTGGGTTTAGAATAATAGATTGGCCAATTTAGTCAATCGAGTTTTTGTGGAACGGTCATTGATTTTTGGTTTGACTTTATCAATAATGTTAATTAGTGTGGGAGCGTCTATATTGGCTTCTTCACAGAGGGAGTGAATATTGATAGTTTTGTTTGTGAAGTTTTCAATAATGTAAATAAATTGTGCATAAGTTATAGGAATTTCTTCGTTGCCTATGAATATGTCTTCAGCCAGTTTTAGTGTGTTATTGAGTTGGATCTGGATACTTTCGAGTGAGATGCTTTTTTTAATTTTTTTGTTTTGGTTGAGATAATTTGTTTTGTTTTGTTTGACTCTGTCAGTTTTTTTAATAGGGTATTTGGTTGTTCTTGTATTTCCTTGTTTTGGTGTTCGGCTTGGTGTTATAAAAATGTTGGTGATGATGGACAGCTTGATGATGGTGGTGGTCTTTTGATTTGTTTATTTGGTGTGGCTGTGTGTATTTCTGGTAGACTTAAATTGTTTGGATTAGAATTGTAATTTTCTGTGGTGTTTGAGTTAGCTTCAATTTGTATTATGTCTTGTGTACTATCCTGATCATTTAGTGGTGCATTCTTTTCTATTATTGTTTCTTTAGTATTATGACTATTTGCGTTCGTATTTTTCAATTCTTTTTTGCAGTAGTTTGGGGTGTGTCGGGTTTGTTTGCATAAATAGCAAGTGAGCATGTCATCGGTTAGAAAAATTCTAAATTCTGTATTTTCGTATGTTATTAATATAGAGCCCGGTACTTTTGATATGTCCTCTGGGTGTATGTATACCTGGCGTCGAAAGCTACTTATGTGTACGAGTTCGTCTTGAATACGGCTTTTAAAAACGTTATCGGCGATATTGTTTTGATGCCTTCTAATAGTAAGTTTTCATAGATTATGTCATGAGGAATTATCGGGTAAGCGTTGAATATTATATATCGTTTGGCAGGATTTACTAAACGTCGAAAAGGAATTTGGTGTTCTTTTATTTCTATGTACGAGTAATTTTGTGCAAGTTCATCAACAATACATTTGTCTGTGAAGTAGATGTAAAAACGATTGTTGGATATTCAAGAAGCGTAAGTGATATTTTTGGGTCGAATAATTTTGCTGAATGCTTTTACATATTCAATTTGTCTTATTTCATTTATAGTGTTTAGTACAATGGCTTGTTCTCTTTTTGGAAATATTGTGTTGGCAGTCATTTCTGCGAAGATTTTGGTGTTGTTAGTTTTTGTTTGAGTTGTATGTTGGATTGAGTCGTGATTGTTCATGATGATTAGATTGCCGTAGCAATTTTATCGGTTTCTTATTGTCGTTGTGTACCGACAGTTCGGCGTTGTAATTAAGATATAGATTTGGAAAAGATAAGGTGTTTCATACCTTGTAGCTCCTTCTAGGCGGAGAAGAAGGTAGTCGACGAGCCTTCGGTCGTCGAGCCGACGGCGAGGCCTTCGGCCGGGACGACCAAGCGTTCACCTGGCTGCGAGGCTCAGGCGCCGCGCGCAAGCTGGATGTTGTTTTTTAGTGGGAATATGTAAAACTTTTTTTTTTATCGGAAACTAAGAGATTACAAAACACGCGTGTGCTTTGCTCGGTGGTCAAACACGTACTGAATAATATGGTTTGTTGACTATATTTACATAGATATTTAGTCTCTTGATTTTTCGAGTTCAAGCCGACGGGAAATAATTTTCAATTAAACGAAAATTGGCCGGCGAAGCTTCCTATAGGCATTTGGTATTTACCGAGTTAATTAAATTTCCAAACAAATGATTAATATCTGGAAATTAAACTGACAGTAATGCATGGCTATAGATGTGAAATAAAATACGAATTTTAGGGGCGATATAATAATATATATTTGTCGCGATAGTTATGGCCGAATTGTTTTCGGAGGAAATGAAATCATAGATACATTGCGCGGAAAAATATAATATAATGGGAAAACCGTAAAAGCAATTTAATGTAAAATGTAACTGACTTTTACAAGGCTTTCGCGGCGGACGCGAAACTACTTGTGTAAAACTCGTATTTGCTTCGTTTAACTGACGTTAAATTAAATTAACAGAGGCCGCCTGCCATCTCAACACGTCCAAAGTTTATCTTATAACAATGAATCCTCCTCAACTGCCTCAACTTTACGTGTGTAAAAATGAACCTGTCAGGTATAATCTAACGGCCTCCGGGAGCAACGTTAATTATGAATTTGCAATTCCTCCGCCACGTTGAGAGTATTATTATTATTACGGTGTTATGTGGAGTGCGTTCGAAACACGCATTGTTCGATGGACATTTTTACGGGTGCGTTTTGTGTACAAAGACGTAAAAAAAAAAAACCGACCGCATTGCAAGTCGAGTTGACGTGTCGTCGCTGTTGTACACCGATTAATGCAAATGCAAATGCCAGTGAAATAATTTCAAAAAAATATACACCAATATATGCCCGTGCACGATGCCTATTCGTCGGACCGACGCGTATAATGTGTTTTGTTTGAACAGAAAACGATTCGATGCAATATTACTGACGACCATTAAAACGTATAGTTCGAATATTATGTTATGTAAACAATTCGAGATCGGCTGCAGTGGAATGCAAACGGAACACTCGGCAAATTATTCGAAAACCGGGAATGCGACTGCCCCCGCAGATACATATTACCTTTGGGTGAGCAGGTATACGCGGTATATAAAGTCCGACCGCCGTGGTACCCCGCACGTCATATTATTATTATTGTTCTAATCCTGTTTATATTCTTCCGAAACATTTTAGGTATTCCGCATAATATTATGTAATCCCGACGAGGACTTTGGTCGGGATACATTGTGATATTGTAAAAGTATGCGTCTGTCACATAGTTTGCGGGCGGAACGGCAGACGATATTTATATTATTATTTTAAACTAGGAAAAATCGGGATTTGTCAGCGTGAAACTTTTGATAATAGCGTGCAAGCGGTGTCGGGAGAGACAGAATACAAACGGGAACAAAGGCACGTCGATAAAAAAAAAAATATATATAAACAAGCTACGCGTAAGTAAGTGCAATATAATTTGATTTTCACAATCACACTCTACGAGAAGTGACGTTATTTCAATATTACAGTTTCTAAAATATTATAATTCTCTGTTATTCGTCGTCGTTAGAATTCAACGTTTTAATATTATCAACGATATTATTGATCTCATCTCAAATTACGAGGGAGACATAGTGGAAAAAAACACGATTGTTTTTTCAAAGATTTGTATTTTAATTTAATGTGATTTTTATTTTTTTAAAACGAATTACTTACCTACTACAAATCGTTGAAGGTTATTTTTTTTTTATTTAAAAAAAAAAAAAAACATTTATTTTCGGAAAATTACAATTATTACAACACAATTAATATTATATCATTACAGTGCGTACGCGTATGCAATAAGTAATGAACAACAATAAGTAATTTATTTACAACAAACTAAATAATATATAAACTACACAATATAACAAATGTAAAACACGAGAAAGGAAGTCACACGGTTTAGTGACAAATTTAAAACTATTAAACTATACTTAACCAAAGTTGTTGTTGTTGTTGTTGTTGTTGTTGTTTTTGTTGTTGTCGTTATAAAAATTAAAATGAATGTTGTTTTTTATTTTTTTTTTTTTGGGGGGGGGAGGGGGATAAACAAAAATGAAACGAAGACTTTATAATAAAAAAAAATAGACTTTTAGGCTTTAAGGGTTCTCCAAAGTTTAACGGTTGTCATAATGACAGGGTGAGTTGCAAAAAAGTCGATTCATATCACGAGCCACTCCTTTGTGGCTCCTTTGTGAGGTCGTAATGTTCCAATAGAAAAATAAAAAAATACAATCACAATGAAACGACGAATAATAATAATATTGTAAAATGTAACATCAAATATATTTGAATTATAGAACAAAAGTCCTTTACTGTCGTATGCGTACCACCGGTAATACTCAGAAGACCATATTATTATAGTGGTGGTGCGGCAAACATATTAATTTTTTTTATGGTTATTATTAACTCAAACATATTATTATGCGGACACTGGGCAGTAATATTCTGTCACCACACAACGAAAATATGTACAACGACGAATATAATTTTTTCGATAAATAAATAACACACAGGCCCATTAAAAATAATTGTAACGTTTCACTTATATTTATCATTTTGTTGAACAGTTAAGTACGAGTTTGAAAACCTCCATTTTAAAAAAATTATAGAAGACACCACAGAGTATATAATATGAACTTAGAAAACTTTGTTTAATACAAAAAAAGAGTATTTCTTGTTCTTTAATCCTTATTATATAATATAAAGTATAATAAAATATTAAGCACAGTGGTTTACTTGTAGTTATAATTTTTGAGAATTTAACACGATTACATATTATTAGGACTAGAGACTTCATGCCCTAAAAAATCTTAAAATATGTATGCATTTGAAGAAATACTAAATATGCGTTTAAAAAAAAAAATTCATAGTATTTAATAAAACCTTAATATCTGCATAATATTTACATAATTATAATTTGTATAATATAATTGTTTTTTAACTATCGGGTATCACGTAAGCGATATACCAATAAGTAACAATGCGAGTGATGGTGAAGATATAACACTAATTTTATATAAATAAAACCATCAAAACGATATCTCAGGTCCAAAAAATCTATTTAAAACTATGTTTTTTTTTTTTTATAAAATATTTATAAACCTTAAACCTTTGTACCAAAAATGGTTAAATATGCACTTATAAATGAAAAACGGTCAAATATATAAAATATGCGACTTTTAAATTTTGAATATAATCTCGTGTTATTATGAAATAGATTTCTATACTACTTAACTATGTTTTGAACACAATTATTGAAAAACATGCAAACTCCTAGATATCCCTAGTTCTAGACATTATTGTGTCCCTACTTATGTGATAAAATATGAATTACTTAAAACTACGAACTAAGTTTCGATTACTGTATGGACTCAAACGGTTAAACTTCTGTTAGTATATGACACGAGCGTTTTATAAATATCAATATATATTTATGGTGTAGTGGAAGATGCACCGAATTCAGATCGACCGGGATCATATAGTCCCTGCAGCAAATATGTCGAACAATAATTAATTCCGAATTGTCGATGTCAATATTATTATAGTCTCATCCCGTGGCCACCTGCACAGCTATTTATCAATACGCATAAAGTATTCACGGCATCTCGGAGCAGCTAAATATCTGATGACAAAATCCGAGTCAAAAAAAAAAAAAAAACTACTGCACGGCAAGGCGGAATTGATTTTTTTTTCGGCGAAGGGGAAAATACGATTGCAGACATTAACGTTGGACGAGAAAATAATGTACTCACGTATTAAGGATGCGCCCCCACATTCCCCAAGCACTTAAACCGATTGGAAGAGAACGACGTTTACCTAAAACAAAAAAAAAAACAATAACGTTAAAATCGTGATTTTATATATATATATATATATATATATATTATCAGAAGACTGCAGTACAGATCTATAATAATAATAATATAGAATAGGTAGGCGGCAGGTACAAGTGCGACGTACCATAATTGTTATTCATTTTAAACGATGTGATTTATGCGCGCGACTGATGTGATATGGGTAACGAAAAAACGAACGAGTATTATTATTATTATTATTGTTATTGATTCGGGCAACCCATAAAACATAAAATAATCCAATACCACCTATTCCGCTGCAGATGGTTAAGTTATTATTAGGACTGGGACTTAAATGCCCCGAAAAAATGCTTTTATGCCCTAAAAAATATAAATAATGCACTAAAATATTCTTGTATTCTTAACAATTTCGGTGTAAATGGTAACTGATAAATTATTAAATAACTTTAAACGATTGCGTTTTACAAACATAACTGATCATTTTGGATTTCTTTAGTCTAAAAAAAAAAAAAACAATTATTTCCATTCAGTTTCAATTTTTTTTTTTTATTATTAAACAATACGAAAACCTACTTTGTAGTTTGTTAAATTTATATAAAAATCTTAAAATACGATTTTAAATTGCATCAAAATCTAATATAAATTATAGTCTTATTGTGTTGTATAATAGATTAAGCACAGAATAAAAAGTAATAAGAGCGATATTCCGTGGATTGAGTATTTATTAAAGTAATTTAAATTGTAAACTGTAAAAAGTGAAAACAGTTAGTAGGTGCCAGCCAATATACCTATAAATTATAATCCATATAATACATACCGCTCTGAGTGTGTGCATAGATAATATATAACTTAAAAAAACTTATATTGCGTTTGACTAATAGTAACGAAAATAACTAGCTATGAGTTATATAAACCGATTATATAAATAAAAACCATATTATTCAGCGTTTAAAAGAGAACATTATTATTCCACGACTCATATAATAGATAATAGAATATATTATTATTTTAATCCAAAATTGTTATTCAAATCAACAAAAAACATACATTTTTGTGATAGCTTTTTTTGATCGAATTAATTCAATGAAAATATTGAATAAATAATATATACATGTGTAGTTTTCTTTAAATAATCATAAACTCTTCGATAAAGCAAGAGGTCATTAATTATTGGTATGTCATTTAAAAGTAATTATACAAACAATTCGATAATAATAAAAAGCGAGACTTATAATTATTTGTTTGTAAATAGAGTTTTACTCTCATCAGTGCCCGCAGAATAACTGATAGCACTAAATAATGGTATTATTTTTTTTCTTTGCTATCGATGTTTGCACAAACTTCATAAGTTATTATATAGTAAAAGTATGATTGTTGTTCAAACAATATATTTGCTCTTGTTCTAAATATTAGTTTGAACAGTATATACTTTAAAACTGATACAGAAATTGTGCTTCATTTCATTTTCGTCGGACGTATTGTGATAAAAAAAAAAAAAATGGACGATTTACTAATTATTTTTACTCAAAAATCTAAGTTCGTTAAACGCGATAAATAATACATATGTTCCCGGTGAAATGTACGAGCTTAACTTTAATTATATTTTTGTTTTACCTTGTATGCAACTGTAACAACTTTCTTATTTTACAGAACTATTTAATCCATCAACTCGTATTTTTAATAAAACAATGCGTTCATAAGTTATCGTTCGGACAAAATCAATACTTATTCAATAATATTGATTAAAACAATTTAGTTAAATGGACAATTTGATTCGATCTATACTACACCTAAACTTTCCAACAGAACATAAGATGACGTACAACACGTTTTGATTTTATTGACATTTTTTTTTTTTATAGACAAGTTACTAACGTAAATAAAGCCAACACTATTACAATATATTGTGCACGCATCTGTGTAAACAAAAAAGTGCAAAAAATAATAAATAAAAGCCAAGCACAAATACAAGTTTTTCTTTCACTCATACTATCTATTTTCCTCTCGCAATTCAATCTAAATTCGGGTTCGACTACAAAGTTTTTGTTCTCTTGACGTGTCTGAAGAGACCGAGTGAGTGGAATGGTGGGAGGAGAAGGGTCAGCCGATTATATTTTTGTCTTGTTTCGCCCGTCACTACGTTTATACTGCTCCGTGTCATTTCCCTCTTCCGTTCGTTTTTAACGTAAGAGTAAATAAAAAAAAAAATTGAAAATAACGTTTCCTGCACGCAGGAAAATAATATATCCCCTGCCCGTGACAGGTCCTCGGAGAACTTACTTCCCAGACTTGACCTCTCTAGTCGCAGGGAAATATGTTCTGTCGAGTGACCGATGAGTTTTGTTTTCGAAATAACAAAAAAAAAAAAAAATTGATAAACGATTTTAAAAGTATTTTTTGATTTGAAAAAAATGAAGTAGGGGCGGACATGTGTAGACACGAGTCTTCAATAAAAAAAAAAATATATATATATATATATATAATGAGGGTACCTAAGTGTTCTAAAACTATATGATATTCTGTAATATAAACTAGCTACCTGTTATAATAATATGGCGCGGGAAACGGTATGGCATATAAACAACACATGCATGTGGTTGAATTGCATACAATTAAATATTAATAAAATGGTCATAAATCAATCAACGGTTTACGATCACGTTTTGAATTTCTAATGTGATATATTAATATCTTTAAAAAATACGTATCACTATAAAACTGCGTTGTAAATTCATGAATTTAGCTGAACACTAATATTTTAGTATAATTTCACAGTATGCAATTTAGTTTTAATGACTATATAACTATGTAAGACGCATTCGGTTTAAAGCGTATAGCCTATATATATAACAAATATAATTCATAATTTGCACCGACTTCATTCATTCGTTTATTGACAAACTAGGCAGTAAAATGGAGCATAATTTAGATTTTTGATGGACTAAAAATCACTGAAAAAAAAAAACAAAATAAAAATGGCGCGCCTTTACGCTTGAACGATAAACCGTCAATGCAGGAATCGAGAAAAAGAAATTGTTACCGAATAAAATGTGTAGTCATTAGACGTATTATATTATAGTGCGAGTTGTCATGGAAACACCGCTGCGGCGGCGACGGCGGTAAAGGACTTTCAAAACGAAACGTTAAAAATAAACTTTCCGGCGAGTTTCTTTTTAGTGCAGGAAATCACTTTTCTCGAATTCGTGTTAATTAAGTCTTAATAAGACATCTTACTGCGAGGCCTGCACGTTAATTAGCGAAGAGGCTACTATTATGAACCGTCGAGAACATCGTCTGCTTTGCAGAAACTCACTGACTTACCCCCTTCTTTTTAATAATTTTTCCAATCCGCGTTGCAGTCGATTTTTTTTTTCGGTTAATTCATTCGAACTTTTAATCGCTACCTACCACCCCTAATTTACTCTGCAAGTACTGTGAGTACCTAGAGGGATTTTAATTGCACAGTGAATTCGCCAGACCGTTTTCGTATAATATACAGCTGCCGACGGGCCACGGGGAATAATCGTAAAAAAGTAACCGCTCTGCCAATTTTTTTAAGAGTTCCAAGCGAAACTGTTATTTTACTTCAATTAGTAAGATTCAGCGGTCATAACAGTGTTGTGGAAAAATTGCACTTCTCCTCCCGCCCATCGATTTTTACACGATAAAACACAGACCCTGCCTGTCGAGCTTTAAACAATATTATATTATATAAAATTATTTAAAACCTTACTATATACTTTCTCGTCGCTTAATTAAGAAACGCTTTATATAATTACTATCGTAAGAACGTCTCGAAATCATCCGGTTATCTCCCAAAGCCATTTACTCCAGAATTTCCCTCCTAAACTCTTATAATTTTCTCTCCTCAAAGTTATAATCGAAACGCATAGCTACTATTAGATCTCAGTTTTTAATCTTAATAATTCTAAGACCGCGAAAACGATTTTATACACTTGTATATTATGTATTTTACGAATAACTAAAATATCCGTATATTATAGTGATATTCTTACTCCTCCAGAGTTAATAAAGATTTAGAACCGTTGTTATAGTTATTGTTTTATTACCGTTAAATGCAAAACAATAAACCGCGCCCTGCTGAAAACAGCTCGTCCTTTTTCCTAGCACCCTTGTTCGTGAAACTGCAGAGAATATTATATAATACTCGACGGCGAAAAAAAGAGGATCAATACACAGGTAAAAAAAAGGGGTAATCAAATGTTTCAGGATATTCCTTAATTGCTTTTTGTAAACTACTAAAATGTACATACCGAATACAGCTGTAGCTAATTTTGAATTATTCTTTGGTCAGAAACATGACTGGGACGTCCTGCCACACCCAAAGGGTGCAGTCTAAATTGCATATGAATATAAGTTATGGAATGTACTTTAATTATTATATGTTCCATACACCATTTCACGATAAAAAAAAAAAAAAAAAAACTATCAAATTAGTATTACACACGTGGACGACAAACAGAAACGTAAATTAATATTAAATTCGGTAAACGTTATCAGGACAAACATTTATTTGGATTTGGTATTTAAACTAGGTAGTAGGCAGTATATATTTATAGTCGATAAATTATGAAATCCTAAATAATATAAATGACTATTCTACTATATACCTACCTACTATAATATACTATACACATTTCCCTTAATTTCAATAGCGAGTATTAATAGAAATCACTTAATACCGGATTCAAAAGACCATGGTAATTAAATTAAAAAATATAATACACTTTTCGTATACGATTCCCGCGAGAGTAAAATCGTAGCGTTTGATTGAATTAAACTCAAAAATCCAATTTGTAAACATTATAATATTATTTCAGTTTCATAATAAAATGTATCGGTAAGTACACGATTGAATGAATAATACAAAGAAACCATACAAATCGTATACGGAACAAAAATAAAAAAAAAAATATATCAAAAGTATTCAGTAAAGATATAGTACATAAACATAGTGATATTAAGTAGTATCGACATAATTTTATTAAATAATATATAAATTAAAGACATGGTTTAAAAATTAGATATTTCGAAAAATCAACAAGTAAAAAAATGTAAATCTTAAAAAAAATGTATTTTTTTTTTTAAGGAATTTCATCGTTACTAAGCCGTAAAAATAAAAATTAACAAGTAATTTAAAATTACGAAACGGTGTTAATTAATGATATTTTCCACAGTCGAGTCTACAATATGATTAGTACCTAGGTATACAGAACACGGTTTGGTTATTTTTAATGCACCTACTTATGTATATTATGTAACAACGGTATTAACCGTGGCCAGTCAGTATATCATAATCAGGGCTCGGAACTCCATACATTTGCATATATCTCGGGAACCTGTGTATTGTCCAAAAGCTGATTCGATACAAATTCGTGTCGTAATACAAAAATTTATGTTGCATATTTTTGCATATATTTTACTAAATCGTCACGATGTTGCATATTTAAAGATTTTTAATGTATCAATGCGGAATAATATGTTTATTAATCGACAAAAAACAAATTTTTAATAATTCAAAACTAAAGATCCGCCATCGCACGCCGCCTCCGGTTTGTCTATATTTTGAGTTATATACACCGAGCGTTAATAGTAAATTCGTTGTGATCGGTCTAAACTAACATTTTGTAAATAAAAAATAAAATCGTGTTTTTTGTAAGTTTATATTCCCGTATAAATACATATTTTATGAAAAAATAATTGCATATCATACCGCATATTAGAGCTTTTTAAAATGCACACGTGTGCACATATCTCATTGTTTTTTAGAGCATAGTATAGAAGTCTTATATAGAATGAATGTAGGCACATAATAATCACGAAAAAAACTTATCCACACATTATAGCCAGGGTTGGTATTAAGGGGGGGGGGGGTCGGTGAGCAAAAGCCAAGAGACGGAAAATTTTTCTCAAATAAAATAAACGAAAAATTCGATATTTCTATGTAAATAGAGCGTTCAGTTTTCAAATCTTAGATATAAGAATAACATTTTTTATTAATTACTAACAAAACGATTTGCAAATTTTCGATTTTTTTTTTTAAAGTTCTAACATCGGGCGCTCATAAAAAGCCGTTGTGAATTAACGGCCGTATTATTTTTTTAAAATCACACTGCAATAACGACTTGTGAGGGACCTTCTGCACAGTTTTGGCCACCACTGCAGTGGATACACAATGACGTGTAAAAAACCGTCATTGAAAACAGGCGCAAAACATCCAAAATACGGCCCCGAATGCAGTACATTGTAAAAATACAGTGTAAGCGAAAACCTATACTCGCTCGACCACGCATATCGTTATTGGCGAGACGCGCCTCCCCGAGTCGACTGCTCGATAATACCGCGTGAACAATAATAATTATTATGATTAACGCACGCGCACGGTGTTATTATAAGACCGTCACACGACGATAATACCAACGGCGATATTATTAACGCGCCCGCGGAAATTATGCGTCGCGGACAGAAATCGCGCGGAGGAAAACCGCGTCACTCGCGGATCTCCGGGTGCGCCGGACGTCGCCGGACACGGCGAATCGTCCACCGCGGCCGACCGTCATAAATCGCACACGATTCGCACTCTCCTCGTTCGTCTCGGAGACACGGTAACCGATTGGTTACGGTCCACTCCGACCGGCGCGAGCGGTGCATTACAGTGAGGGCGCGATGGCGGTAAAATTATGATTCAATCGACGGCGAACACGACGAGGGGGACCGACCGACCGATGTGCGCGCACTGCAGTCGTCCGCTACGTCTTGCATACACGCAACCACGTCTTTAAGCCGTTTAACTTATCTAATCTGCCGCTGGCAGTTCGTATACAATATATTTCGTACGAATCCGGACGCGTGTAAATATGGGATACGACGATTTGATGACGACGGGGTGGCGGGCCGCAGTTTCGGAACGGGCGAAACGGTCGATTACACGACGTGTGCTACCCCCCCCCCCCAATCACCGAAATTCGAGATTTTTTTTTTTCCGCGAGTCCTCCCGTGCGCCTAGCGCACAATGTGCATTTACGATTGCGATATCGCACGCCTCGGTACCGAAATGATGACGCGTGCACTTCGACTATTTCAACAGTGGACGGTTATCGTACGTACCGCCCTCCTCCACCCGCGGAAACGATCCTGCAGGACGCGCTGGCCGCTGCTGACTGACCTACGCGGGAAAAAAAAAAATTCCCCGCGAACCGGTACGTGTCACTGGTATACGAAGTGCTCGATTTGTGTGATGGAAGGGGCGGGGAGGGGGGACGCGGGGGGGGGACAGAGTCCCCTCGGTAATTTTTCAGAAATTTTAGCGTACCCCTACTTTTATTTTTAAGGCTTTGTAACGTTTGATAAGCGATGGGGACGCTCTTTTTTAATAGTTAACAGAGTCACCCTACTTTAATTTTGCCAAGTCGAGCACTGGGTCCGTGTGTGCTGTGAATCGCGGACATTCCCGCCCACCCGATACGTTTTTGATGCCAACGTTTTTCCCCCATTTTTTTTTTTAAACGTTTACTGTTTAATAACAATATTATATTATTATTTAATATGAAATTATTTTTTTGCCTATTGTCTATTATTTCCAAACATTTTGATAAATATAATAAATTATGGATGCATATTGTCGATCGACTGAACTACTTGATGCAATAAAACAATTTCAACGGTCTTAACAAAAAAAAATAAAAATAAAATACGAACAAAGGCTAAAAAATATGTGTTTAGAAATAACAAATCAAAGATTTTTTACAAAATGTATCATTTTTAACCACTTTTATTAACTACACCTATTTTATTTAGACAATCTTTTATATATAATCTTATTTTTTAAATTATTTTTATTGTAATTTTTATCGTTTCAAATAGTTCAATTAATCAAAAGAATATTCATTTATAATTTATTATATTTATGAAAATAAAAATAATCTCATATTAAATAATAAATAATATAATATTATTAAATAGTGAACTTCGAAAAAAAAAATGGGGGAGAAATGTCCATTTACAACGTATTATACATTGTCAATTCAATTTAGTTAGAACTTAAAACATTGTTAAACACTACATTATAATCATCATCCTTACTGATTTATGTTACTTTATTGTTATCTACTTTGTAAATGTCAAAACAATACGTAGTTCTGTAATAAGTTTAGATGACGACGACGTCGGGGAAACCTTAATAAAATAAAATAAAACTATACGTCCGCACAAGCGTTTTCAAATGTTCAAATGTTTTATCATGCGTACGGAACACACATATTTATATGATTGTTGATTCGTTATATTATTGTAGTTTGTGCCGCAGAGATTGTAGAACTTTATTTTTCGCGTACCGCTCATTAAGTGTGTTATGGGATCGGCATGAACCCCGCTGTAGGCGACGACCAAAAATAGGACTATTAAAAATGTCAATGCGTATAGTTAACGAGAAAAACAGTTTGAAAAATAATAGTAGTCTGTATACGTTCACTGCCTATTTACACGAAACATCAAAATAATATCGGATTCGTTACAAACATAATTAAGCATAATTAATCTATTGATTTTTATTAATACCTCACCGCACGGCCGTTCGCGTACCGCCGTGCAGCCTCTTACACCGAATTCTGAAAACCGCTGGTTCAAGGCAAATTGTTGCCAACATTAATTTTAACCATAAATCGCCTATAGCCATTACGTACATATTTTATTTTCAAACCTTTTATTATCCCGGGCAGCAAGCATAATATAATTATTATACCGAACGGATTTGGGCAAACAATATTAAAAATCGTCATTGAAACGGTTTTGTTTTCCAGCTATTTATTTGAATTGAAATAAATATACAATGTTATTTGCCTACAATACGGGTTGCCTCTGTACGACGTATTGTTTACGACACATTTTCAACTTCACAGTACCTACGTTTTTCTACGAATACATTTTGTAAACCATTGACCCCCTACCTGCTGTCGACAAGGTGTCGTGCCTTATTTAGATAAATAAGACTTCTATCTGATTATCCGTAGATTAACCGTTTTATTAATTTCACTTGATTTTTTTTTTTTTATCATTGTGATATTTTTACGATAAATTGTGTCCATGATTAACTAAACAATAAAATGAAGCGTCCAAATAATTTAAAATATTCCATACATTAATATGTGTTAAACATTCTTTTTTCATTCAAATTTATTAATTTAATCTATAATATATTTTTATACGATATAATAAATTATCTAAAATATAAGCTTATAAGCATGGGCAAATAATATAATTCAATTAATAATGTTTTTTTAAAAAAACATAAAAACTATGCATATAATTATTTTTTTTTATCTCGATAATTTATTTTTCATTTTATCCAGATACATTTTCGACGCACTATCTGCCATCTTATATAGATATTTTTTAAGTTATCTGTGCACAACACTGTTAATGGCCATATTGTACAGAGACATTTATACTACAATACTCTCTTCTGCGAGTATACCTCATCTCGAGTGGAGTTTTTTTTTTTTTGTCGACAAACAGTGCAGTGCGGTGACTTAACGCACTTTTCAGTTTATATACTACCCCCGGTGGAAAGACAATAAAAAAAGGCGACGAATCAACCGCGGTTTCAGTCTCGGTCTTCAAAAAGTATAGACAAAAATATAATGCTATTGCAATACTTTTGTCCTCGACGAGCGTAAACCAGTCGGTTCCAAATCGGACTCGAGTGAAACAGAATAACTCCTGAGCAGACAAACAATATCATAATGATTTGAAAACACTCCAAAAACAGATTAAAACGATTTTAACGTATGGGCCGCGTTGTATTCGTCAACCACGATTGTTCCGGTCCTTACGTTTCTTTTGCTTTAATAATAAATCTAATTTACAATATTTAGCCGTCTCGGCACATTCGCTTCACTCGCCTACACTACGAATATCGCTATAAATATTTTGTGACTGCGTACAAACGAATTCGTACAGTCGCCTATCATACTACACTTAGCATAATATTATTATGCTTGTCTCAGAGTCCGATTCTTGGTGCCCACTCCGTATTACAATCTGTCATCAGCCACTGCGATCTACCGTAATACCATTATAACTATTGAATAATAATGTGTACGCTTCGCACTGATACATCACAATATGTATGCCACTTACGACGCGTGTTTGGAAATAATCGTAAAACAATGGAAACAATCGAGTTCCACGTGAATTGCGCCAAATAGCGATATATTATAATATTATATGTTCCAAATAAATAATTAGTTTCGCGTAGAAGCTCGCTGCGTAGCTATTATTGTAATAGTTATTGTGATTGACACGACAAAACATGACATTTTCGTCTACGCGGCAATCAATACGTAATTATTATTACTATAAAATACGAACACGCATCGGATATTCGTATCATTGTATTACACAAAACAGAAAAACGGACTTTTCGAAAATAATTGATAGCGATTGTGTATTCTAGTTATTACATATGATTATATATTAATATTGTTGTTGTGAAAGATAATAAAATAGATTGTGGATTAATAATATGATATTATACTCTGCACGCGGTATTACAAATAACAATGTAATTACGATGGTGATTTAGATAATTAAATTTCGGAGGGAATATCACATCACATGTGGACATACTTTATAATTTTGATATATTAAATAGATAATAAACAAACGAAATACAAAGCAAACAGACGCGTAATATTAGATTATTAAATATATTAAGTCCGAATTTAAATTATGAACATGATATTGTGTTATGTGACAAAGCAAATATTATATTTTATGGGATGACGTAATATTATTTTATAATTATTTTATCTGTTGAGATTTTAAAACGGTCTCGTCACATATCGACATTTATACGTGGACATCATTATGGTTTTATGGTAAAATTTATTTCCACAACACGACCGCCGTGTACTTACCGGCTATAATAGTTGTTATTCCACGAAAATGTGTGTAAGCATTGAAACGATTTGACTGGCGAGCATAACACCACGTGCGGAACGATTAAGAAATATGTAAAAAGAGATATTTTTAAGAAAAAATTCGCAATAATATCACATAATATATAGTGTTATGTATTTCTTTGTTGTTCTGCACATCTTCGCCGTCTCTATTTTCTTCAATTTTGTTTGATAAGGCCAAAGCTTCCCTCCCACTAGGCAACCTTTTGCGAGTTTCATCCGTTTTCGTAGAATTTTTTTTTCACTTATATATATATATATATCAGGAACTATTTTTATTCCCCGGGGTGAACCGGAAGCCGTTTGTAACTGTAATATATTATTATTTTGCGAGCCGATCGTGACCGGATTTCTGGACCCACATATACCTTTTACTTAAACCCACACCCCTCGTGCCCGCGACGTCGTCGGTTTTCCCTCGTACGTATATTTCTCGTCTTATTTTATCCAGAAAAAATAAATAAATATAAAAACAGGAAGGAAAAATATTAACGACGTAACACACCTACCTACACATATATAATATATTAACGGGTAGGAAGATCGACGATAATATTATATATATAAACGTGTGCGGTGCAGGAGGGGCGCGCGCACCGCGTTGTCTTTATTGTGGGCTAAATGGTCTTTATTTCTTGCAACCGGACTTTGGGCGTCTGCAAGACCCTATGTGGGTACGGTTAAGACTTGGGGAGGAGGGGGTTGGGCGTGTGAGTGGGTACACGAAGAATAAAACGACTGTAAATCGAAAATGCATCATGGGTGCAGGGTACCGAGAACGGACGTGACATAAACCATTATGTGCGTCGTAACATCGATCATAAAAAATATAAATCCGTCGACGACACTCGGCAGGCAGGTGATAGCCGCCGGTAGGTGGTAGTAGTAGTGATCTTCACGGTTCGTCATTTTAGGGACCGGACTTAAAATTTTAACCAAGGACCGGACTGAGACCGAACCGCCGGCTACAATTTTTTTTTTTTTTTTTTGGACTAGACTAGGCTGGTAATTTAATTTGATCTAACAAAGTAGACCTGGGCCGGACTGCCGGTTACCGGCGCAACTAGACCTTAAGTTTAGGAATGCTAAAATTATGTATACTTGTTTCAATAACTCGCACTGATTTTGTTTTTATAATATTTGCAACATGCCTTTCAATGCCCATATAAAATTAACAAGTCATTAAACCATTGCTTGTACTCAAACAATTCTTGATTTGTTGCATACTTGAAAAATTACGTTCAGATGTTGCAAAACTTAATGTGATTGTAACAGCAACTTGTTTAAGTTAGGAAAAGCCTATTACTGATTTTTTTTTTTCAAAAAAACATTAAATCAAAAAAAAAATCATTCATAAAAAAAAATAATACTCCATTCCTCACATTATTTTTGGTGTTTTATAACAGGGGCCAGGGAGTGCTTAATTAGAACCCGAGGGCGTTAAAGCATTTCCCCTCCCTTAGTTGAGCCTATGCTGGTTGGTTATTCGGTATAGAAAAATTATAATAATATAAATGTTTAGAACACGATTGCGCCTGTAGTCGGTGTTTTTCGTTTAATTTTATGCGTATTGCAAAAACAAGTTTTAATAGATTATAAGAATCGTGACTCAAACCGAATCGAACTGGCATTATTTTTTCGTTGAAACCAAAGGTAAAAATAATATATTTGAACCTGACTACACTGACGATTCGATTATTTTTAGGACCGGAACAGACCCGCGGACCATGGTTAGGTTAGGTTATAGATAAGTATTCTAGGTAGGTATAGAAGCCAAATCAAAACTGGTATATCTCAAACTCAATATTACTTAATTTAGTATATTTTTTTTTTATATTTCACGAAGAAAAAAATCATATCAGCACTTAAAATTTATTCAGCGCGAACGTTCCAAACTTAGAGTAAACAACAATCGTACACGTTTTCAGTATAATATGAACAATAGTGATACACGCGTTTAAAAGCAAAAAAAAAAAAAAAAATTATATCCAAATGACTGAAATCAGTGCAGTGAACGTATAGGTCACTGACATATGATAACATTAAATTATGTGAATAAAACGAAACATCTGTAGACTGTAGCGAAGCGACCGTTGGAGGAAACACGGATGCATTTAAACGTTATTAGTATTTTTATGTAAGACTCGTTACAGCAAAATATAAACGATATGACGAATATAATCTATAAATAATGAAAAAAAATCCACAGCGGCGTTTGAATTTTAGTTTATTTATCATTAGAAAGCCCGAAATAGTCAATACACCTGAATAATATTGTGCTCTTGGAGAATATTATTCAATATAGCGCGTGTAATGATAGTTTAAATTGTATAACGCAAAAGCTGTGTTAGCTGCAATTCAATATAGTAGAAATCGTTATACGACTCATTTCCCGAGGACCATGAAAAACTTATTAATGAAATAAATATTTACCAGAGTATTTTGAAAAGTATGATTTCTCGCTGTATATGGGCTCGTAATAAATACTATAGCTAAGCTGTAGTATACCTATGATGTAAATAATTAATTTAAAAATGTTAACAAATTGGTCGAATTCGTCGTTTTGAAATTAGTGTTTCCGTTAAAAAAACAACAAAATTATATCGCGCGACAGATAATAATATGAACATGGTACGATGGTTTTCTCATTTTCCAGTCGTTTAAACATTAAATCGAAATGTGGAACTGGCGGCAAACGGAGGGATTTTATATTTTTGGCAGTGGAAAGCGCGAAAGCGGAAGCTTTAGATTGTCTTTAAAAGGTTAAATAAAATACTACTGTGTCTTCCACCCCTCATACACGTAGTTATCGTCTTAATTAAATTCGAGTCTGTGGCAAATGTTTATAATACAGAAAGCTGCTGAGGGAGTATTCTAACTATATCATTGTTATTGGTTTCGAATTAAACAAACATTTAAATGCTATTTCCGATCGTTAAAACCATTTGTTTATCGTGACTAAATCGACTTTATATATACCTAAGTAAATGTCTCTGACAAATTTAATTAATTAAATTATTATTACAACGATTGGCGTGTATACAATATGTAATAATATGTTTTTCGAGTTTTATTATTTTGAACAATATAAATAATTAAAACCGTGATTTAAAAAAAAAATAAATAGTTTTCGAAGCGTGTTTAAATAATATTTATTGGAATGTTAAATATACATTTCCAAAAAATTACAGTTTTGGTATTAAACATATTATTAAATCAGTTTAAAAAATCGATCAGCTATAGACGTTCGAAATACACGTTACACTATATTTAAATCGTATTAAAATGTAATTATTAATATTAGTATAAAATAAAGCAATAGTTAGATATTCAATACTTGTTGTACATAACAATAATGCGCAGACTACCAGTGGCATATAATATTTATAAATATATAATGTGATCGATACTATATTATACTCTACTCGTATAGTGTTATTATATTATTTACACACAGTATAAAACATAATAAAGTGTGTTTTAATCGTTGAGTATGAACTATTGTTTTGTGGTTAAAACAAACACAATAATCATACAATATCATAATAAAATATAAACAGAAAGAAATTATTATTTGAATTGCGATGCAAAACAATTTCGTCTAAACTCGAACACAAACGCATTAAATTGCTTTATAGTTCTAAATTAACTACGCTTATAAAACAGAGTTATAATAACATTTACACGAATCGAGACCAAAAATGTGTACTGAAATGGAATATAATTTTTCAATGTATTAAAAACATAATATTATTATGTAATAGAACGATATTTATAAACTCAAACTGCAATCGTGGTCGGTTTGCATCATAGTTTTTGTTGGTAGTCAGTGATCACTAATCGCCCGTCTCAATGCATATTATTTCAACATATTTAATAATGGTTTTGTTTTTATTTCGTGTAGACTATGCATTGTACACATTTTTAAATCGCAATAGAAATAATATTATAGTTTATCACGTTTGAAGAAAATAATATTGTCGGGAGCATTAGATTTATTTAAAGTGCGGAGGAGACGGAAAATATGACCAACGTGCAGTGTGTTTTAAGAGCTTTGGTAATATTCGACGGAGGACTTCGCTGACAATGCCAACACAACGCATAACCCTCTTCAGAGTGCCGATTTATGTTTTACGACGTTAGCAGACAACGCGCTCGGTGCCGGAAAATACGGGAAATTCTACGGGTGAGAGTTTGCCGGTCATTACATATCCGGGTACATCGTGTTTTATCGTCTCTCCGGACCTCTTTGCCTAAAGAAAATGACAGCTGCGGACGTCTTAAAATTCTGTCCCGGACGACTCTCGAGGGGATAATCTAATAAAATGCTCGGTATTGAAATCGTAAATTAAAAGACCAAACGACCTATCTCGTACACGACTCTGCAGTAGTTATGGACGCACTCGAACTTCGGTTCTTAATGCATTTCTCAAATTAAGTCTTAGGGCTAAAAAATCTGATATAGCAATCACTTTATAATTACATTACATTTAAAATGATTTAAACTATTGATTGAATATTTTTTGTTGAGTTAAGCTCGGCGTGTTCATCGTTATATTATATTTTCTAGTATTCCGATATTAAATAATATTTAGTTGAAATCAGATCATATAATGATAAGATAATCACAGTGTGAATATCGAAACGAGTACTCAGTCAAAGCTAGCGGATTTAATAGGGAATACGCGTGCATGCACAATTAATTCAATGTGCGTTAATTAAATTATTCTATAATATCAGTACGATTCGACTATACCCATCACACAATTTTAAATCTGGCAAGAATGATCGAAATCTAATTATACAAAAGATAATGACAGTTAAGTGTGTAAACTTTATAAGCAACAATACAACAATACCCGGCTCCATTAACGTCACCTCTCTCCCCTCACAGCTGCGTCAGTTTGGACTATTCTCTCTTGGTGCTAAACTTTAATCAACTTGTACCCAAAGGGATGCATATTACACAAAAGCATAGAATACTATTCTGGGAGAGTAAGGGTGAGAAGGGGAGAAGAAAGTAATGCCTCAGTTTCTCCTCTATACTACCGATGGTTCTCTCTATATATACAACAGTTTGTATAACCAAATTATAATGTGAACAGTCTTCCGATCCCTCCTATATGTCTTTCGAGAGTTTCAAAGCTTACGCTGTTAAGTTGGAAACAGATAACAAATTATACACCGTTTTGGTTTCGTACAAAACGAGCGGGGTGGAGAGAGGAGAGGTCAAACAGTTGGTTGAACTTCATCGCCAAGACACTATGCTACACGACTGCCTCAGCATGCCGAATAGGAAAATTAATACGGATTAACCAGATCATTACTGTATACATATATAGACGGGACGTTTAAAACCAAACAGGAACAAGCAGTGAATCGTAGTATACGAAATTAATATATCACAAGGCCGTCAGCCGTACAGAAGGAGACCTGTCCCAGTGTAATTGCTCAGAGGAGGAAATTAAGAATGCGGAGGAGGTATATGTACAGGTAATTTAAAACGATGTTTGTCTTTCTCCTTTCGGCGCGCGAACAAGAGGGGTGAGGCGGCGGATACACCGAGCGTCTACCGGAAATGGCGTCTTGGCACATGACTAGCGCGTATACCCTGGTAACCTTTAATACCGTTATCGCTGCTCACTAGGGGTGGTCTTGGAACGGTTCCAAAGCGAACCCAATAACTTCAACGCCGGTCGATTATGGCCGTGACGCCTGATAATAAAGCGACGAAAATCTACAATCATTTGTATCCCGTGCACCCATTGATGTTTTATTTATATTTTATTCTATTTTTATCCTATCCGCGTATGTTATAATAAATACGCTGCACCTTTTGTGTAAACCTTATCCTTTAGAATATAATATATTGTTATGATATATATATATATATATATATATATATATATATATTATTGGCATTCTGTCGTGTGTACCAAGCTGGTAGGTGGATATCTATTTTCATCGAGTGGTACCTACTGCTGCAAAATGTCCAAACCGTAATAAAAATATAATTATATTGTGTAAAAAACAGTGCCCGTTCTTTATAATATTATTCATCAAACGTTAAATTTAATGAATCAGAAAATCCAGAAAAATGCTCTGAAACGCTCACTCTATTTAAACCTTTATTATTATTATAAATTAACTGTTCTTTTTTTTTTTTAAATATTTGTTTTACAACAAACGGCTGTTTTTCTTTGTCTCGTTAGTGGATTTATTACAATTTTGATTTTAATTGAAAAGCTCGTTAAATACCAATTATCGGTCGTCAATATTACCATTGCAATACCGCAAGTACAAAATCAAAAATCAAGTTCAAATTCATATTATACTGATCAGCTGGATTGACAGAAAAAAAAATATACTCTAGCACGTACACACGACAGTCGTTAAGTTATCGTATCATAAAAAGTCTAATTTCGAGTGTTGCGCAACGATAGTTCTCATCCGAGTATAGAATTTGCGAAAATTGCAGCATTTGTGCGGTCGAGTTAAGGTGCCTATATGTATACCTAAAACAACGCCACAACAACTACCAATAAATACTAACACTAATTATTATTACTATTTTTTTTAATATTATACATAAAGTCCATGACATCGATATAGTATTAAAAAATATAGTGTTTGGATTTTGTGGAACAGTTTCGAGTTGAATTAAAAATCCAGAATGGCTCTTACGTTGCGTGGGTCTGGATTTAGTAACCCGGAAAGATAATAAGGTTAAAAGCTAATTAAAGGTTAATTTTTATGATTTAAGTGCCTACAATGATGTATTATATTATTATTATGATTTGCTAATATTAAAACTAAACTGTACACTAATAATATATCGATACACTGACGAAAAAAACCACGTGGTTGTTAAAAAAAACGGTCTGTATACGACATTATATTATTGTCCTTCTTGTGCTCGAAAAGGCCGATCCGGCGCAGTTGGTGGAGCGGCGCGCGCGGGATTTGAATATATATATATATATATATGTACAGAGTGATTCAAAATGTATGTTACAGCCATTTATTAGTCGACATAAATAATATTCAAAGTACAGAAAAATGTATGGTACGGAAGTCTCTTGACTTGGAAACGTCTAAAATGATTTGTACATTTTATAATTTTTTACAATATAATATTAGGGGGGTTTTGGGGGATTAACCATAAACACTCCAACGGGAACCTGTATTTGTTTTGCAATCATAATACGAAGACATATTTTTACATACATTTGAGTGCACTGCTTAATTAATGCAAAACTATATCTATGTTCGAGAGACGTTTAAAGTTTTTATAAATTTCTGAAGTCGACCGCCGTCCGAAACCCCATATAAAACATTGTAAAAACTATAAAACGCGCAAATGTTTTGGGACGTTTTTAAATCAAAAAAAAAAACCTTTGGCATATCGTACATTTTTCTCTATTTCGAATCGATAAACGTGAGTTTTTTTTTTTTTTTTGAATCGCCCTGTATGCCACGTGTATCACGTCGGTCCTTTCAAAAGGAAACACTGCTACCGCGCTACGTATTGCAGTACTGAAGGCTATTATTCTTTATTCCAGTCGACAGCCGAAGAGCTGCCGTTCTTTGTGTGGTACGGCCGCGTGCGGGCCAATGTTTATTGCTTCTCTCGCCCCATTCTTCTGCGTACCGAATATGCCCGAGACGAGCTACCGGTGATAGCAGTCGTAGTCTCCTCCTTTCCCCCCCCCTGCCACTGTCTCTGCCCTTGCCGCACGTCTGCGTATAACGCGATACTAATTTTGTATTTTTTTTTCCGTTCAACCCCACGCGGCCACGCGGCACACGGGAAAAAAATTGATCAAAATATTATGTAAATAAAGTGATTTTGACTTGATTTCATAGTTTAGGACCAACTACTATACTTCATACTAAGGGAACTTAGCTCTTGTCAGTCGGGGCGACCCGCTGACATTTTTATAGACAAATAAATTAAATTTATAGTAACGGAGAAAGTAAAGAGTAAACCTAATACCGTTTGTCCCGGTTTTTTTTTTTATAAAAATGGTCATCCTGGTCTACAGTATAAAGGGAACCAAAAGTATTTTCTCAATTCTAAGTCGTTCGACATTTAGTAGCTAGGTAACACACAGACTACGTATTTATTTGCCGCAGACTCGAGGTAGTCGCGAATTTTCTTTTAACGGTTTACACGCGGTGTCAGCCAAAATATTATAATAATATTATAAATATTATTGCCGACAGAGTCGGCGAAATATCGTATATTATTATTATATTTTATGAACGGCTGCGAGGACTGAACGACACTCCGGGGAGTTGATATCGCGGCGTCCGTACGTCTACCGTAAAAACAAAAATATAATAACGACGTTGACGAGTTTCAGACGAAAAGTTTACGTTTCTATTTATTCCTTAATGCGAACGCCGCCGCCGCCGCCGCTCCTCCTATACAGCTCCGCGCCCGGGGGCGGCTGCAGGTGTCTCGATGTGCTGCGGGTCTCTCCAACACTTATATATACCACTCGATACACACGCACACACATTTCAAATACTTTGCGAACCGAAAGTAAAACGCACGGGTCCCGGAGTTGAAAAGTAACTTTGCGGTGTACCCGCAGTATAATATAATATTGTATGCGGCGAATAATTTCGAGTCGAGTCGAAAACTTTTTTTACGGTATTTTTCGGAATACGAAATTAAACGGGGGATATTTCCGAAGACCGCGTACGCGTCGCATACCTGCTTGCCTGCTTCGATAAGTAATAATCTATAACATTTCATAATATATTACTATGTAGCTGAACAACCCGCGGTTTCGATCGTCGCGTATTAAATAATCGATTCGTATGCGTACGTTGGTTTTTTTCATTATGATTAAACTATATTTAAAGCTGTAGTAGAAAAATAAATTTTAAATCTGTTTGAAATAATGGATCGCTTGGTAGGGTATTTGGAACGACTGCGTGAAAAGAAAAAAAAATGGTTAAATTATCTAAATTTTTTTTTTTTCTAATGTTCATTGAAACGACCTTCGTCAATGCTCATCGCAAATGGGTAGCAGGGAGATCATGTGATCTATTTATCTATGTGTCTTTATATCACTATGTGCATGATACTACCCCCCTTGTCCAAGAGGAGACATGTGCGGTCTTCACTCCCGGTGGAGTGGAACCTAGTTGGAAACCGGATGACGCAATCGGACGACAGCACGGGAAAATGATGATTGCGTAGAATCACATAAATCTTTTGCACTTTGCACTATGAATCGGACCGATGACTGTGTGAGACGCAGTCAACTGCGTGATCACTGCGTCATTTCGGCCCTTTAAATTATCTAAATGACGCGCTAAAAAAAAAAAAAAAAACGAAAAATCCGGCGACGTGGTAACACTCAAGAAAATATTCGAACAACTCTGAGGAAAAAAAATCGTAAAAAGTTAAATAGTGTCGTCAGAAAATTGGAACGCTGTTTCTTGGAACATAAGAAAGGCCTGTTCTTTTATACGTACAAGGACAAGTTTCACCTGAACGTCACAGCTGTACAAATATTATTTCCGTGTAGTCCGAGTGTTTTTAGTTTTCTGGTGAATATTTCATATGAATTAAAATAACATTATGTATGAAATGTAAATGGATTTTAATATTACAGAAAAAAATAGTGTAGGTACACAAGTAGAAGATGAACAAAAGCGTGTTAAAAATAATTTTTGTATTTCCGTCTTCAACTCGTATAACAACGTGCAATATTAATTGTGCAACATAATATTTAAAAAAAACGGTTTTTAAAATCAACGCGAAAACCCTGCAGACGTGTACTTTTTTTTATCAATAATCGTGTACTTATATTATGGTTTATGATGTGTAAAATCGCAGGATATGACGACGCGATTGCGTTATCGTTATTAATACTGTCCAGTAATACATTTTGTCTTAACACGGAAGTAACTAATTATGCAGACAACGCCTATCCACAATAGAATGATGAAAGCCGTTAACGATCAAAAAAATCGATTTATTCGTCTCGCCTAACTATAACTCGCAATATTATAATTTTACACTTGTAATAAATCCATAGCTGTACTAAGTACAATCCACTTAATTTTATCCGCCTAACAGTGTATTTTTCTTTGTTTTTTTTGTTTTTCGCGAATGATTGTTATATCGAGACTGATTTACGTGCAATCGGGCCTGGCCCGTTTAAAAATAAAAAATGAACAAACAAACACCGTACAATATTTATCTGGCTAATTAAAAGAGCTAAAATATTGAATTATTTATATCGTCATATTATTATATACGGTGGGGTCATTCGGGGAAACCGTTTTCCGACGGACGTTTTTGATTTTAATTTTCGCCGTGCCCGCATTAATCATTTATCACAGGTCCGTCTGCGGACGGACGGTCAGAGTAATGGACGTCGATCAGGAGAGCACGTGTTATCGCATCCGCCTCGAGGGGG
>JACXSJ010000635.1:136022-148206 GCA_014851325.1 Pentalonia nigronervosa | reverse complement strand
GCACAACACGGTCCGTTCTCTCGCGGTGCTGACTTGCGGTTTGGATGATATATATCATTTGTAACACACAATATTAGATATAATTATTTAGGTGGGTATACCTAGGTTACAACGTTCGCCGGAAGAAATTTGTGTGTGCGTGTCGCGTATTCGAGTTCAAACCGCCAAAAAGGTTTTTTTTTTTTTTTTGGGCCGGTGTCCCGTCAATTCATAACGCAGATTAATGAACACAAAACGATAATATTAAAATTATTTGTTCGACTGACGTGTATCATTATTCATCACGTTTAAAATAAATATTTGCGAGATGGATTTCCTACGTTTTATCATTGTGAATTATCCGAAAAAAAAAAAATAATAATAATAATAATGCAACACGAGTACATAAACACAGTTAGTGATAAGGTCGAGTCCCTAAAACCATAATATTATTCAAAACAACCGAGATGTATTTTATTAAAACGGATACGCCGCGCGATCGTGCATTTAATTGTTAATCGATAATATCATTCTCATTTAGAATAACTGTTGAATAAATTAGGGTGACTAAAATGGAAATGAATTAGGGACATGTGAAGCAATTTATCTATGCTTTAGCAATAGTTCTAAAAAATATTACATTTAGTTAAGAGTATACAGAGACGCGTGAGCAGAGAACAACGAACACTGTTTAAACTCGAAAAGATCGAATTTATTTTTATAAATAACTACTAAACCATACCATCACAATAATATGCATGCATCAAAACGCAAACAGACTTTCGCAATTTAAATACGTGACAAATTTCATTTATACAAAAATAGTAGGTCATGTGTTATATACTATCATACTATATGCGTATGGATAAAGAAAAACTATCTGTAGATACAAAAATAGTTTACTTAACTTTAGTGAACACAAATTGTTTTTGTTGTTAATGCTACTATATTGAAAGCTAGTCTAGATACAAATATTTAAACAACAACAAAAAAAAAAAAAAGACGAGACGTTTTTCATTAATTTAAATATTTATTAAATACTGTTTTTTTTAAAAAAAAAAAAAAACATTGTTTTAATAATATGATATTTGCCTGCTATCAAATGACGGATACAGTACATGATTATCATATGGTTATCAAATTCGAGTAGCCCGTATTATATAGATCGTAAGGGTATTGATTTCGCCGTAGAAATTTGCGGAAAAAAGTTGCGACGATTGAAACGAAATTTTTATTATCGACGACAACCGGCCGACGTAGTAGTAATACAACATTATCACTGTTCGCTCGGCGTCCAAGAAATGCCATCGTTAATTTCGCGTATTATTTTCTGGAAATATTTGCGCCCTGGTATTATTTTTATGCGGCGAAAACGATGGGATCGCAAGGCGAAATGAAAACGTCCATTCGAAAATCGACTGGTGAAATAGATGTTGTAAATGATAAAATAAAACAATATAATAACCGTCATTAAAAGCGCATAACACAAAATCGCTGGCCAACGGTGGTGACTGGCCGGGGAGGGCTGGTACGAAACACGCTTCCTTCTTTTGTCAAATATAATTATATATTATGTCTTCGTATTTTTGTGCGCCCACTCGGTTCCTGAATTACATTTTAATTATTGTGCCGATTTCCCCGTGTAACCGTCGTCGCGCCCGGCAATAGATAAAAGAACACTGTGTTTCTTTGTCTGGTACCCAAAATAATAATACACGTCGATCGTACAATATAGATTCAACAAAATATTTATTTATTTATTTATTTTTTTTTTTTTTTATCGTACAAATAGGAATAATACGGGCGCTACTGACAAATGTGATAATTTCCGAGCTCATTAAATTAAAACCATTACAAAGACATAATGTCGCGCGTGCTTAATGGTTTACGGCCAGAGCGAATTATTTTATCTGTAAACATTTCGCAGAGTGTTTTTGTATTCGAGCAATAGTAATAACGATAATAATAAATTCGTTTTTGACGCGTTGACAACAAAATTCAATTAATTGGGACTCAAAGAAATACAGTAATCACTAGCGGCTATGAATTTCAAATTGTAAAATATGTGAGCAAAAAAGGAATAACAAACGAAAAGACATTACAATAGGTGCCTGCCCAAAACCTAATTATAATTGTGATAAAAACATTTACTAGAACCGACATTATTATTTCCTAAAAGTGCACAACCTGCACATAATATTATTATATGATAATCGGGCAGTGTTTGGAAGGAAAAGATTCCTGGACGAGTTCCTTTTTTCAAGGACAAAGAAAGAAATCCTTCATTCCTTTTGAGTTTCGATTTATAAGCCAAATATGTAAATAATTTAAATTGAAATATTTATCTTCTTAGAAATGTGTGTACATTGATGGTCGTTAATCGTTACAGCTTAAAGTCATTATATTAATGTCTCTTGTAATATTATATTTAAAAACGTCATCGTCACGTCAACGGAAAACAGTAGGGCATTGATCAATAACAGTATAAATGTTTCATGATCCTAGTCGGGACTTGGAAGTACTTTTCGAGGACATTTTTTTTATTCTATTTGGAACTAAAAAAAGGAACTCGTTCATTTTTTAAAGGAACGAATTCATTTTTTCCTAAAGAAGCATGGAACGGAACGATTTTTTTTTTTTTAAAGGAATGTGCTAAACACCGATATGAGATGATATTTCGGTGTTTTGTCTTTAAGTAAATACACTTTTCAAAGACCGACTATGGAGTCTACTAGTCTTTGAGGACAAACAACTACATATCTGAGTATAATAACAACAATAGCGATCAGTATAAAAAATAGTGTTTATATTTTTGTCGCTGGCGCGCGAGAGTCGGTGGAAACCGTCTCGGCGGCGGGCGAGGTTCTGGCGTCGGACGCGAAAATGACAAACGGCCTCTCGCCGTCCTCTTGGCCTGTGGCTGCTAATATTTGGAACGGAAAAGTCGGTGTGATACACGCTGTAATTCCGGGTGTATATATTTTCCCCGGCAAACGCGTCTGGGGTCTAGGCGGCGGCGGCTGTGGCGGGGAGGTAGGAATGGGCCTTAAGAAGTTGGATATCTTTCAAAGTAAACAAAAGGAAGGATCCGACTACGATGTTAAAAGCAGCGACCGAACAGAGCCGGGGGTAGGCGGTTGAGTCTTCTCCGGGCAGCGAACACGCACGCACAAGCACATATACGCGTGCACACAAAGAAACAGTGTTGAACTTTTAACAACTTCTCCGGTGGACGAGTGGGGTGGGGGGGGAATGGTGTCTAATGCTTGGATTTATCCGGGGGACGCACAAAGTTTCGTTATAAAATCGGTGAATTGTTTCTGACAGTTGAATAGAAACGCGCACACAAAAACTACAGACGGACGCGCATGCGCAAACATATACATATGCACACTGCACACGAGACTTACTCCTCCAACACGCATATATACGTATATAATAATATAGATCACGAGCGTGTAAAGGAGGGAGATAATAGTATTATTATGTCCGTTCGTGAGATGGAGAGACACGTGCATAATATATATTATGAGTTCGTAGCTCGTCGGTTGGTATATTATAATATTATATTACAGGTGGTTTCAAAACGAATGATGTGACGTGTCTGATACGGGCGGTTTTAAAATATTGCGTCTAATAATATCGTCTTCGATATTATATTATGGCTAAATAATTATTGTTTTAAAATCAGAACGATAAAAAAAAAAAAAACAAAAAAACAATGAAAACATTACCACTGCAGCTGATTTATTATTATTATTATTATAATGGTACAAAGCCAAAAATAATTTACACTTTCGGATTATTTATGAATAATTTAGTCGATATAGCGGTCGACGGCGGGTGTGTTATTAGCATATTATTATTATCGAAATATCAAATGAGTTTGAATTAAAAAAATTCAATCAAAAGCAATAGGTACTAGAAAACTTCTCGCTGGACCGAAGGGGATTACTTTCTGTAATCTGAACGTAACGATAAATCATCGAACAACAATAATTCTTGTAGCAACGCTCAATTCATCAAATTTCGTTAATAACGGTGTAGCTCACAATTATTATTATTTCTTTTATCGTTCTCTGGCAAACGTATATAAGTGCGCAATGTGTACCGTAGCAGCAGCAGGGTACAATAGCGTTCGAAAAATAACCGCGAAAAATCAATATAATATACTGAACGCATTTTGCTTACCGTTTCAAAACGAAAAACCACGACGACAAACCGGCCGGAAGTAAGATCGAAAACGTAAAACAAAAAAAAACAAAATGTGGTACTCTCTCGCTGCCGCTGCCGTACGCTTAGAGCGTCGAAAACATCGAGGGAATAAACCCTCCGCGATATTAATATTATATTATATTATACTCTTCGCCCCCCGAGCCATTACGTAATATGCAAACTTCGGCAGCGAACGAAATAATATTATGTCCATTACATAATAATAACGATATTAATACGCGCAAGTATGTACGACGGGTACCGTAGAGAAAATAATTATCGTACACGATAATCTCCGCAAAAACACGACGTACAGGTATAATAATTGTGACGATAATATTTTATTCTACGGCGATTGTTGCAATAAGTGCCGTACATCATTTTCATACAGAAACGAACGAACGATTTTTATTTTTTGTTCATATTATTATATAATATATACATATTTTTTTTTGGGGCGTTCCGGACGCTCAGACTACTTAACAACGAAAACCGAAGGCAGTATTTTATATATCGTATAATGATATTATATGCACATATGTATATATAGAGAGAGAATCCGTTATATATATATATATATGGTCGTTGCGTTGTCGTTGCCGCAGTCACCGCACACAACAAAGATAACCGTAATATACAATATATATTAAACGCATTTAAATATAAACACCTGACAACGCAGGCAGGTATATGCGTATACCGGAAGCAAGGCCCGTTAACAGAAAAAATAATAATACATTGAGCATATATATATATATATATATATATATATATATACAATATATATATATCGTATACGTACAGACACGTATGCGGAAATATAACTGCTGCTGCAGAGAGCCTGCGAGCATTTAAATTAAATTATGATTGTAGAGATATGTAACGATAAGGAATGACACGGTGGATACATATACACGCGTGTGCACGGGACGTTATGGAAATAACTCGCAAATGTAATTAAGATGACGTGATAGCCTGTCTCTCTGCAATAGCTGTATCATATCTAGAGGACGTTTTGAAAAACGTCACTGAACAAAATCAAAATTATTGCGTCTGGGTTAATTATATAATATCATATAAGAGTTTAAACGCGTCGCGTTGTAATTATTACCTACAGGCTTACAGAGGAGAATATTAACAAAAAAAATATCGTCCGACCGAGAATTAGTATTAAAGTGTTTCGTGCGCTGTGCCTATACCTACCGCCGCTTCTATTACGCTTTTTCATTATTAAATTGTATTCTATTAAAAGAGGAACACGACAACACTGTTACTTTAGGACATTGAGTTAATGCTGTGGGCTAAAAACCTCAGCAGTTAAAGCCTTATACCAAATTGGAAAAAATTCAAAAAATTTTAAGAAATACTGTCGCCGGTCTCAAAAATATTCTTCTCTTCGATTTTATCGCCATACTACATCTACCGTCATTAGAAATACCCGAAAAAGTCCATTTTGAAAAAAAGTCGGACAATTAGTCCGGACTCATTGTTTTAATGTTAGACAAAAAGTCCGAAAACATAAAATATTCTATTCACAAAATTTAAATTTAAAACATGTAATTAATTTTCTTTTACGACATTATATTTGATTTCTATTTGTTATAGGTATCTATACCTACAGTTTACAAATAACATTATTAAAACGTATTTAGTCAATACAACATCGATCACACTACAATAATAATTAATTTAATTACTACTTGCACACGACAATAATTGTAATTGTAAAGACACGTGAAATAATTATCAATTAATATAATATCGAATAAGAAAATAAATGCATTTTTTAATAAATAATAATTTTATATTTTCTGACTGTTTGTCTGACGGTAAAAAAAAAATGTGTCCGGACTTTTTATCGTCATGCATGCCACTTATTTGTTAACGTTGTACAAAAATTATAAACAATTTAATCGACCAAGAGAAATCATAACGATAAGCGTATGATTAACGCAAAACGCGTGAAAAACAAAAAAAAAAATCGAAAACATTCGTTACAACCGACAAAAGTCGTTTACCACCCACCAATCGTCCTGTGACGAATTCTACACTACGGCGCACACGTAATTATCAACGCCCCGGTTCTTTCCGATACGCGACGTACGCGATGTGTGCGCGCTCGGGTGTGTGGGTGTGCGTCTGGGTGTGTGGGTGTGCGGGTGTGCGAGTGTGCACTTCCCCGACGGGACTTTGATGTTGCGCTCGTGTCACGTGAAATCCTCGCGCTTTTCCGCCGTATATTCTGTGCAGCGGTTTCCACCCCGACGTCCACCCGCCGCCGCCGCCATAAAGCTCGCGCATATGCGATAGCGCACATTTATAATAATATGACGCCATTATACGGCTACGCGCGCGCGCCCGTCGTCTATGGCTTAATGGCTGTCGTCGCCCCGCCGCCGCGTAACACGAGTAATAATATTATTATAATAATAATATACACCCGCGGGTATACGCGACGACAGCGATTGTCGTAATATGCGAGTCCGGTGTGCCCACCCACCCATCAACCCGCACGCACGCACGCACGCCAAGAGTGTGTGCCGATTGTCGTTTCCCGTGTTAATTCACACTATAATATTGTGTGTGATGATGTGCGCGCGCCGTATCTCGTCATAATATTATATTATAATTTAGCCAAGTCTGCGGCGATTATCGCAATATCATACATAAGATATAATATTAGATTTTCGCGTCGGTAAACGTCGACGACCGAGCCGCCCCCCCCCCATACCCACCACATAGGCCCGTGTATAATTTACGCTGCGGGGCGGTAGAACTCCGCGCACCAGTATTAATAATAATAATACGATTATTATTGATTTAGTCGTCCGGAGACATCGCCGCCGTCGTATTAGGACTTAAAAATATTTTATTGCGAATAAAAATCATTTCGGTAAAAAGTGACACATATGGCGCGCAAAGAATTTGCTATCCGTGTTCCGTGTACAGCTTGGGCAGTGTTTACCGCGTTCCTTGCTCCTTTAGAAAAAATATGAATTCGTTTCTTTGCCGTTCCTTTGGAAAATGGACGAGTTCCAAATGGAACAAAAAAATGTCCTCGAAAAGTACTTCCAAGTCCCAACTCGGATCATAAATCAGTTATAATGTTATTGATCGATGTTCAAACTAATTTTCGTTGACGTGACGACAACGGTTTTTATATAAATATTATAAGAAATATCAATATAACGATTATAAGTTTTAACGATTAACATCAATATTCGATAACGATCGTCGATTGGCAATTGAGGGGTGACGTTAAATGTAATCTCCTTTAGTGATAAATGATTTCTTAAAAAATAGATAAAATTCGTCTGAATTGTTTTATTAAATCCAAACGAAAATTTAACAATTTTTTTTAAAAGATACAACAGGAAACATAAAAATATAATCACAGATTTTGCCCTAAAACGAGAAAATTAAAATTTGTGATTATTTTATTTTTATAATTTTCGATTAATTCAGTAGCACATTCATCTGGTTAACAACGGTGTATTATATTATTTGTAAATAATTAAAAACCTGGAATATTAGGTGAAACAATTAGTTTATTAGTTTATATAGCTGGTAACGTAAAATATAATAAAACAAAATGAATTATGTAAATGTTTCGTCGTAACGATGCACTACACTATGAATAAAGATCAGCGGATAGCTGTAGTATTTTGTTGATAACTTTTCTATTAATAGAAATTGTGCACAATGTAATGAATTTCTTTTAAATCATCCATTAACGTTGTATTAAATAAAAATGCTCATGTTCATATCTTATTCAAAATTAAATGCGTTAAATGATTTTATATTAGAATTTTAATAATATTAAGATTAAGTCAAAACGTCACTGGTAATGGTGGGTTATGAAAAAAAGTTGTCGCCTCTACATTAGTTGCTTACATGGTTTTAATATAAGCAATAGTTCGTTTTGGACGAAATTTACATTGTAAATAGTACGTTTTGGATGAATTACACATTTATGAACTAATTTTGTTTATGGAATAGATGAATAAAGTTTAATTCTGATGGCGCCAATCGACTTCCCGCCTTTTTTTCAATAAGAATCGATGCTTATCTCGATTTTGTATATTTTGGCAATAGTACGTTTTGGAATGTCACCCATCAATTAATAAAATAAATATTTCCGATTTCAATTATTTATATGACTAGCGTGTATATATTGAAACTCGAAAGGAATAAACAATTTCGTTCCGTTCATAGTTCTTTTTTCATAAAAATGAATTAGTTCAACACGCCGTTCATTAAAAATGACTGTTTATTGTGGCCTTTAAATTTCAAGTCGAAAATTATTTTTATCTCATCTCCTAAAGCAGTGTATATACACAACAAAAATATCTATACACAATACTGGACCAATCGGACAATGTTTGCCGGTGCAAAATTCGAACTTAAAGTCTGAACTTGTCTTTACAAGTTTAAAATTTAAACATTTTTGAAATTTTTGTACTCCAACCGTTGGATTGAAATTTGTTGTAGATAGAAAATTAAATGAAACTAAATTTACGACAATTATCGTTGTACAATTCACCTGTACTTTGTTCAGCGAGAGAACGCGCCGCGAAAATCGGTCCCTCTACGTGCATCCGCCCACGTGCGACACCCTGCCAAAGGGGAACCGGTTTTAATGGCAGGGTGAAACGGTGAAGGGATGCGCAGAATTGGCTCGTTCCCTCGCTGAACAGAGTGGCCTGTCGGCGGAAAAAAAGACAGTTAGGACGAGTATGCGAAAATAATTTCACAATCATTCGCCTTGCAGGCGGAATATCAAGATCTGCGGCCTACAATCGGAACTATGATTCGATACTATTGATTGCAGGATATTTTTCTTTAATTGTTCGATTTTATAATTTGGTTTATCGCCTCCCGAATTTTACTGCATATACCGCGCGTTGACTTAAATGTTTTCTTCCAGATCCCGCATTAAATATGTGCCGTTTTGATGATAAATAATTTTCTTAAAACGTACTAGACAAAATATAATAAACGTTACAATTTTGAGCAACGTCAAATATCAATGTTGTAACTGTTGTACAGTTAAAGTGTCTGCGGGTTAATAATGTTTCTCTATCTCTCCATATTACCGTAATAAAAACATCCATCACTATTATAAACTATATACGAGTATGGTTAAAACAAATTACTTGTTTATAACTTGAAGTATGCGTACGACAAAGCTTTGAGAAAACTATTTAGCATCTCAATTTGAATCTAACAATTATATAATGATTATTGCGATTGAATTAAAAATATATGTACTTACCTATATAGAATCGATTGACTAAAAAAATTGTGAGTACGATAAATACCTAAAATAGCAAACATTGATTTTTCTTTAAACGGAAGTCAATGTAATTTCAATATTATATAATAATATTCGAAGACATAAAAAAATCATGTATCTATTATAGGTAACACTCACCAAATATAATATACCGAAATAATTTGTAATATATTCACAAAATCGTATAAAATAAATTTACCTATCCGATTAATTCAGTTCAAATAACATTGAAGCTATATAAAAAATTGCGTGTCTAATTCATATAACAGTAAAAAAAAAAAAAAAACAAAACCGATAATCACAGAACACGGTTTATGATAGCAAATATATCTTATAATTATTGAATTATTTATCACGAAGTGATACTTTATTATAGATTATAATTTTGTGACTATAATTACATAGTAAAATATATTAATATATTTGATTCGCAAATGATAGATGGTTTCGATTATATTAAAATAATATGCAACTGCTAGAATAAAATAAATCAATTTTAAATTAAAACAACATTTAATTTAGTAGTCTCGCGCACATATTACAAGATTATAAAATATATTATAGATCATTTTCGCCATACAAATGTATAACGTTTTAATTCAAAACAATGCAAAATAAACGCAAAAATTGTATAACTTTAGATTGTTAATTTTTGTGAAATTTTCAAATGCAAGCCCGGGACCACAAAGTGCAGATATAAATTGTTGTCACTTATTAGGTACACATTAATAATATTATATTGTCTGTCAGCTAACGGTTGAACGATCGTCCAACCTTTTTTTGTGGTGGGTGGTGGGTGGGGTGACGTACCTGCCATATGCGATAATATCATATTATATTAATATACATATATATATATATTAGAGTCACAACGACACACGGCTGCGGTGTAAAACCAATTCTTCTGATGCGAAACGGACCCATTCGCCTTTCCCTCACCCCGTCACGTCTGTTCCCTACAATTACTAATTTAATGCATTTTCATGAGCAAACGCCTCGCAGTCGTTTTGCTTTGTAAGCACACACACACACACACACACACACCCGTTCCCACGCGTATATGTCTTTACCTGATATTCCCACCCTGCCATAACGCCATTATGTATTTTTTACACGCACGATCAAAAAGCAAAATCGTGTTTAGTCCGATTTTTTTCCTGAACTTTCCCGTTTGTTTGTTTGTTTTTTTGTTTTTTTTTTAAGTAAATGAGATCCGACATATCGCTGTTGTGACAATAGACAAACATCCGACCACATAATATTGTTGTTTTACAGAACGACCGAAATGAAATCCGAGCAACGTGTTTGAAGGCATTACAAAAAGCTGCAGTTGACGAAACGCGTTTATCGACGACTGACTACCGTAGCGATAATTTAATGCCAAACACACATCGTCCGTGACGATTTCAATTATGGACATTAATAAATATCGTAAAACTGTATGTTAAGATTGTCGAGTTTCATACTACCTAAATTATCATAATATTGTAACGGAACGGACGACATGAAAATAATGTACCGAACGGTAAAATTTTAGAAAATTGTGTTATAACTCGATTTTAATAATACATCTATAAATCATATTGTGTTAATATCTCAACATCTCATGATGGACTTTATCGTTTAAATAACTAATAAAAACGTAAAACATAATAATAATTTATTACGGTGCTATCCTATAATTTCTTTGTTTACGACTACTTTTTAGTTATTAAGAGAAACTCTGTAAATTTAATAAACACGATAATATGGTAATTTATATCGCACAAACTGCAATAGAACGATTAAAATTAAAACACAAGCATAACAAATAGATATTTTGGTTTATTTTTAAATGTGAAAATATTTCATAACGAAATAAGCATATTATAATATTATAAAAATACCACAAAACCAGTTAAACATTATCTTGATACGATTTTTTTTTTACTGTTGTAAGTTGTTTCTTACAAAAATATCTGAAAAAAAAATGTTTAATTATAATATTATAAATTATAGTTGCTAAAAGTTGGACAAGGTTTTTTATTTAAAAATTTCACATGTACTATAATATGTTGTTATATAAATATTATTATACATTTTTTAATTTTGGGGCGATATGTAAATATTATAATGTAATCAAAACGAAATATTAATTCATGAAAAAAAGTAATGCTATCAAGACAATCTTTTTTACTTATTTGGACGATCGCGAAGTAACCAACAAAGATATTTAATGTTTTTATATATATATCAGCGGATCTGGAAATGTATAAAAGAATTCATATAGATAGAGTTGTATTATGTTGTGGACGGTTATTAGATTGAGTACTTATGATTTTACTTAATCCGAATAACCTAACTGCAGTGCAACTGATATCTATCTTTAAGGACAACACGACGATCCCGAAATTAATTGATGGTCGGAATATTGGTACGATCCGTGGAATATTATATAACAAAAAAAAAAAAAAAATTAAAAGCCGATATGGAATGCCGACACTCTTTAAAATGTAATTTTCGGGAGTCCTAAAATATTTAAAACGTTCATACAATTTTCAACAAATCGAATCATTTGTCAACTAGTTCAATTTAAATAATATTATGTTTAAATCAAATGAATAAAAAATAATAATATCAATCAAATTACAGTGAAACCTATACCCTAATGGACACCTCTAAAAAACGGACTTTTTTTTTTGGGGGGGGGGGGGG
>JACXSJ010000635.1:0-135922 GCA_014851325.1 Pentalonia nigronervosa | reverse complement strand
GCGGAGGCGTCGGGCAACGATCCCGGTAATATACTTTAGGAAACCGCTCGATCGTACAGCACGTATATATCACCCTTACGGGAATTCTGCGTTTGTAACGACCGTACCGGTTTTCCGTTTACCAGAGGAATGCGTATCGTGTAACCCCCTTGCTCGCGAAAGAATAAATACTTAATACTCTAATTCGACGTTATTATTATCGTGGCGACCTTTGCACGCGTACCTGCTTTGCGTACGTCAAAATTCAATCTATCGATTCAATCAACGAGCCATTTCGAAACGAAGAGGAAAAAACACGAAGACAGTGAATTCATCCGGCGAGGGATTTCGTAGGTGTGGGGGTGCACACGGCTGGGGATTTCTAATCAACTCCCTTAGGGGACAATATTCCGAGCAACTAGTCTCCGGTCACGTGGTGGCAGTGGTGGTGAAGGCGGTGCGAGTCATTTTTCCCCTTTATATTTTCACTCTCTACCATATATATATATATATTGACGTCGAAATTGGATTGCCTGAGTGACGCTAGTAAATCTGGTGCGGTTAAAAAAATACTCTCGGTGTGTGTATATATATATATGTGTGTGTGTGTGTGTACATTATATCCGTGTGCGTACAATAAACCGAAAAGAAATGGCTTTTTAACACGGACTACTCGGCGAGTATATACCTTGGATTAATTCAGTTTCCTATACGTATATATAATAATAATACGAAATAAGCAGTGCGGAGATTCTCCTGGGGGACGACGCAAAACGTATTATATTTTAACAAAACGGAATGGATAATAGTAGAAGGAAAAAAAAAGAGTCATGCCGAAAAATATTTTTAGTACGACATTAAATTCACTAACGATATATATTATAATAATTCATATAAACTACATAGAATCACTATTAGGCTGTAAACGTGTATTTTATGTGCGTTGTAGTGCGTATTATGTAAACAAAAGATAATGGTATAAATATTTACGCGTATGTGTGTATACGAATAAAAGCTAAACAAAAACTGTACTGCAGTTATTTTGAGTTGCGCAATATTACACACGATCGACTACATAATTACATTAAACAGCTAACGGGAAACGAAAAATACGTGTGACAACAAGCATTATTGTGTTATGTTTTGTCCCGTAAATGGCATAGACATTTTTAATTATTGCATGTTGAAAAAAAAAAATAAAAAACAATATTAGTTCGGTATACACAACATACGAGTACCTATAAATATACATAATATGCTCATCGTCGTAATTACGTCATCGTGCACAATATTTGATGATCAGCTGCGACGATGTGCGTGCGTAACTATAATATACTTTCAAATAGTATATTTTTCGTTACATACCTATGGACTCGACAAAAGCAAAAGCGAAAAGTCAGCGAACAAGACAATATTAATGCTTTGGTAAAAAAAAAGCCATCGTTGCGTTTTAATCAATGTGATTTCCGACGACGGGACATCGAAACACTAAATATAAGTCGGACCGATTATATTGGCCAAAGACGATTCTGAAATGAGTCGTCCCAATTCGATTAATAATAATATTGCTGTAGGTAGTCTGTGTGCGAGTAATAATTTTGTGTCTGAATGTGCGAACACGTTTCGTCGTCAAAATGACCCAATTTTCGAACTCCGTTTTTTTTCTCCTTTTGCACGTAAACACTCGACCGTGCAGTCTGGAGTAAGACTCAAAGGCACGGGATGTGAAAATTTCGGTACCGTGAAATCTAGTACGATTATTATTATTATTATTATTATTATTATTATTATTATTATTATTACTACTCGCATCGCCCTTCCCATCATATATATATATATATACACACACTGTTATACGTATTTTTAATGACGAATACGAGGTCGGTGGTGGAAGAGATGGCCCATTGAAAATCGAGCGTGTGCTGAATCGCTAAAAACAAGGTAGTTCCTACAAGTATAACGGGAGGAAAAGGGGACGTGGTGTCGCTCGTTAAAAAATGTCAACGAGTCTGCACACGGGCGCCATTTTCTTTTCGTATTATTTTTTTTTCTGACATAATAACGACATTTGGTCGTGACGTTGTTTTTTGTTTTATATAACACCCCGTCACGTGACATTCCAAGATCTACATTCGAAAAAATAACAATTTCTCTGTATGATATACACATTTACTTTTTGTTTTCTAAATAATAATAATTATTATTATTTTATTTTATAAATTAAATATAAATTTCATTACCGTGGTTATGCTATAACCTGCGCGTTTCTTTTTCACACAATGAAAATTATATAGTATCGAGTGCAGCGGTTCTCGACCCGGCGGTAATTATCTCCCAAAAATGTAAAACAAGATTTTTTGAGGGGTAAAGACTAGACTAATTATTATTTTATTCGATATACTTTACACCTATTATTATAATAATTATTATTATTTTATTGCCTTCAAATAATATTTATACAATGCACTCTCGATTACCCGTGGGATATACCTACCTAGATATATAATATAAATTGTATATTTTGTTTTTGTTTTTTTCAAAAAACGATATAATAGTAAAATGCGTTTATTTTCAAACATATTATTCGGAACTCACATCTAATGGAAACCTATTAAAAGCGGCGGGAAGAGTTGTAAAAACGCCACCGCGCTATTGCAAAAATCGCGCGTGCCATTATTTTTCAAAAAAATATCATCCGACACGATATACGTAATTATTGTAATGCGTAATCGCACAAATATATTATAATAAAATAACGACAAACGATGAGCGAGTAAAAAAAACACGCCGACCGCAGCGACGGACTCGTAGAAAATGTCCTGTGCGGCGAGTGTTGGCGTGACTTTTTGCTAGCGTGCCAAATGCCCACAGGAATGCAATAAAATACGACGGGGCGACTGGGTGAGAGGGGCCGGAAGGGGCCGGAGGGTCAACCCCGAATTTAATGACACCTCCCGTTTCCGCTCTCTACCTATACTATGGTTTTCGCACACTGTGCTCGTGCGTGTGTGCGTGGGTACGTGGGTGCGTAGGTGCGTGGGTGTGCGTGCATGTGGGCGTGTGTGGGTGCGCGTGTGTGCGGGCGCGTGCGCCCTGGCGACGGGTCAATACGAATATTGTCCTTTAACCGACACCCGTCACGTAAAACAATAAACGGGGGCAGAGAAAATAGGGGTTGTTGTGAGGCGCACCGCTCGCGTGCGCCTGCAAAGACCCGAAAACTAATTTCTCCAGTTGAATCCTTGGGGGCACACGGGTTGATTAAGCGACATTTTTGTCGACGTTTGTTTGTCGTCGTTGATGGACCGCCCCTTTAAAGTCCAAACATTTGTAGTTTGAATTAAACGATTACATGGTGCCTATCGATTGGATTTTAAGCTCGTCCGATCGAGATTTATAATTGAATACGGTTTGCAGTTCGTCCGAACATTTTTTTTTTTCAAATAACAAATAATCGAAATAAATATAGTACAATAATCATTTACAAAAAATATGAAATCAATTGCGTTACAAGATATTATATTTGGACATTTGTCTATATGAAAAAAGTGTGCCTATGTATTTTTAGAATGCTATATAGAACACCGAATTATGAAGAACCGTGTATTCAAATGTCATGCCTTATAGGTATTTAAATTGAAAATGTAATGCGTTTACATAACTACAATACAAAAATCAAAAAAAAAAATTTACAAATGTTCGGTATTTTGTCAAAATTTCAACTTCAAACGCTCGTTAAAATAAAAAAATTAAATATCGAATTTATTTCCTGTACCCCTACACAGTGTTCAGCGTGCCAGTGCAGTTAAGAACCTCTGATGTAATAAGAACGTCACAACATTATATATCTAATATTGTGCTCCGCCGAAATATGTAGTACACATAATGTAACCTACTTTTCTACGTAGGTACGAATGGTACGGAAGTATTTGAATTTATTTAATATAAATGTATTCTTTAATATCTATTAATGCAAATATTTTTTATAAAATAAATTCATAAAAATCATAACCTTGCGGGTATAAATAATATAATAACGCCGTGCAAAACAAACTCAAACTAATCAATTAAAACGTGTGATGGCTTATTATTATTCAGTGTTGTTCGAAAGTATTTTCGGCATAAAATTGGTTTTTATTGCCGTCGCGGATTTTCACTCACAGTGCACTGGTTCCAAAAGTTTGCTACCATTACCAATCTCCTACTTGGTCGTGGTTGAATACGTACAAAACTAACGGTACCATCGCGTGAACTTTGATACCACCCCGGCATATAAACTTTGGGACGGTTAACGACCAAAGTTCACTTAGTCCTTGCTGGGGCTTTTAACATCCAGCATTAGTAGAATTTGAATAAACCGCACACGCCTGGTTGCCTATTTAATTCTGGTTCAGTATTCCAATCGTAAACTCGACGCGACACACAGCGGCGACGTGTGATACAGACGACGAAGGATAGTTTAATTCTTTCGGTTGAATAAATTAATCTGATTTCCCGTTTTTTAGAAATTTCGTTAGTGTTGTAACTATAACTATAATTTATAGGTAGTTAATAATATTATGACACTTAAAATATAACTATAGAAAATTAAATGTATATAATATGTATCTAAACGTATTGATTTGCAATTATAGAAAATCATATAGTATTTTAGACACAGAAAAGAGCAATTAGTTTTACAATATTAGGTATGATGTTTTTTTTTTATTATTTGTTGTTCTTTTTATGTCTGTCTACCTTTTCGGAGTAAACAGTTTGATTCAAATTTTAACTATTAGGGTAAATTCTGATATGAATCGTAGTACTTTAGAAAGTCAAAAATAGAAATTTTCGAATAATTTTTTGATTAATTGGGAAAAATAATAAGAAAAAAAAGTGAGAAAATTGGGCATAAATACGTAACACCAATTCGGTGTAATTTAGAAAGGATTTACTGTGAACCCTTGACATTTCTAAAAAAAATATTTTAATTAGCATTTTCTACATAATTTAGCTTTTTTGAGCTATTTTTAGACTTTAAAATGTTCTTCTTTTCATATATTTTGTATTTTATTTATAGTGATAATACAAAGATCATCACAAGTAGTTTTTTTGGCAATTTAAATATTTTAAAGACACATTTATTTTATAATAATTTATATCTGAAAGTTCAAAAAGTTCGTCAAAATTGTGAAAACAAGCAACTTATATTATGAAGTTAAAATTGCATAACATTTACAATTTTAATATATAAAAATGTAAAACTTAATAAAAGATTCCTCGTCTATATTATACTTCATACACTAAAACAAATATCGATTATGTATTGTCCAATAATTGTTAATTATTGACTGAATTATAATTATAGATATTCAAACAAATAATACGAAATATTTTTTCTAACATAATATATTTTCACATCTATTATCACAAATTTTATACACTTATTGTAAGCTATTTTTAGAAATAAAAATTGATCTACTTCTACCTAAAAATAATTTGTTCGTATTCAATGATTTATCATTAAATTGAAATTTAACGCATCCATTACAGTGATTTTTCAATGATCACTTGAAACCTATTATACAGGGAAAAAGAGTTTCACTGTTTTCTTCATAATAAATTGCATTGGTTCGAAACTAATTAATAATCTAACGCATAACTATTTTATTATTATTGGCCAAAAGTTTCTTCTAACTTAATTACAATACATTTAACATTATATATCACAAGAGTTTTACACAATTACAATTTACAAACTTAAATTTAATAATTTAATTTTCTAGTTCACTTTTATATGTAATATAATAATTTCCATTAAAGGTAATCCTAATTTTGTTTAATGTCTAAATTAAAATTTATATCTTAACAATGAGAGTAGTACAAATCTTCAAGTTAAAATGTAAAAATGTAATGTTCGTTTTAACACTCCCATCACCAGCTGTCAAAAAAATTAATCATGCAACATATGATACGCAGAACTACTTTACTTTTAGTAGGTATATATAGTAGTATGTTGTTAAAAAAGTTTCCGTTATATTTAACAAATATACAGCACAAAAGAATTATTTTAAAACCTTCCGAGGTTTTGTTTTTTTTTCTTCGTAGCCCGTTGTTGAATGGGTTTCCCTCAGTTTTCTTTTTTAAAAAACAAAAAACAAATACTATTCATTCTCTGGAAGCGAAATGCTTTTTACTTAATTATTCCTCGCACGACATTCTATATGTGTCTGCCTTCTTTTCCGCATAGACTGTTGGGACACGGATTTTGCGTGCACTAAAATTAAATACGTCTATTCCCGTTTTCACAAACAAACTTCAGACAATGTGGATGTACCCAATTAAAAATTAAGCAAATCTGTTGATTATACCTACGTCGTACTATACAGGTATAGACTATTCCCCAGCCACCGATGACTGAGTGTTATTATAATATTTAAAAATATTAAATAATATCATGTACGAGACACAAAGAACTATGTGGCACGAGATGTGACGTTAGGGATATAAAAGTCAACGGGTTTTGTTATTCTTCTATTATAACGACTATATATAATAGGTACGTTTGTTTTTATCTTTTCAAAAACAATAACCCCTGCAAGACACAATATCTATTTTATAAACTTTTACAACAGTCTTTTGTGTTCAATTAAAACTGTGTTTTTGTTTCCAGAAAAAAAGTGCAGACATAGCCGGGCAACACGGGTATTATGTTTTCGGTCGGTTGCGCATATATTTTCTAAGAAACCGAACACACGGATGATTTAACGCCATATAAAGCTCGCTATATTTTTGTCGTAATTATTATAGTCATTACGTCATTATTAAATAATACTGAATCAATAACGAAAAATAATAAAATCCAAATGTGGAAGAACGATGAGAATACGAACAAAATAGATAACTTATATTTTAATATCGCGATAAACACTACTTAGGGCCCAGCTGTTGTGGTCACGGGAGATATTTGAATGGCATCAAAAAAAAAAAAAAAAAATATCAAATATTGACAGTAACGTTTTAAAATTTGGTTTGCAGCGCCATCCTAACCTCTTTCAATAGATCGGCCGGACAGATTTTGCTTCCCAGAAACGTAATTTCTCGAATTCGTGTCAAAACGCGCAAACGATTTGAGGAAATCACAGATTTTCTCGGACGTAAAAAATAATTTATTCGACTAGGAGGTATAGATTATTGTTTGGAATATTTTGAACGGGTAACTTTAGCAGATAGTAGTCTAAATATCGCCAACATTCGACTATGGGGTCGGAACCAGACATATTGTTGACAAGTGATTCGAGCAAAAAAAAAAAAAGAAAACGACGACCAATCGCCGCGATGGAAAAAGACGAGCACACTCTAAAAAAAAAAAAATACCAATTTCGTATTAGCCCGCGGGACAAGGGGGTAAATATCGCGTATTCTCGTCTCTCCTCCTCGAGGGATGCAGATGAGCGTGACCAAAAGCGCTTTTGTGGATTTAATACGTCGTATAATGCGCGCGCGCGCGTGTGTGTGCGCGTGAAACACGTAAATATAATATATAGTATATATTATTATACACACTGGCGCAGTGGCGTGCGGGTGGGCCTTTGCGCATGCGCCATCGCGTGTGTGCGCGCACGTCGAGAGCTCAACAAACACGCGGCATGGCCATGATGAAGGGCGATTATAATGGTAAAACCGATCGATATATTATGCAACGAGTGGTAAAAGAAAGGGGTACACACACACACGTATATATATATATATATATAGCACACAATAAGTACAATACTACACGTGTCTACGCTGTAATATGCTTTCCGTAAACGTTTTTTTGATCGCATTTTCCGTGCGAGGTAAAAAAAAAAAAAAAAAATTTTTTTTTTTTTACGACGGCGACCTTAACCGGGATATTATTGTTCGATGTGTGTAAAATATAATATAATAACATAATAATAAGCAGTATTATAATATCACGTGAAAACTTACGGTTAATTCGATTTGCATAACACGACGTCGTGGATATTATTTAAATCGAAATTCGCTACGTGTTCACATACCTGAAACAAAACAAAAACGAAAAACTTAATATATTTTTTTTTTTTTTTTAAAGAAATACGATGATTTTATTATACGCGCGTGTAAGAATAAACCGTACTTAATATGATATTATACATTGTTCGACACGTTAATAAGTCAAGCAATTAAATAAAATGTATACATCCTTAGATATTTTATTTTAAACTCAAATTCAGTGACACGTGGGTTGGTATGAGTTCAGTCTCTCAGGTCAAGTCAGGAAAGCAGCATAAAAATGTTCTATCACACGAGAAATTAGAATTGTAAGAAAACATATATTTTTAAGTAGATATGACTAAATAATTTGTAGGTGCATATAATGAATATAATGATACGATCTAAAAATATTTCCATACATTTATTTTAACCTTAACGTTAATTTATGATGTGCTTATTATTTTTAAATATATCATGAACCGCATGAAGTCATTACTCAGTGCTATTGTTAATACCGAGCAGTTTTATTTGTACGCTGTTTGTAAAATGTTTCCATTTATTTGCCATAGGTATGTCATATTTTTTACACCATCCTCTTAATGACAACTTAATAGGCCATACCAGACAGTGTTAGTTTATTTACAGCTAATCTAAAAAGTTACAACATTAGCCAAACGGGCACAGTACCTATTATAAGTGGCGTAAAAAGAGAAAACTTAGTTTTTTTAAGTGATATAATTACTTATTTGGCTGCCCTCTAATTGATAATTATGATAAGTATTATATCTCAACTGAACTTTCCAGATAGGTCTTACACCACATTTTATAGAACTTAAACGCCATAAAAATAATTTTCCCAAAATTATTAACCCAAACAAAAGAACTTAATGCTAATTAATTTAATCGTGCGAGATTAGATTAATAAATGAAATAATATTTCATTGAATTAAATCAATATTATAACCAAAATATATTTAATTTAGAATTTAAATCATTAAAAAAAAAACATAAAATTGGACTCGCATACGAGTAAGGATAAATAGTATAGTTATACAAGACAATATCATAGTATTGATAATTTACTCGTTGATTGTAAAATAAAATATATAATATTTGATGTACCTTTATTTAGTGTGTTCGATAATTTAAAATATTGACATAGCATACTGTTTTTTTTTAAATTTAAATTTAAATTGGATATTTCGCTATGCACTGAACGACGAAATTATAATTATAATTATTTACCCACGCATGTTTTAAACTCAATTTTAACGCGAAATGGTTTATGCACGTTCATTATGTAATTTAATATAATCGTTTGGTGTCAATATCTAAAATTAAAATTCTAAAATTGACCACCCACACATACATTATCCGAGAAAATGTAAGACTAAAATTGTTTGAAGTTATGCATCAGGGATCAATAGCGGTTATTGACATAAAGAAGAAAGACTCAAAGTAATAACTAAAAGCCATCGCCAAATACTCGAGAAAGACAAATCGCGAAAAATAAACACCTGCAATAATAAAAATGGCGCTTTAATTTCCACATTTTTGTTATTATTGAATACGGAAATAGGAACAAACTATAGAAAACGCATAAGGGATATTGTCAATGATTTATTGTACATTATTATTATTGTTATTATTGTATACAACGTCAGTCTGAAAATGTGAAGTCCAATCTCAAGGAAAATAAAAAATTATTATATAATTATATATTATAAGGATTTTATTGTTATTTCATTTGCTGTCAAAAAATTTCTCGATTTTCACAATACCTCGCCATATATCTAATGCGTTGTACGTATTTGAGTGTTGTTACTATCATACATAATTACATAATATATGGATAGGTACCAAATATCTGGTATATACTGAGGTATACATCGGTAGTGAGATCTCCGCGGAAAATCGACGAATGCAATAATCCAAAACACGTTTAAAACCCTTGATTTATTATGAATATGTAGTTTAAACTTTGATGAGTTATTATAACAATTAAGGTTCTTTTTTTAAAACGAACGAATCCTCGTCGGCATTCCAAAAACTATTTCAATTCGCTTACTAAAACCACCAAGACGGATACGCAGCAAGTTATGTGCGCGATGTTAAAAGATGGTTTAGAATTGCACACACACACACACACGTTGTAACTATAACTATATTGTATATAGTTTATGTTAAACTAACTCGCACACGTCGCACGCCCACATACGTAAATATACGTATTATATGATATACAGACATTTCCATACGTTTTGTACGGTAAAAAACGTTTGCGATCGGACGAAAAGACAAATGTATAGAGTGATCATCGACGATAAAATATACGGTGGTCCCCGGTATTCGCCGTGTGCAGATTTATATAAATGGTCTTATAAACAGAGAAGGGCAGCTGGTTTTACGCCGTTTTTCTTCCGAAATACGAGTAAATAGAGCAATGGGTAAGGTATAGGTACCGAAAACGTAGGTATCCAAAACAAACATTCCGTGTGCGGTTGTGCGTCCGAATGAAACAATCGATATTATATTATTGTTTCGTCGACCGTTTTTCATCGTCCCGCAACAATATTATTCGCCGACGAAATCCGTCGAGAACATAATATCCCGGCATCGCGCACATTATCTTTGCGTTTTATTTTCTTCTGTTAAACATAACATTATACTACCAGGCACAATGCACGTCGACTTTCTTCGCTAACAAGTCCCATTATACGCGCAGTTTCCGTATTCCATAACAGTCCACTGCTATTTAAGTTTTAAACGTTCACATAATTTACCTGTCCGTGGGCAGGTACTATCCTCGTACACTCGAAAACCATAACTACTAATAATATAATACAACTATATATATATATGCTTATGCATCACGCAATGCCGCTGCAAAACGAAATTTCAACTCGTCAATCTCGTCAGAATAATGGCTTTGTGCTAAGTTTTTTTTTTTTTTTTTTAATTTTTTTGTTGATAATATGTGAAAAAATTAGGGTCTATTGTTTTTCTACGATTGTATATATTATTATGGTCGCGTCCTCCCACTCGGACGGCAATCAACATTTATATACTATTTTGGATGTCACGCCCATTTTTCAGCAACACAACCTAGAACAATAATTACACACGCGCAGCAGTGTGTTGTTTCGATGACGATAGCACTAATTACTGTCTGTTTAATTGAAAACAAAACAAATTCCGTGTAAGATACAACCATGGCGCGCGCGTGTGTGCGAGCATATATATATATATATATTTTTTTTATTTCTCATAAATTATACTCATAATGTAATGACACACGGTCATATCAACAAAATTAAACCAGCAGATATTATTTTATCGTACAACAGCAAAACCGACTACGATAATTACGGTCAACACCGAACTCTGCGAGTACGACCTACCTAAATCGTACGCAATTTAGTTCACGCACGGTCGTTACAAACAAATTACTAATATTAATAATCCGCGTTTATAATACAATGCAAGCAATAAATTATTATTCCGAAGCAAATATTGAAATATTTTTTTTTTTTTGACGGTGATAATAAAATTTGCATCCTTATATTATATAATATAAAACAACAGACCTTTTTTATGTTCCAATTTTTTGACGACACTAATGAACTTTTTTTCCAATTTCTTTCACAGAGTTGTTCCAAATGCTTTCCCGAGTGTCACCAAGCCGCCCGATTTTTCATATTTTTTTTTTTGGCCGATGGGGAGAGGTATTGTATTTAAAGGTTTCGTTTTTTTTTTTAGCGTGTCATTTACATAATTTAACGGTTTTTTTTTCACAAAGTCGTTTCAAATATTCTACGGAATGATCTATTATTTCCAAATTTATTGTTACTTAAGAAAATGCAAATCCTCTACTTAAGAAAGCCGGTTATTCAGCTAGTGCTTTATATTTTGATACATCGCGACTGAAGACGTGTCCTATACATATAATGTATATTATGTAACCAATGGCGTAAATAGACACTTTTTTCTGGGTAGGCCCGATATTTTGGTGTAAGATTTATCAATGAATATTTTTATAAAATAAAAAAATTATCAGAATACCGTATGTTATACATTTTTTATAGGCATATTATATGGATTTATTTTAAATTTTAAAACTAATAGTATAAAATAAAATTAATAAAAAAGATATAGCTTTACTAAAATATTTTTAAATTGAAAATTCCAATTTTCTTTTTTTCATTGACGCAAACTCGTCTATTAAAGCAAATGGCTTTTCTACGAATTTTTCATTTATTTCTTTCTCAATAGACAGCAAAGTTAAATTATTTAGTTTGCAACTTGTCATCGTTGATCTTAGATACGCTTTTTTTCTTTTCATTGTCAAAAAACTCCTTTCTGCTGAGGTACTAGTTACTGGAACTTCCAAAACATATTCAATGATTTTTGTTAACTCTTAACATCCAACTTTGTATTTTTTTTTACTTCTTGGTATAATTCAAAAAGATCAGATACGGATAAAAATAAGGTTTTACCCAGTTGACATTGGTATTTTAACTGCGTAATAAATTCATTCGGTCGATAAGATGGACATATTTCAGCATAACGACAAATTATTTCACTGTCTAAAAATGTTGATGAATTTTGGTCCAAAGCTTCCAAAATTGCATATCATCATTTTTATTAAAACGTCGGTTCATTTCGAAATATATTACATCTAAAATATTAAAAAATATTCTTTTTTGTTTTGTTTTCATGTCATCAGATGAATAAACCGTTCTTTTACCAATGGTAATAGTTACATAATAATCTGCTAAAGTACATGAATTTTATCGTGTTCTGTTTGATGATGACATATCACTTGATGGCGTAGGCATTTTAGAATTTTGAACAATAATCAATGATAGCTCGTATAGTTCAAAAAACTTCTCATCATTGCGTAATTCTAATATTTGTTTCTTTGTTGCATTAATTAACAATGTACATCGTTTTATATCAAGAGTAGTTGATTTTAGGTTAATTGATAAGCAATTAATGATATTTAATATTTCATTTAAGCACACAATTATTATGATAACTTCAAACTTAGCAAACTGTATGACCAAACCCTTTACCTCTGCGGCTTCTTGTGTTTTAGTACTTTCTCTAAATGCATTAAGAATTTTTAAAATATCAATAAAATTATTTTTTAAAAATTTAATACCCTAGTGTTTTGAAACCCACATTGTTTCACAATGTTGTGGTGCTTTAACTTGATTCCTTGTAAAAAATCATGACGGTGAATTGTAGATACCGGTTGAAAAGCATGAATAGCTTCTAATAAACCAAGTATTTCATCTATTTCTTGAATATTTTTCGTTATGTTAACTAGAATTAGGTTTAACCTGTGAGCATGATAATGAATATATGGACACGGATTTTGTGCTAATTCTCTTATTTTTGTCTGGACACTAGAAAAAGTTCTGGACATTACTGACGCACCATCATAAGATTGACTTATACAATATGAAATATCTAAGCCAACATTGTTTAAAAAAAAAATATTAAGCCATCACACAGTGCTTGAGCATTTAGTTCGACAAAACCTAAAAATCTTTCTTTAATTTTTGATTGATCTCTAGTCTCATATATAATTAAATTAAATACCTAGCTCCCAAAATGAACTTAATTTACTATTAGTTAATAGCTACATCAAAGCTTATGTTACATCATTTTGTATTTTAGGCGATATGTATTTGCTATTTTTAGGTAATAATTTAAAATTTGTTTTAAAACGTTCATTTTCAATTGAGAGTAATTTTATAACTTCTAAAAAGTTACCTTCATTTACGTTATGACGTGGCCACAAACTTGCATCACAATTTTTACTATTAAATTTTTCTTTTCTTTCTTTTTGATGTTCTAGTAGTACAATATTTTGCTGTGCACAATATAAAACACACCTTATTACACTTGTTAAAATAGCTCGATTTTTTATAACTTGCTCCTTGACTTGTTTATTTATTTGAGTGGAAACTGATCCGGTTTTTTTGGTTAATAGCAATGCGCCATATTTAGCTATTGTATTTTTACGTGATGTAGTATTATCATGTTTTTTAGTCATGTTACTTATATTTTTCCAATCAGAATATCCACAAGTAGTTAAAATATTTTTTTCAATTTGCGAATGGGAAGGGCAATGACAACAATGATAACAAAATATGACATTCATTTTAATTGAGTATTCCAACCATGGATACTTATTGTACCAACTGCTTTAGAAGCTGCGTTGTTGTCCAGATATAAAAACACTAGGCAAACTAACGACAAGTTGTACAGCGGTTTCATCACAAGTTACACTAATATCAAAAATGTTTAAATTCAACTGTTTATTTGTATCTGATGTTTGTGTACGCGCACTTGATACGGGGTCATCAGGCTCAGAAATCGAAACGGTTGAAACAGCAGTTGATTTTAAATTACCTGGTGTGACTAAAAACCGTTTCATTTTTCGAAAATGAGCGACGCGGCGGACTAAGTAAAAATAAAAGCGAAATATAAACACTACGTTGCAGTTCTAAAGGCGCGCGCAGTGCGATTAGTATTAAACTAATTTACCAATCGTAAGCGTATCTATTTGACTACAATTTATATTACAGTCTCATTATTTTTGGAAATTAATTGAATAATCGTCAATTGAATGGATAAGATTAATACCTATCATAGTGGTGATTATAGTCGAGCATATTGGGGTAACAGGTAATACGGATTATAATATTGTATTGTATACTGGCCTGGATGCACTATGCATTTCGTCAGATTCGGATTAACAGAACTGATAAAAACCGTATCATCGGCCGATTTGCAAGATCGATTAAAAACCGTCAGGATTTAATGTTGTTAATTAAAACCGTATTTACGATATATTATTTTTATTAATTTAAATGCATATCATAGTCATATAGACTGCACATTCAATACGATAAAAAACAATTTTATTTTTTTTGAGAAAAGTGGGTAGGCCCGGGCCTACTGGGCCTACTCGCTGGCTACGCCACTGTATGTAGCCCAGTAGGTAGTCGAACGCTTAAAATAAATTTTAAATATCGGCGTTTCATTTCATATCTCGGCGTTCTCGGAGTACAACAGCCGTGTCGGGTATCGAGATTTTAATGAAATGGGTTGGGTTTTATCGAAAAAAAAAACATTATTGCTATGATCCGACTTACGGGAAAAAAAAAAAAACAACATAGTCGACAAAGGATATATTATTATTATATACAGCACCTATCGATTTGAGGATAAAGCATTTATCGACCTCCCGCATATAGCTATATCGTTATTCGCTTATCTGGTATATATATATGTTATATATAATACACCTCGCGCAAAAAATAAAATAAAATAGAGAGAGTCTGAGAGAGAGAGAGAGAGAGAGAGAGAGAGAGAGAGAGAGAGAGAGAGAGAGAGAGAGAGAGAAAAGGGGACCTTTGTCACAAACTCGGAAACCGTTCGAAGTGAGAGACACCGGCCGTTCCGAAATTTATCGCAAACCATTAGACCCGTTGAAGATAAGAGAACGGTCACAACAAAGGCTGCAGCAATAGCGACTTTTTATTCTTTCCGTCCCCGTCGAACGTTCCCGCGAGCACAATGGCCGCCACGGCTATTTGTAAGCGGCGCATTTAACTCGGCGGGGCCCGCCGTTGAACGACGCAATTAAATGTCCCCGGTGGCCCGCGGTATATCGCTTATAAATTCTGAAACGCACTCGACTAAAGCTCTTAAAATTGTGAAATTCACCGCTGTGCATTACGCGCTAGGGTGTAAAAAGTACTGCGTGGCACACTCGGCGCGACAATAATAATTGTAACAGTGAGTATATGTAGGTAGCCGCGAGAACGAAAAATAAAAGCAACGCGGTCGTCGTTACATTCAAATAATCGGATCGACCGAGGCGATATTGTAGAATGTAATAATAATAATGATAATAATAATGATAAAAATGGCTAAAATGTGCCGTTCGCCCGATGGTGTGTATACAACACACCACAGTGGAATATCGATCGTAGGTTTATCGGCCGGTGCTAATATAGGCGCGTTATAAGTTCTTATCATTATTATCATTATCGTTTACGAAAAAAAAATTAATCCAGTGTTATTTCGTGAACTTATTGTCACCGGCATACGAAATATAACAAATGCGTTTCTCGTTTTGTGTTATTATAATATAATATAAAATTATTTCATTATTTATCAATACAGGGCTAGGGACTTCTAGGAGTTTGTTATTATGTTATTCGATAATCGTTCAAAACATAGTTGAGTGATATAGAAATTTGTTTCATAACAATACGAATTTATATTTAAAATTTATAGTTTCATATTATACATATTTCACTATTTTTCAATAGATTTTCTAAACTTGAGATATTATTTTGATTGTTTTATGTAAATAAAATTAGTGTTTGTGTTACCCTCACCGATCACTCGCATTGTTACTTATTGGTGCACCGCACACATCATGATTTTCAATAGTTAAAAAATAATTATATAATACAAATTATAATTATGTAAATATTATCTAGATATTAAAATAAAAAGGTTTTATTAAATACTATGAATTTATTTTTTAAATGCATATTTTAATAGCATATTTAGTGATTCTTTAAGGCATAAATGCATGCATATTTTCAGGTTTTTTTTAGCGCATGAAGTCCCTAGGCCTAAAATTATTATCGATGAAATGACATAATATTATGATATAGAGTGTCAATAATTTTGTTATTTGCTTATGACGTGTTCGATATCATAAAGAAAAAAACACATTTTTAAGGATTCGGTACGTGTAAGGACATGCTATCCTATTGCATAACTGTTATACTAACAGCATCAACACGATAGGTACACAGATATAAGTATACAATTTAAATGTAGGTGTAATGGTATATCAAATGTACATTTGCAGGCCGATAATTTTTACGCAATAATAAATCAAAAATATACTTTCGAAAAAATAAAAACGAATAATAATATATTACATTATCTGGACATGACGATGATATGAAGTGGGTGATAAATGTAACTTCGTTGTTAAAAACAAGTGGAAAAAATTCATTCATGTTTAGTATCTATAATATTGCCGGATACTAAATTCGAATGCAATTTAAAATCGCCTCGTCATAATAGTTACGACTTACAAGTATCTGAACCACGCGATTAGATATCATATCAAGATTAACTCGTATGAAACTAGAATCATACAATACCAATAATTTGCATAATAAAAAAAAATATAATTTGTGGCAAACTTGTAAATTTTGAACGAATCGTAAGATTGTAAGTAAAAAAAAAAAAAAAAAAGCCTAAACGAATACGAGAATAAGACATTCCACCCATAAAGTTATATATTATATTCTATTTATGATAACAATTATTCCACCAAATTAACAAGCTAAATCTAGAATATATTATTAATTTAAATAATAATTAACAATTAAATTAATTTAAAAATGAACACTCGTGCATTAGTATAAACTATAAAAAGGTCGGCAAGTGGGTACTGCTCTGCTTTAAAATAGGTGTTGAGTGGACCGCATTCATGGATGTGTTAAATTTGTATTCAAATTATACAATTATGATATAAAATCATTGTACCCATACGAAAAACGATTCTGAGTGAAGACGGCTTGTTAGCCTACATGACTAAGTGTATTTTAAGATATTATTACTAATAAAATAATTAATTTTACTATTAACAATACAGTAGGTTGAATTAATTTTTGAAGAAAACATTGCATTTGACAATTTAATTGAGTGTATAAAATATAATAATATACTTTAAAAGTTTCAGTCACAAACGAAAAATATTTTTAAATTACAATGAAATAAATAACATCGTTATTCTTCATTTAAATATCTAATTTCGTCTTAATTTGAATTTAAAATGCCTATAAAAAACTTTTTTTTAAATTTTCAGTTCTTAGCTATACAAACTGAACATTTTGTAAATTTTTAACTACAAAATAATTTGCAAATGTTCAATCAATTTTCTAAAATTTCGGTCAAAATTTGAAGTTTAAATGTTTATAAAAAAAATTGTGCCAATGTATTTTTATTATTTTTGAACTACTATTTTAAAAACTTATGAGAAATATTATATTAAATTTTCGAAAAATTTTACCCAACGAAATTTTTTTTATCAAAATTAAAAAAAAATTTAAAAAAACTAAAAATTTCTTAGGCCTACAATTAGCTCAAAAATAATTAATATATTTTAAAAATGTTTTGATGTATAGAAAATAGTAATATAAATATTCGGTGAAATTTCATGTATTTACAGTTATTATTTCTTTTTCTACATTAAAAATAAAAATAAATTTTGTCAAAAATTTACTTTGCGAAAAAATTTCCGTTTTTCCTTAATTTTATTTTTTTTTTTGTTTTTCCTGGCGCATTAAAAAACTATTTGGAATTTTTTACTTTTGACCTCCCCCCTCACCAAAGTACCAACTAGATTCACTTTCCTATCAGAAAAGATGCCGTTGAAGAAAATCGGAGCACTTTTACTACACTAATACGTAATGACAGACAAAAAAATTACAAAAAAAAATTAAAAAGAAACGCACACACAACATTGTAAAACCAATACATTTATCGCTCCGTTCAGAATCTAAAATGAAAATCACCAAATCAATACAAACAAAATGACTATATTATTATTTAACATTAATTAAAATATTGTATTAATTTTATTGAGGGGAAAGTAAATACAATTTCAAGTTTTTCAATTGCGCCTTCTGTTTTATCCGAAACTGTAGCATATAAAATCGCCATTAAACAAAATACATAAAATTTCAAAACGCTGAAAGGAGTAAATCTGCGATTTTCATTAAAGATGAGTTGAATGTGTTCATAAATAATTAGTTCGTAAGAATAATCCCTATCGCTGTAGCTGTTATATAGGTAGTTACAGACATGCATTTTGTAAAAACTGTTTACTATTCCTACTGCACTACCGAAAAGATTAATACAAATAAATTCCGACGTTTTGAACGATCCGGATCATTATTATTAAGCACATTTCAGTGAATATGATTAATTGAAACTTAATAGGTGATCAAACGCCAACCAGCTATTATATTATTATTACTGCACCGCTACAGAGCGGCGTTCGGAATAGTAATTATTGAGTACATTATTACTATTATTATTAAGTCGCAGAGAAAATGAAAATCGTCGCGTTGTTTTGCTATCGTTTCTAAATTTCAATCGATCTCGCGCGTATTATGAAATTTCTAAAAAAATACACAAGACAGATTATTCTAAAATGCATCGCTTTATCGAAATTTTTATCATATAATTTATCATAGCCTTATTTGGGTATTGCGGCCAGCTGCAGTTTACTGATGATTTACAATAATATTATATCATTGTACACGACTTTCCGATATTTCAGAATAATTAAACTCGGTGAACGCGCATATTTTCATAATATAATAATATTTTAATCTATTATGTAAGCAACAGATAAAACAATCAAGATTGCAGTATAACGCTGCAGCAGCAGTAATCTTCAAACTGATCGAGTTCAAAAGGTTCAACAATTTGATCTTATTTTTTCCTTCCTAACTGCAGAATCGAGTCTGTGTCGATAGAATGTCGGTACAGGGGCCGGTGGTGATGGTGAGGTGGAGGTGGAGATGGAGGACGAACAATAGAAAAACAAGTGTTGCCCAAGTCATTATTCACGTCTGCTTAGATGTCTAATGTAAATTGTACATATACAAGTATAATACTTCCTAACCGATTCTCGTCCCACGCAAACATTTTAACAGAGCTATGCACCTATGCGTATAATATTATTATTGTGTACTTATCGGACACATCATTATGCGTGTACGGATGAGAGAAAAAACACGTCGTATGAGTAATAATAATAAAGGTTCAATAACGAATGTAAAAAACTAGTTTGGTTATATTGTCCTCGACAGCGGAGCAAACCAACCAGTCATCGAGATTCAAACGAAGATCAAAATCGATTTTTTTTTTAGATAAAGCATGCTCAGCTGTACCTAACCTATAGCTGGTGTAGTAGTCAACTCTGCCAGTTTATAATTCGAAAAATTCATACGTTTCGCTTTCGTATTACAACCACCAGTGTCATATAATATTATATATTATAAATTTGAATACCTAATTACAATATCATATCGATATGTGTAGTTCTTAAGAAATCCAAACGATTCAATCCAAAAATAATTTAATAAAAATACTCATAAATACTCCAGAGATATCACGACATATTATAATAGGCACTGATCTACTGGCACGATTACGTAACACATAATATAAGGGAAGTTAGTTATTTTTTTCGCAACGGAGAGAGAAAAACAAGTTATTTGTCAACAAATCGGACATGATACGAGTCACTGCAGCAGTATAAAGAATAATACGTGTAATAAATAAGCAAGGAGTTTGCGGCGGAAAATTATGTAAACAATTAAATTATGTTACCTATATAGATCTAGTTAACCTACATATTGAAAATAAATATTATTGTGTATAATTAATCGAATGGACGGAATAAACACTGGCGACTGTTACAGACGGACAGTCGTAGAGATGTATTGTGCATTTTTTATTATGAAAAAAAAAAAAAAATAATATTATGAAAATTATAGTTTTAGGTAGGTACCTGTAATGTGTAAAATTCCAAAAGAAAAAAATTCGATTAATTTCAAATATAGAATGTATAGGATATATTTTTAAAACTATATGCGGGTATGGTATAATGTTATGTAATTTAATATTACGAAACAACGATCGATAAGACGAAATAAAACATTGATACAAACGAATGAACAACTACCTGTATTGAATTCAAAACACAAAATACAAAAAAAAAAGTAATAAATAATAACGCAAACGATACGGAGGAATAAAAATCGAAAAAAGCACTTCTTTGCAGAGTTATCGTTAAGACAAACGCGTAACACGGTAGCCGAGTCTTGGAGATTTCCTGTCGGAAAAATATAATAATAATTTATGTGGTTGCACGGTGCGCACACATGCCCGTGCACTACGCGCGCATAAACATATACACATAATATGTTTGTTAAAAAATACGACACCGGTTCTCATCACGATAGGTAGGTATAGTCAAACATATATTATTGCGTTCTATTGTTGACAGATACAATATTATTATAATACGATATTCGTTTTCGTTCGGATTTTATCGTTAGAATATAATTATAATATACGTGTCGATCATATTTTGTTTTAAATCAATACATCAGACGCCGCTTATGAGACTCACATTGAGACCAGCACAGAGCGAATCTTATAACCGATTGAATCTTACAGGCGAAGTGGGAAAAAAACCGAACAAAAAATTTGATTAATTATTGACTTTATTTTGATACCTACTTAATTTTTCAATTACATATTAGATATTATTAAATAATTATAAATATATAGTAAATAAATAAGCTAATATGGTGACAGGCCTGAGACAAGGGGATGCACTTTCCCCGATACTAATCAACTTAGTGCTAGAGAAGATAATAAGAGAAAACAATTTATGTGAAAGGGTTAAGTTAGGCCAATTAAAAATTAATATTCTGACGTATGCGGATGATATTGCTCTATTGGGAAAGAATAAAGAGATGATAATTCAAATGGGAAAATCACTTATAAAGACTGCTGAGAAAGTAGGACTTAAAGTTAAATGAAGAAAAAACGGAATACATGGTGGTTAGCCGAAAAAATAGGAATCGGGTACAAGAAGTCGTCGAAGTGGAAGAATACAGATTTAAAAGAGTGGTCCAATTTAAACGCCCTAGGGTCGCTTATTACTCAAAATAACGATATAAAAGTAGAAATATCAATGAGATTACAATCAAAAAATAAATGTTTCTATGGATTAAGTAAAATTTTCAGATCAAGGACAATATCTAAGAACTTAAAACTTTGTTAAGGCCGATTGCTTTTTATAGAGCAGAAACATGGTCTCTGAGAAAAACTGAGGAACTAAGGATGGTAGTGTTTGAAAGGAAAGTACTCAGGAAAATTTATGGGTTATGACACTTTAATGCCCAGACAATCGAATAGAGAAAACTACACAACAATGAACTGCAATCCCTTTTTCAGCGATCAAATATACTGAAAGAGATTAAAAAAAGAAGACTAGTTTAGGCAGGACGATCCTAGAAGAAACACGAGTCACTGATAAAAAAAAATAATAGAAGAAAATTCAGTAGGGAGGTGACCTCTTGGAAAACCACGTTTAAGATGGAAAGATTACGTTAAAAAAGATACTGAAACAGTGAATCTGATTAGTCATGGACGGAACCTAGCAGAAGATAGAGATATATGGTAGTAAGTTTATTTAGAAGTATGGTCTTGATAAGCCGAAACCAAGAAAGAAGAAGAAGAAGAAGAAAAAGAAGAAGAAGATATATAGTACATACATGCATATTATACATATTAACTTCCGTAGATTTTAAACATTTATAATTTGAAAAGCGACAAAATTTATTGTACATACGTCATATAATGTTCGGTGTGTTTAAAAACCAGTTATAGGTAATAACCAACACAAAAGTTTATTTTCTACGATTTTTCTTACGAAATTTGAGTTTTATAACCGAATTTTTTTTTAATGAATTTGAATACATCCAGACCGTTCCAAGCGATTTTGAGTCTAATAACCGCCGAACTTTATATCCGTATGAGGTTATACGGACTAAAAATGCAGTTGAATCATATCATTGACATTTAAAAGATCAATTTTATGTAGCTCATTGTTCCGTTAATATAGTGATTGTTGCATTATTAAAATTGCAAAACATATTTATTTATGAACTCTCTTCCAAGAACTTATGGAAAAAATCTCACGAAGAAACAATTGTACAATGGAAGAAAACCAGGATGGTGAAATAAATCGTATGGAATATGTAAAAAAAGTTGGATTAAAAAATCAACCAATTTATTAAAATTATATTTATTTGTATGTATATTATTGACAATTTTTGACAAGTACATAATATTAGATTGGCACGTATGTCCTACAAATTTCAGCGCAAATGATATGTAATTATTGTACCTTTGGCGCTTCTGTCATATAGCCAGGCAAATATATTTCATACAAGTCCCCGAATTTACAATAATTTTACTTCATTTCTCCGTTAGGATTTAAAAACAAACGCTTATAATATTTTAATTCTAATACAATACTATGGCCTGCCGTCATAATATGGTGAAACATTCCCAACACAAACCAAATATAAAATTAAAAATGTAATAAATAAATAGGTGGTACACCATAATAATATTATACGCACGCTGCTGCTATTAAATCGTCATATTAATATTATACAGCGTAGGCACTTTAAGAGTCTCGACGATTAAGCTGTGTCCGAAATTCGTGTAAGTATATACATATATATTGTGTAATATGTAAAATTTACAGCTACATTTCAATATCTATAGACACACAAACCGGTTGATGATTCAAGACTTTTGAACATTATATTTCTTACAGAATAGAAGTCTCGATTAGTCAAATGGGCCCACGCACGGAGTGGAAAAAAAATAAAATTAAAAAAAAACTCGAAAATTAATATCATCGAACGGCATAAATTATTATTATTATTATTATTTTTATAGGTGCACTATAAAAAGCGATAATTTATAAAAGGGATCGTCTCGTCAGTGTTTCCCGACGCGTTCATAGATAAAATTTACTGATATCGTAAAGGTTTTTGTTGTTGTTTATGAAACGTTAATTTTCCCGTCGGATGACATACATACATTCGTGTTTCAATGACGTATCCGAACACGTAACCCATCCATTCTTTGACCGACTTAAAAGAAGTTTTGTGTATACATTTGACAATATCTGTTTACGATTTCGCATCGTTATTATTTATTATTATAAAATACCTACCGATTTGCTGGTAGGTATCATAGATTTTAAAAAATACAGGTATATTTTAGATCGCAATATTGATCAGTCGCCTTTAAATATTACAAAGTTATTCGAAATTATAATGACATAACATCATCATCAACAATAGGTACTCCTCAATAACCATTTTTACGGGTGTGAACACTTTAAATGATAATCGATACCGTGGTCAATGCGATGGTTTTCGCGAAAAATGTATCATACGCTTGTGTAAAATGATGCATTCATATCGTTTGTTCTACTTCAAAAATATTCGGTATGCATCCCGAGAAGAGCGTTGACTATTATAATATTATGTAGTACCATAATATTCGTGAGTCGAGTTGTCTTCTGAAAATACAAGAGTAATAAAAATATTATATTATTTGTAGCAGGCAATACGATCCACTGGTGTGCAGGAGAAACAACCTTACTGTGTGTAGCTGTCGAGTCAAATATTACTAACCGATAGAACACGCGCAAGTGTGTTCCCGGACGAACAAATTAAGTTTATTTTTTTCGTCAATCTCATCGGAATCCATTACATAATCGTTACCGTATTATAATATTCTCCGAAAACGTCATATTCTCTAAACTTCCAAAATGTATATTATTATACGCCCATAATGCGATACACGATTTTTTTTTTTATTGCACGAAGAGCTGCAGCAGCCGGTGTGCGAACAATAATATTTAGAAGAAAAAAAAAATGTATATTATACACATCTCGGAAAAACGCGAAGGCGATTTATGACATGACTCGGGCGAGGTTTAGGCTCGTGCACAGCGAACCGGTTTGAAACGAGGCCAAAACAACGGTGTGCGTGCAATGGTGTTTGCACACTACGGTTTCGTGTTTTCAAATCTTTTTATTCTTCTACGATACGCAGCATTGGCTTCCCTCCCGCCACCCCCCCCCCCCACAACAATTATAATTATAATAGTAGGTACACACATACGCCGCATTTGACGTGCGTCAGAAAAAGCTCCGCAATAATAAAATCGAATGCAAAAAAAACTTTTCAAGAAGGTCGACGACAACAACTCGCCCCAGTTGTAGTCGTACGGCGAAAAACGCTACTGGTGCAGCTGGCGCTCAAGGAAAACCCAACGAGTCGTACATTCCGTGTCGTAGACACTTAAATTTCGATAAACAAATAATAATTATGTTAACAGTACTTAGTATTTTATTTTTTTTTTTACGAAAATAAGCATACCTGCATGGGTAATTCGGTAGTTTTTTGCTTATGTATTATTTTCACACAAATCGAGAATCGAGTGTTACATAATATGATATTATAAAATGTATCGACAATACCTACGTATGTACAAATTCATTTATAATATTATAATGGTGTAAAATAATAATAATAAATGCATTTATTAACATTAATCATATTAATGTCGCTTTATAGTTTGTTCCAATGATCAGCGAACTACAAAATTTCCTATAAGACAATATTGATAACGTAACCATAAAGTACCTTTAGAAATTATAATCAATTTTTTATCGTTGACAACGAATCTTTATAAAACAAACAACCTTGGAAAACATTTGAAATTCTCTTAATGTTGAATAAATATAATACGATCGTTTTCAAAAAAAAAAAAAAATAATTTATTTACTCAACATCGAATCGATTCATAGAGTATAATACAATTATGTTGAAAGCAGATATGTAATTTGGTATTAGATAATAGTTAAAAAAAAAAAAAAAATTATAAATTATATAATTAAGAATCGTCGATTCGTCGTGAATTGAATTAAAAATAAATACGGTTTTAGAATACCTATAATACTTGCGATATGGATTTGTTGCGATCGTTATCTTATGATATTTCCATGTGTGCACAGAGATAGGTATTACTATAATAATAAACATTAGAGGCGATGTTTATAAAAAAACTAAAAAACTAATAACGCTGTTACTGTTATTATTTATATACATTTTAATAGGTATAACCTTCAAACCGGGATAAGTTTTTTTTTTTTTACTTACAGACAGCAAGTGTAATGGGTATGCTGTGTTTGCTAAACACGGTACCTAGCATGTAGGCGGATGAATTATTGCAGGCGGCGAAGAGGGGAGCTCCATAAAACGCGCTTAACCCTCGTAAATTCGGTCACAATCCCGGCTTAGTGTCAAGAGATCTGCTCAAAAACCATGGGAGTCCAATGTATCATGATATACGGTCACATAACTTAATATTCAGTCGTGTTTATCTAGGTAACTCGCGTGCACGTAAATTGCATATGTACGCCTACCCAATGTTATATAATATAGATTTTGAAATTTCGATATATGTATTACACCTTATGAGTTTTAATCGATAAAAAAAATTATGTACTTATGGCGCTTTATATTTTTAACAATATATTGTATTATTTTCGTTTCCAGTAATAAATATAATATGCCACAAGAAGAATTATATTTTATTTTTTCAGCTATAATAGACAAACCGTTATGGTCGAATAATATTCATTTCAATAACGACGCAAGTGCAGGCAACACAATATAATAATATTATCTATATTATACTATTATACATTATAGGTGAGCGAGTTAAAATGTCAGTTTATAATCGTGCAAAAATGTACTGTATGTTCAATTTATGATTCGAGAAAATTAAAGTGTTGTACTGCTATTACTATATTTTAAGCATGTGGTTATTATGGTATGAAATATAGTCGGTAATAAATAATATTATGTTATTTGCAATATATAGCTTAATCGTTGATTTTTAATAAATGCTAATAAATTCGCTTTTTATTTAAATAATCATAACACAAAACAATATATTATACTACGTTAAAATGAAAATAAAAACAATACTAGGTGTGTTTAAAGTTTAAACTAGATATTTTGACGAACGGTTATCTACTATTTGAATTATAAAATAAAAAATATGCAAAAACAGACAACGGTTAACTTAAGTAACTTAACTATGATTGGCAGTAAATACTACCTATAAATACTAATACCATTGATCATAAATGATATAGGTAATAGTTTTTATAGTCAATGCAACTATCTATACGGTGGATTCATATATAGATAAAAGAAATTCGTTTATTAGAAAACGAAAACACTTCAAATAAAGCTTTGAGACTATTATCAAATAAAAAAAAGGGGTTAAATAGGTGACCACTCTGCAGCTGTACAGTTATAGGTGTCGAGTGTACCTTGTCATAGGGGTATGTCACTGTACGGTAGGTGTTGAATTTAAATTTAATGATAAATCATTGCATATCTACGACACACGGTTCTGAGCGAAGACGACTTAGAATGTCTATAAAAAAGAAACTGTGTTTGTATGTATTATAGATTTTTTGATTAGATAATATAAGAACTAGTTACAAGAAACTTTGTATTAAATGTTTAACCCTTAGCTACAAAAAAAATTGAACATTTTGTAAATTTTAAACTAAAATGCAAATTCACGTTATTTTGACGAATTTTGTCATAATTTAAACTTTAAATGGCCAAAAAAAAAATTTTGACTATATATCTATTTGATATTTTTGAAAAGTTCAAAATAATTTGAAAAACGTGTCATGAACACAAAATACTCATAACTCGTATTATGAACATTTGGGAAAAATGTAGAGTATTCAATTTTGAGTCATACAAATGACTGATTTTTTCCGGATGTTTTGAAACTAGATATATCCAAATTCTCCACCAGAAACCACCGCTTAGTCGAGAATCAAAGCGTTTTTAACGCCCCGAAAGAAAAAAAATAACAAGAATACACACATTGTAGGGGTATTCCGCCGAAGGAATAAAGCTATATATTTTATTGCCGTTCAAGCACGAGCACGCGTTAACTACATAGGTGGCCTGCGTGTAATATCGTGTGTATGTGGGTATAGTGGGGTACTTTCTGCACACTGCAATAATGTATATTATGACGTGCACGCCGCCCTCGCCCAAGTCGCCCCGGAGTGTGCGTTCGCCGTGGGTAACGCACATTCTCGACGACAATAAGCCCGGATACGACTTTCAGTGTGGTATTTTTTTATTTTATTTTTTAGTCGTTAAAACACACCCGGTGCGCGCGCGCGCGCGTGTGTGTGTGTGTGCTTCCGATACGGTCCCGATAAGACACGTACACGTACCCTCCTTCCGACTCCTCCGCGACCACTGCAGAGCGGAGTGTGGCCAAGGACCAAAGTGTAATAATAGTATATAGCAGTATATATAATATACGCGCACGTTATTATGTGAACCCGAGTGATGATGATTATGATAATAATAATAATAATAATATGCACATACTACTACGGGAAAGAGGTGATTTATGCGATCGGCACCACAACGTGTCGTCGAAAAAAAAATCCAACAAAAACACATTATAAATCAATATATATATATATATTATCATATGCGGGCATGCACCGTATTACGCGTTATATTATTATTATACGCCAAACCACCTTTAGCGTAGAACGCCTTAAATAATCAGCTACATAGGAGTCTAAAATCGGTTTTTTTCTTTTATCGTCGTAAAAATATTTAAGCAGAAAAGGCTTGACATTGCCAACAATACGTCTATACGTATAACTATAATAGGTAAAACGATTAATTTAAAAACCAATAGCGGATTTCAAAAATTAACGATACAATTTCACGGTGACTCAAGACAGACTATAAATTCAGTATTCAAAGGATACTTTAAACTTGTTGCAATTTATAATAATATAACTATTTGTTCTACTCGAACGTCTAACGACGATTTAGTAGCTGATATAAACGGCGATCCAACACTTTGTAATAGTTTAATAAGTGTTAGCTGATATATTATTTATCATATTATATTTATTTATTAATCAAATTTTTTTTTTCGGACAGTCTCAACTGAAATCGAATGTTTGACACATTTTTTACTAAACTCGTCCAAACACACTTTTAATATTATAATGTCTAATACGCCCGCGATCAAATATTGTGTGCTTATTGTAACAGTTGGGGACAAAATAATATAATCTACACAACTAAACAAATTACGACTTTTTATAGCCATAAATATATATGTATGGGCACGTGTATAATAAAAGGCTTTCCATATACCGTTTAGCACACATACACACAATATATATTTAGTGGAATTCGAGAGACGCATAATAATATTAATAATAATATCGAAACGTATGAAGTGAAGTGAACCATTTTTTTTTCTCTCAACACAAATAACGGGCAAAATGCTTTTAAGTTTTTCTAATGGTTTCGAAAACGAGAGGGACTGCACGAGGGGTGTGTGTGTGTCCATTAGGTAGGTACGTATGTTCTCCCGAGAGCGATAGCGACCTCTCAGCGAGCGTCTATCCGATTTGACTCGTCGCCCGACGACATGGCGTGATGAATGAGCGCTCAACCCGCTCGCAAAAGGGGTGCAACGAGAGTCAAAATTATCTCGTCCGTAACATGTTTTGAAAGCACAAATTTCACTATTGTCGAAAACATTATATATATATATATATATATATATATATAGGTACACAGACCGAGCGTGGGCGTGTTTAAAGCCGTTGTATGTACCTATATAGTCGGGGGTTCTTTCAATAAGTTTTATTTATCATCCCCGCGCCGCCGTATACTTTGGCACGGACAAAGTTCACCTATTTTTCCAAAGTTGTATACGCGCGCACCTCGCCGACCCCCGTAAATTATTTTTAGTATTAACATCGTTGTTCTTTTGTGTGCGGTCCGTTTTAAAAGCTCCGATAAATTACCGGAGCGTGGCTCGGAGAATTTAACAAGCAGAAATAAATGAAAAGAGAAAAGGAGAGAGACGACGACGACGACGACTTTTAACGATAAACAGCAGGCGAACGCCTCCTAATGGTGTTTGGTGCGACGACGAGTCATGTTTTTGTATATACACTGCAGGCTGCAGGGATCGTGCCGAAATCGGTCGTATTAATAATTATTCAACTTTATGTGCGTGCGCGCCTCACCCTCCACCCTCATATCGTCCTAAGAAATATAATAATAACTCACAAAGGCCTGATCGGATTTTTAAACGCCGAGAAGTCAAGACCGAGCCGTAAATTATAATTTAAAGAGCTGTAGGCCACGTGGCCGCGACAAAGGCGGTCAGTAAAGTTTAAGGCAAAACAAAAATAAAATCTTTTAAAACGTTAAACTTTCGTCGGATTTTTCTCCAAAGTTCGTACAAATAATTCATATACCTATATTTTGTGTGTGTAGACCAAAGCGCAAAATCAACACACTCCCTATTATAATTATATTGTTTTATACGACTGCAGCCGCAGTTGAACTAGTCAGTAGGTATATAGGATGACATATTGCCGCGATATAAACGAACTGACAGAAGTGTAATGAACAATAATATTGCTAATACTCGCAATATACGGTGGACGCCACATTTAAGACTCGCGAATATAAGGTTCAGTCGCTCATTAAACTCAAATTTCGTAAAAAGAATGGTAGAAAATAAACATTTTTAGTTAAAATTTAGAAATAAATTGATTTTGAAAAGTTACATATTATTTTTGTTGCTTAATACTGATGGTTTCGATTCATGCTTTATAATGTGTGTATATGTACAACACATTCCATCGCATTTCCAAAATTACAAATTTTTTTCATAAATAATGAGTACATACATGATAATATAAATTTTACCTATACGCAAAATTAAAATATGTATTAAACAGTATATTATCTGATTTCATTTATTTACTAAAAAGCAATGTGTAATAATATGTATTAAAGTAAAAAAAAAAAAATTCATAAATAATTAAAATTTTTGTTTTTTTTCCCACTTCGCCTAATACAAGATTCATTCGGTTATAATAAGACTCACTTTGTCTCACCAAGCGGCGTCCGCTGTGTTATGACATTCAGCTGTACCATTTTAATAAAATTTTGAAAATATATGACGACTAAATAGTCTTATCAGTTTTCGTACCTAGTTAACCCAGGTAATAATAAAATTCAGAGACCAAAACGCATACCGTGCAATCAATTTTTTTTTCACCGAAAACAAACACCCACGATGTGGGTACCCGCCGAGCAGGTATGCGTATTATTATTTATTTCCATAAACATCTGTTCAAAGCGCAGTATATTATTACCGCGGTTTTCGAATATGCGATGTGCCGCCGTCTTTGTACGGCGTTGAAATCGAGAGTAAAATAAACCCAAGCGAGAACAGACGTGCATGCGGCGGCAATAGTTTTGAAAACCGGTTCAAGAACGCGAACGTGGTTACAGGTAACCTCTACCCAGGTACAGGGCAAATCTCTCGGACGCACGAAAGACACCGTCTCCGGACGATGATGATTTTCTTAGGCAGTGGTCGACTTGGCAAAATTAAAGTAGGGGGACTCTGTTAACTATAAAAAAAAGAGCGTCCCCATCACTTATTAAACGTTACTAAGCCTTAAAAATAAAAGTAGGGGTACGCTAAAATTTCTGAAAAATTAGTTAGAGGACTCCGTCCCCCTGCGTGCCCCCGCCCACAAGTCGAGCACTGCTCTTAGGGACGAGAAGAAATGACGCGAACGCATACTGTTCGGCGGCACGGAACGGACAAAGCGTGTTCGGCGTATTACTGCACGTTTGCATTTTTCATTTTAGTCTCACGCGCCGCGAAACGTCGAAACGGGCCAGCGCGGCGGTGTACGCGTTGTTATTATTAATGTTAATATATTGTCCGTGTTCGCTATTATTTTAACACACCGCTCTGCAGTGATGGTAAAATAATATGGAGTCAACGTTTCGGACGGAGATATAGCTCGCGATGGGTTAATCGAAAGACGTCTTCGCCGTCCAAAACGCGTCTGTATGTGAAATGAATAACGTGACCATTGTTTCGAAGAAAAAACGATTTCGTACGATTATTGCGGAGAAACAATAAAGTACTACTGCAGGTGGCGGCCTACTTTATATTATATTTGACTAATAAGACGACATATATGGTTAACGAATAGACAATAGTCAAAACGATTGCGACTCATAATGACTAGAGAACGAATTTTAATTTAAATAAACATTTTTATATAGTTTTGAAACTATGATTTGTAAGAGTAGTTTTTCAGTTATTAAAATATTTATGCTAAGGATAATAGTCCTTAAAAATTCTATTAAAAAAATATAGAATATAATATGTAATATTGGATTTAGTATTTACTATACTTGAATTATTTTTATAAAATATAAATATTGGCGGATTAATATTAGTTATTAAAATTTTCAAATGTCCATAGCCCCCATATCTTTCAAACTCATTATCCTTAATACACAAAGTTAAATAGCTCAAAAACCATTCGTCCAGAATTTGATTTTGATAAGCCAAAGTTTTTAGAAAAATTATCCACTTAGAAATTTATAGTTGAAAAGAGGGGTTCTCATTTGAAAAACAGAAGTTTGAATCTCTTTAAGCAGGTAGTATAAAAAATATCAAAAATTTAAAAATATGGTCACTAAGTACATTTAAAACTTCCAAAAATCAGAATTTGAAAAAAATAGTTATTAAATGAAAAAATGAGAGTGATCGTGCTTGGTGATTAATTAAGCGTAAAACACTTATTATCTCAAAAAGTATTTATTTTTTTTACTTTTTTTTCAAAATTTTAGATATGTGCTATTCTAGAACTATATAATTGATTAAAATTTTTCACTCTTATATTTATTAGATAAATAACAATCAACTTTTGATTTTCAAATGGCAACCCATACTAAAAATGTCATAATTTAGTAAAGTTTTTTTTCTTATGAATTATCACGTTCAAATTTTCATTTTTCGTTTATCCGTTGACGAGATATAACTCCTCAAAGTTGGGCAGTTTTGAGAGGTATTTGTGTGTATATGTGTAAATGTTATACCCAGTCGGTAGACACCACAACAACTAAGATTTGTATGCCCTAGGGTAAAGGATATTGCATTTTTCAGATCAATTCAGTGAGTACTGTAAACTTAATTTGTGTCCCCAAATGTATTTTATAATGCTCATTTGGTAGGCTTTGCGTAGATCGCCGCTTTACTGAAGGTGTTTGCGGCATTGGTCATAGCATTACTTATTAATTACAAAAATCAAAAGCTATAAGTAATAAACTCGATATCGTTCGACCACTAGGTATATCGGTGATAACTGATAATCTTTGTAGATACTCGCTATAATAACGGTATCGAATTTATTACATATAACTTCTGGTCTTTATAAGCGATAAGTAATATCATAGACCAGTGGCACAACACGAGCTTACCTACTGTACTTACTGAATTGATTTGAAAAATGTATTATCTTTTACGCTGGAGCACAAAAATGCCAATTGCTGCGGCCTGCGGTACTGACTAGGTATAACACATTTACACACAGATACCTCCCAAAACTGCCCAACTTTGAGGAGCTCTATCTCGTCAACGAATTAACGAAAAATGAAAATTTGTACGTGATGATTTATAAGAAAAAAAGCCTTATTAAATTATGGCATTTTTAGTATGGATTGCTATTTGATAATCAAAAGTTAATAGTGGTTTACCTAATAAATATAAAGATGAAAAATATTAATCAATTAAATAATTCTAGAACAGCATAGATCTAAAATGTTAAAAGAAAAAAAATTTTTAAAAAAAAAAAATGAATACTTTTTGAGATAATGAGTGTTTTACGCTTAATGAATTACCCTGTATATAATATTTATATATTATGTATATATATATATATATATATACATGATATATCATGACACGGTGGTACAATAAAACTCAATATAGTGTAAGTTTGAAATCTGTTAAATACAAAACTTATATGTATATTATATTCAACAGATATGTGTAAACGATATCCAAATTATTTAATCCTAATGCGGACATGCTGTAATAGCGTAAAGTAAGTATAGAATAATATTATATTATATATATATAAATGTTTACAAATATTGAAAACCGGTTAAACGACTATAATGGCTTTTCAATCAGCTCAAAATAATTTTTTTCTCTTTTCTCATATTTTGGTATTTTTTTCGTTTCTAATAAACCAATAGAATTTAATATGTTATTATGTACAGCAGTGTTATTTTTTTTGGAATTTAATCGCCAACACGGGGGAAGATGAATGCGTTGGCATTACTTCACCAGACACGCATTAGTGTTGTACATCATCACACGCTAGTAACTATATAATTGTTTGGAAAAAAAATTATTTTAAATTTTTTATCGTCTCTATTATTATTTTATAATATCGTCTACCATGAAAAAAAAAAAAAACAAAACGCACATGAATAATATCGAATTAGCTGATGTTAAAATTAATTTATAGAACTGACTTACAAATTACGTAGTCTTTATAATGTATGACACTCGAACAATATTATGCACTAACCTGAAACAAAAAATATATAATATAACATTAGCAAACATTAATTAATAAATGTGTTGACGAATTCGCACGAGAGTATACACGACGGAAAAAAAAATAAATAATTACAATCAAAAATTTCAATCGTTTCAACTATATAATTGACGTACAAACTATGTTAACTATTTTTAGCTATTGCGGAATTCATAGCTATCTCTATAATAATTCTAAACCTACTCTTATACTATTGGGATGGTATAAATGGTCGTGAAACAAATTTTAAACAATTATCCTCCGGCACCACAATCTAACCCGTAGGTATATTATATGTACGGGCGTTCGTCATAATATTATCACATCCGTTAAAATTGTGTACTAATCGAAACTTCGGTGCATAAAGATTAACCCTAGTGGGGTTTCAGGTCGTTTTTCTCCAAAGAGGAGGTATTCTATTTGAAATATATTTTGCGTACAATATAAATGGAAAACAGAAACAAAACCAGGAAACGCCGACAAAATACTCAACACACATTGTCGGGTGTAATTTAAACGATGGATCATATGATTATATCACTATGCGTCAATGTACACAATAATAATAATATAATATAATTAATATTGAAAATACAGTCTTAAGCAACCGCTGCCGCTGCAATAACAGCACAAACGTCTTATATTCGAGTCGTGTACATAATGTGGACATGCATGGCATGTAGATAACTGATGAAAATAATTGTCAACGACAAAGTCTGAAGACAAAATTGTATATCTACGGCGCGACAAACAGTTATTAAAGGTCTTACACACACACGGAGACACTAATAATTATATTATAGTGTGTAGATCAGTGGTTCCCAAATTTTTTTTATCTTTATCGTCCACTTCAAAAATAAATCCGACAGACACCCTCAAAGAAAAATAAAAAACTTAAAATACCATTATATAAAAATTGATTTATTGTTTATAAATAAGTATATATTTTTTTATTATAATACACCCACGACGGACGACGAACGATTATTCTACAAAAATACAAAACGCACACGTAAACAATGATTTGTACTACGTTGTTGTCGAAAAAAATCTAAACAGCCACCGCCCCCTTTCGTAATAATCCAATTCCCCCCTCTCAATTAAGCTCGTAACTCCCATTGCCCCAACGGACAGCTCCGGCGCTCCGAAATCGCCCACTTTGGGAAACACTGCGGTCCAGATCGCCGTATAATAATAATTATCTATCATTATTTGTTACGTCACGACGATCTAGTAACTATATCACCTGCCTATATAATATTATATCGCAGTCGACCAATTCCACCGGCGTTTTCATCTTTGGCTGTTGGTCATTATTTATGAAAAAAAATAATATACCGTATGCCGTAGTGTACGCTCGGAGAAAAGAAACAAAAAAAAAAAAAAAATCCGTGACTGGTCATCCACTGCAGCGGCGGCGGTCGTGACGGCCGCCATATATACCAGGCGTATACCTGCACGTTGGTAGTGGTTTGTGTGTGTGTGTGAGGCACAACTCCCGAGGAGGAACAACAACGCGAATAATGGGAAAAGGTTTTGGAAGGGCACCGTGGGCACACACGTACTGCCGGGCATGTACACCGGTACCGCAGTACGGCAGTTGCAGGTCTCTCTGTCTCCGTATCTGTTCATCTCGAGTTTGCGGTTACTGAATCCGCGCACGATTGAACTTGGGCCTCTCCTGCTCATTGTTTCGAGAATAATGCCTACCAACACGGCTTGGACAGAGCAACACGTGTGCGCACGCGTGGCGTCCTATAATAATATTAATGCCTACAGCCTACGCGTATAAAGGCGTACGGTAATTGTATCGTGTGGGGTACTGCCGTGAAACGGACGAAAATATTGCGCGGCCGAAGATCTCGCGGTTGGCACGACTGGACGGAAAATTAAAATTTTAGGCGCGTGTGCTTACATTTTTTTTCTTTTTTCCGACGTCTGTATAGTAGTTTGAGTATCGGACGGCGTGCGTTAACACCGAAATAATTGACACTTAAAAATAATAATATCATACTTTGTGGACGCCTGGATGAAAATTCGACCAGGTAGGTGGAACCACAGCCAATGTCCATTGGAACGACATAATAGCGCGTCGTGTACAAATATTATTCACTGCATTATACGCTCTGAAAAACGCATTCTAAACGCCAACAATTATTTATCAGTGATTATGGAGAACATTTAAACGACTCCCTCTACGATGGTACAAATTATTATCATATTGTTATTTATTTATTTATTTTTTTTTTTTTATTGATCGGTTTAAATTTTCTATACTTCATTTTACTATATTTTATTTTAATAACTATAACAATTAATAATGTTTGGTGTAGACTTGTATTTAGTATGATATTATTTAAGTGTGGTACATATTATATTAAATATTTGCATATAATATACATTCATACAGTTTTATAAACGCAGAGTCGTAATTATGGGGTGACGAGGGGGATAGATTCAACCTAGGCAGGTAGGTATTTGATAAAATAGTATTTTCACTTACCTACACCAGTCAGTACTTGTTGGACATAATATGGTGAAAATTTTAGTACTTTATGTGTACAAAAATGTATATCCCCCTCCCTCTCCCCCACGTCGAGTTCTTAATTACGTCACTATATGTCTAATATCAAATATTTTATATATAAGTCGACATCACGCGTTGTATATGAGTATACATCACGAAGAAACTGTAGTAGGCTGCTGCAAATGTGTTACCGCATAATTAGGGCGGGTATAACCTTTTATTCATCCGACCGACCCTTTTTTTTTTTTTATTTGAAAAACATGACGTGCACATAACAAGTAAGTGCCCGTGTTCAGTATATATATATATAATATACCTATACTGTATGCATACCGGAGAAAACTTTACGGAGAAAAGAGGAAAATTTAAAAGGTCTTTTATTTCGAAATGACAGCTAATAATAATAACGTAATCATTTATTGGCAATACGCTGTTTGAATATTTTTTCGGCGATATACGCGAAAAAATAAAAAAACAATTACCTATACGTCCAAGACACTCGACTTTGACAGAGGTATTTTCTCCGTACAGTGTATATGCAGTACGACGAAGTTAGCTCAACGATTGTTTTCAAAATGTGTATAGATGTAATTATATACCTATCGTACATTTTTTTTATTATTATTTTACTGCCATCGCACGAGTATAGGTATAATACGTAATACATATATATATATAACATATGCGATAAAAACATTTAACGATTTATTTCACATGCACACAGCGCTTGTACAAACACGCAACGATAGTATTATGATAATACGAAACATACATTATACAGCGTGCCACAACAAACACTTAAGAACACAAGAATATGAGCACACGGAAGCGGTCAATAATAATAATATTAATGACAATAATATGTGAAAACAATTATTATTGTAGGTGGTGGTTTACACAGTGCTTGGAAAGAACGAGTTCCAAAAGGAAAGGATTTCTGCTACGTTTTAAACAACGAAACTAATTGAATTAATTGCTATAAAAAGAACGAAGCGAACGGAACGCGTTAATTTTTTCGAGGAAAAAAAACGAAATTTTTCGTTCCTTTCGAGTTTTAATTTACACAAATAAATGTAAATAATTGAATTTTTTTTTATTATTATTATTATTTATTTCATTAGTCATTAATGCTGGACCATTACGGCTCAACAATTAACAGTCGTACGCATACAGCGCACAATATTACATAATAGCTTAAAAACAAGATTATCGTGATAGCAGCAAGTATAAAATAATAATAATAAAATATATAACGTGTTATACGATGAGAGTCAAACATAATTAAATGACGGAGATAGTTAAAGGGATAATTAAAGTGCGATGTCAATATTGTAATATGATGAATAATTAATTATGTAATGAGAAAAACGTTAGCTATATAGAGAAAAACGTTTGTGTAAAACCTCAGTAAGGAGGGAAATAAGTGAGATAATTAAAGAATTTAAATGAGAAATAAATCGTGATTTGAGACGACTCCTAGAAGGGGAGAATTTTCGATTGTAACTCTATCAGCATAAGATTTTGTTACCGACCATGATCTTCTGTGACCTCTTCAGACAGAGCCTTTGAAATTTTTTTTTGGATTTTGATTTCTTGTCATGAGACGATTTTAAACTTTTTATACAAAAATTTAAATTGAAATATAAATTGTTTTAGTGTGTGCATTGCCAATTGACTATCGTTGTCGAATATCGACGTCAATCGTTTAGACTTATTGTCACAATGTATTAATCTTTTATATATTATACAGAAATAGTTATCGTCAAGTCGACAGAAAATAGTATGAACATCGAACAAATAAAATCATAAATCGTTTATGATGCAGGTTGAGACTTGGGAATAATTTTCGAGGAGATTTTTTTTTAATTATTGGAACTAAAAAATGAAGGGAAAAGGAATCAATTCTTTTTTTTTTTAAAGGAACGGAAAGAATTCATCTTTAAAAAGAACTCGCTAAACACCGAGTTTACGTAGAGTAGTGCATATACGCGTACATACATTATAACAAAGTTTATATAATATTAAAATAATAATTTCCTCAGGATAATAACGTCATTATAGGTATCATCGCTATATATGGGTATATTTCATCGACCCTTTGGCGAAGATACAAAATCGACGGATTATATCCACTTATAGAAAAGGTCCAAATTCCAATACTATTATAATTATTATGTGCCCTCCCTCTAGCCAGATCGAGGCTTGGAGAAGTTCCTCTGATGCAGAAATCGATTAAAAATCGTGCCAATTTAAAACCCAAACGTATAACGTTGGTATGCTCCGTGGATCTGACTACAAATAGCTAAAACAATTTTAATTATTTTCCAACATTAATTTTATCTGAAATGTTTGTTTTAAGTACGTATAAATAAAGGTATTTCGGGTACATTCGCATTTTAGTAGTTTCAGTGTGTTTCAAATTAAACGATAACACTGATATTTATTATAGTGAGCGGAATAGTTATAATTTTCCAAATAACAAACATTTAAAATATATTCAAAGTTAATGTTTATAATAATATTATTCTAGTGTTATTACCTTTCTAAAAATAATAACTAAAATCTCTGCTTTTCGTTTAAACATCCAATTTTGTAGAATATTAAGATTGCTGTAAGAAAGACACATGGAACTTTGTATTACATTGATTTCAAGCCTTAACTATTAATATTGAAAATGTCGTCATTTTTCAACTATAAAATAATTTGTTAACTTAATTTTGGCGGATTTGAATCGTCAGCATTTATTGAACTCATAAAACGTTTATGGAAAAAAACCGAGCCTATGTATTTATGATATTTTAAAATAATCGTTACGAGCGTACAACTGACGACGAGTAATTTCGTTTTAAATGTTCTTACCGAGCTTTTTGACGCGACGCGTAAAATTCTAAAACCGCAAACGCCTGTAAATAAATTATAAAATCGGTGGAAATTTTTTCGAAAATGTCGTTAGTGCGCAGTGCGTATAAAATAATAATTCAAGCGGGTAAACGAAAGAGGAAAAAAAATACTGCACATCGCTGTAAAACCGATAATATACGGCGTTCTTATCTAGTTCGCCGCGGAATCTAAAAAACTATATACCTATTATTACATTGACGGTTTTTTATTATTATTATTATTATTATTATTATTATTATTTCTCTTCGGGAACATAAGTATATAAAACTCTCCGAGCCACCGCGAATAAATCACCCACGCCCATCTTACGCGCATAATATTATATATTATACGGCAGGTCTTAACATTTCGCGGAGAGCTCCCGTGACCCGTATCGTTTCTCCTTTATGCCCACATGAATAAAGCGCGTAATAATACGTATACCCCGCCTACGTCGTACCTCCATGATGGTGGCGGAATAGGGGCATCGAAAAATGTTCGCAATAATACGGTGGGCGGGTTTTCAAACTTAATCACAGGTACCCGTTTCCTGGACACAGCGAATTGTTTCGCATTGTTTGGGTTCGCGTTTGGAGGTGCGAATTTAATACGCCGCTGCAGACAATGCCGCTATATGTACTTGTGTGTGTGTGTGTGTATATATATTATAACATAGGCGAGGAGAAACACCTTTTTGATGTTCCCGAGCGGGGAAAACAGAAAAAATAAATAAATACAAAACAGGCCAAAAGTTACGCTCAGCCGGTCGTCCTGGGCGACGATACGCGAAGAGGTGCAGCGCAGTTATGAAGGCAAATAATGATGAAACAATAAAATACCGAAAAACGGATTGTAAGTATATTATGTGTACATCAATTGTTGTTGTCCGTATCTCGAAACACGAAGACGCGAACATGATATTATCGTATCGGTGCATATGGATACAACGATATATTATAAATAAAGAACAAACTTTCTTTTCAATAACTATACGTGTACTAAAACATGTAATCATAATTATTGTTACCGTATATTTTTTATTAAATAATATATAGTCTAAAAACGTATTTCTAAAAAAATTTAACAGTGTGCAAAAATATAATGTATAATAATAATCGGGGAAATCAAAATAGCAAATACGATTTTTCTATGTACGCGATAAAGCCAACGCACAAAATTGTGTTGGCAACATGTCAAAAAATGGTTTAGGGATTATCATGTTATAATTATCAGTTAGGCAAGTTACCAAGTTTTGTAGAACTATTCAAGTTATTTATTAACCGAACAAAGTACTAAATGTAAACTTAATAGTTATATAAACAACATTAATATAACGCAACGAAAATCATTATACATATTATATACCGAACAGTCGACAACTTATTTTCGATAAGTAATCAAAAACTAAACCTGACTTTTCGTCGTCGACTCATAGACATTATAAAATGTATTTTTTATAATTATTGTACCTGTACAATATCCAAAGTATAACTTTTTAAGCATTACTAACAATACTAAAAACTATATTACAAGTATTATAAATTGAGATTTAAGTCATGCAGAATAAATAAAATATAAAAAAAAAAAAACCGTCGAGTGGGTAATCACTCTGATGGTTAGTATATGTGTCGAGTATACTACGTCATTGAGTAGGTCGCTGTAATGGATGTATCACCATTTGCAAAATTCAAAGATAAATCATTGTGGGTATACCATAAAAAACGATTCTGAGTAGAAATGGTCTAACATTTTAGTAATCAAGATTACCAAACCGTATTATTTTAATAATAACATTAAAATGTTGAAAGTGTTCGTATTTTTTATTTTTTTTTTGTTTTTCCCGATTATTTTTTAAAGCACTGAGACACCGAGTATTTTTGACCCGGCTAAGTACAAACTACCAACTAGATCCAATTTGCTACCAGACACATCCCTTAAATTGATGATCGGAACATTTTTTTTATTAAATAAAGTATCTTCAAATATAAAAAAAGAACATTTTTCGTTGTAAAATCAATACATTCGTCCATTGATTCGCCTAGATTCGAAAATTTATTGAAATAATTTTTACTCAGACTTTTTTTTACTATTCTATTAATAATAATATCATCTTTCGATATAACAACATTGGTATTTATTAGGTATTGACAATTTTGTTTTAAAAATGTCGCTGGAAAATAATTATTGGTAATAAAAATTCTCATAAACGGTTCGATTATAATACGATTATGCTGTATAGAGATTAAAACTAAAAGGTTCCTTTTTGAAATATACAGTTTTATAAAAAGAATCCGCTATATAAAATCATAAACTCATATTTATTCACATTTTTTGCTTATATTAATAATGTATATCTTTTTTTACGAAGTAAACAAGACTGAAATTTAAAAATATAGGGTCAAAAAAAAAATACGCAATATAAACACGTGAACTTTTTTGTTTTACCGTTCTAAGTATAATATTTTTTAACGAGCGATTCAAAGAGATACATTCAGTAACCCAACGTTTTTCAACTCACACAACAGACTATTATCTAACTTCAAAATATTATTTTATGTTCATCGAATAACATGATAATATACATTTTACATACTTCTGAAAATCGTAAATGGATATTTATGACATAACGGATGTAGTAAATAGTATATAGACACATAGTTTGATTAAAAAGTACTACTCATGGATATTATAAATATTCAATATTTAATTCGAATACAACTAACAGTTATTGCCGTTTCGAGTCGATTTTCAAAAATAAAGCTTTCGTAGACATGTTGGAAAAATGCAAAATCACTGCGGAGACAGGTGTGCGTAATTGCCGTTTTATTGAAAATCGATTGGCTCGGAAACTCAAAACTTGGCAATCCACATAAGTAATTCGACCGATAGATTTTCTGTCGTGTACCGAAAGGTAGGTAAATCTAAAATAATGACAAAAACAAACTTACAATATATACTGTACGACGACAAAAAAAAAAAAAATTGCAATAATACAAAAATGGGGGGTGGGGTGAGAAAGGCTAATTACTTTTTCTCTCTATCTCGTGTCACTGTAAATAAAGATAAAAAACCTTGGTCGGAAAAAAACCTAAAAACACAAACAAAATAAAAGCGAGGCAGGCACGACAGATAAGGCCGAAAATTTATTACGGTTTGCAAACAAAATGACAACGAACGGAGGGGTGGTAAAAATACGTAATTCTTTTGGGCGAAGACAACCGTTGGAAATAATTAATATCTCATTAAAATAAACATATATCCACCACACACACATAAATAAAGAAAAACCTTCAACAAACGGTAAACGGTATTAGTTTTTGAATTTGTTTTGTTTTTGTTTTAAACAGTTTAAACTAAATTCACGATGGTGCATTAAAAAAAAAAAAACGTTTCTTACTATCCGTGGGCCATCATAAAATTATACAAAATATATTAATTTCAAACGCCAGAAAATAGCTCGTATAGTATGGTCGAAAACGAGACGAAAAAAAGGTTAAAACGGGTATAAAGAGCATCAAATAATAAAATATAAACTCCAAATATTATACTTAAAATTGAAATGTCATCAAATGCTTTTTAACACATTTATCACGTCGTTTGAGAACAGAAACGTTACTTACTTATATATATTTTGTGTGTTAAAACAAATCATAAATGGTTATAACGATTTCTAAAGATACACTGGTAAGCTGTACGCGTATATATTAGTTGTACATTTCTTTCGTCGTGGTTTTCCTCCTCTCTTCCGGTTACGGACTTCCGATTTCGACGCCATTTTCTACCGCAGACATAAAGTCGTGATCGGCGCCTGGTAACAATTTGAGGAAAAATAAAAATAACCCAAGGAGCAGACCTTATCACGTTCATCGAATTCCCCCCCCTCCCCAACACATTATCTGTCAATCCGTTTCATTTCCGACCCTCGCAGCGGGTTTTCGACATCAAGATCAGAAAGAGGAAAATAATAGCCTGTGACGAAACATATTGGCTGTTTGTTGTATATAGGTACTTCTTTTCACTAATATATTTTTTTTTAAACAAAGTAAAAAAGATAAAATAAATGATATTATAAAAATAATATTATTTATTTTGAGAAGAGAATATTCTGTGTGCGAACATATAACTCATAATAATATAATATAAGTTACTTACATTCCTATTATTATTTGTCTTCCAGGTGGGGGAAGTGTAAATGGACATTCCCCCCCATCTCTTTTTAAAGTTTACTATTTAATAATATTATATTATTTAATATTAAATTTTTTTTTTTTTTTTAATAAAATATAAAATATATAATTATTTTTTTTATTTTCATAAATATAATAAATTATAAATGAATATTATTTTGATTAATTGAACTACTTGAAACAATAAAAATTACAATTAAAATAATTTTAAAAAATAATATTAAATATAAAAGATAAATGATTGTCTAAATAAAATTTAATTAATAATTAGGTAATAATAATAGCTAAAAATGTCGACATAAAAATGATGCATTTTGTAAAAAATTTTAATTTGTGATTTTTTTGTTATTTCTAAACACATATTTTTTAACCTTTGTTCATATTTTATTTTATTTTTTGTTAAAACTATTAAAATTATTTTATTATTTCAAGTAGTTTAGTTGATCAAAAATATACATTTATAATTTATTATATTTATTAAAATATTTGGAAATATTAGACAATAGGCAAAAAAATAATTTTATATTAAATAATAATATAATATTATTAAATAGTAAACTTTACAAAAAAACGGGAGGAAAATATCCGCACTTAAAATATATCAGAGGGAGGGGGTACCTATACTTTAGGACAGTCTTGTAAAGTATTCGAATACAAGTATTATTTAAGTATTCTGAATACTTTTTAAAAGTATTTTTAACAATATTTAAATACCACTAAGTCCGCTTTATCAATTATTTTTCACTAAAATTTGACTATCAATAAAAATAATATTGTTGTCGAAGATGGTGTTCAGTATAGAAATATTTTTAAGAAAAATGATAATCTAACAATTTTAAAATAGTTCTATATTCATAATCAATACAACTTTATATGTATTGTTTTGTTTCTTAATCATATCAATATTGATTGAAAAATATGAGAACGAAATAATATGTAATCATATCTCTAAATCGTCAGACATATTAAAGTATTTATGAAATTGTAAAAATGTATGTCATGTAGTAACATAATAAATATACTGATAATCATTATATAGTTCACAATTCAAAAAAAAAAATAATACTTGTACTTGTATTCAAATACTTTGCGAGTATTAGTAAAATAAATTTTTATTCGAGTATTTTAAGTCTTTTTAACATTTTTTCATGTGAATACTAGCTAGTACCTATAAGCATCTCAATAGTTTTTCAAAAATATTTTTTACAAGACTGCAGTTACGGAGTATCAGGGTCAGTAATTTAGGTACGTTATTGATATTTCTACCACTGGGCGTTCTTCTTTTTTTCCCATATGATATGGAAATTTCACTTTGAAATTGCATTTGTTTACAATCATTAATATCGTGCGTAAGACGTTAATCTTGACCATGACCAAATTAAAGAGAGAAAAAATTCTCAATATATCCCATTTATATATATACAAATACGTACTGCCTACCTACTCACCACCGACCCACCTACGACATTCATCGTTTGGCCGGTCGATATATCACTATATAACCAGATGGCGCAACGCAATCTACAGGTATAAATACATAGGTATACGTGTGCAATGTAGGCAGGTACCTACGTTATGAAATGACTATTATAACGCATAATAATAATTATGTACGCATGCGAAGGTGAACCGTTGCAAACACTGTTTTATTTCTCGCCACAATTTTTGTTCGTTTTAAATAATTTATACGACATACGCGTTAATATTATTTGGTATATGCCAAGGTACCCGTGCATAATTATTGTAGCAGTTGGAACCAATTATTGTCGGATAATATTGCACGATAACAATTATTATTCGCAATACGATCTCAGCCGACAAATTTCTACGCTTTTCCGAAAAATAAGGAACAACGACAATAATAATAATAATAATAATTAAAAAAAATATAGATTTGTAACAAATATAATATACTTACTAATTTTTTTAGAACAAAATATTATGTATACCTACACATTTTTGAGTACACCTAAGGTAAAAAAAATAAAAAATTTTTCAAACCTTTGTGAATTACAATTGAAGACCGAGTCAATGCGTTAATTGCAGTTTTCACAACAATACCCGTCTGATTTAGTACTATTTCCTCACCCATCAACCGCACAGCAAGTCTCTCAATAACGAGAGCAAATTGCACTTCCTCGCTCAACCGCTATGCATTCGCCGAGATGAGAGGAACAACTCATTGTACGTTTCTATTGTTCCTATTTTTTTTTTTTTATATTTCCTTTTTTAGGATTTACCTAGAATGATATAATAACAAAAAAAAAAAAAAATACGAATAATAATAACCCCTAGGGGACTCTAGTTATATAATATTTATTTTTAAATGTAATTTTACATTCAAATATAATATAATACAATTGATATGCTCGCGGACATACACAGTGCACGCCATGTTTGTTTTTGTACATGCCCGACTGTCAAGTGTCGACTACACATAAACTTCTCTATCACCCATACCTCTCGTCCGGCCTTTACATTATTATTATACGCCTTTATATAATATTATCAGATTTACATGACTATTTGAATACGCGTTAATGATAACTCGAGTTTAAAAATATTTACATAAATAGCGCATAGCACTGTTAAAATTGGCCACATCATACATTTGAGAGACACGATCACTTTTTTTTTTTGAAAAGTCGAATTGCGTCTAAAAATTGAAAAATTAAGGTAAACATAAAATAAAATTGATCTGAATTATATAATATGTTATGTTTGAATTTAAATAAGAAAAATGATTCCGATGAGTTTATTTTCGATATTATAGAATACAATTATATATATATTATAGTATACATACGAACTCGCCGTCGTCGTATTAATAATTGTGTGCGTATCATATAATATTTATAAATGTTATAAAAAAAAGAGTATATTATACGAAAAACGTTTTCAATTAACGGGAAAATTAATGCGTATCTTTGACATTGATTCATTACTTAAGTTGCAAGTATATCGACTATCAGCATATATATTATAATTATTTATTACAGAATCGAATTCAATTATTTCAAGAATAATTATTATTAAATAGGTACCTACATAATTAATAATGTCGTACAGTACACATTATAATCAGTGTTAGAACTCGTCTAGATAATTATTTATTTATCTTTCATCTTATCTAGATATAAATAATTATAAGTTATTTTAATAATTTTTTAGCTAAACATTTCACTCATAAATTCACAAGACATATTTCTTTGTAAAGATTTTCAAGAATTGTCCGAAAATTTCTCAATTCCATTTTCTTTGTCTCAGGCGTGTCTGGTAAGTAACACATAACATGATCTTCAAAATATTGTACCTATGATAAATATTATTTCTTATAATATTACGTATGTACACTAAGGTTAAAATTTTGTAATCATTAAATTGTAATTTATATTTATACACTTAATTAATAACTATCTGTAATTTATCTGGATAAAATATTTCTATCTTATATCTTTTAGTAAGATATGAATTTTATTTGATTATCCTTTTATCTGTATCTTATAGATAAAATAAAGTGTAGTCATCTTTATCCAGATGATTTTTTTTTCGTTATCTGGTCCTAACACTGCATATAGTATACGAAATAAATGTGTGTATATGGCATATTTGGGTTCGGCAAAATCGAATTAAATTTCATACGCAGATCCATAACGACGACGAAAACATTACGCGTATAAACGATGTACCTACGGCATTACTTTGTGTAACTCGCGGTGTAGTTATACGTTTCGCGAGTTACTTTTCGTCTGACACTATATGCTGCAGTCAAGTCGTGCACGAGCTGCATGATATCGCGATACACCAAATCGTAATGACGTAATCACAGTATACAGTGAAGCCTCCGCACCCCCTCCCACCGCTAACGGACAACACTGTTGTTTAACGGGCGTTTTTTCGGGAGCAAACTACACGTTTTCTACAAACCGGACCCTCCGGACAGTCGACACGATTTCAGTCCGGTATTAAGAGGTTTCACCGCATTGTGAATACGTTTTTATTTCGCCGAAAACGTCGTCGGTTCGGCAAAACCGCCGTACGAAATCGCGTCGCGAAATCACATAATATAATATTATTACTACGAGCACCCGGACCGACAGAGGCCTTTGTGCGACACACATCAGCTGCGGAACAATGAGCTAAACGCACGCGTGGGGCGCTCGCGGATTGGTCGGAGGACCGTAAATGTCGTCATAATTTGCGAACGTACATGCACACAATACAAGCACAATCGCGGCCGAGTCCCCCGCCGTCTCACCCTCTACACCTCTTCCTCCCCATCCCCTTTTTGGGGGGGTGCGCGCGCGCGCGCGCTCGCGAGTAGGTACACACACACACACACACACACACACTCTCATACGACAGGCGGTATACGCGCGATCGGGGAATAGGCCTTTGTGCCAGGCGGCGGTGGCGGCGCGAGACCGGTACGCGCGGAGGGGTTGGTCGGGGGCGCGCGCGCACATACACCGCACACGTACGTACGAGTTGTTCTTTGTCTCTCCGAACACAGGGTGTGCATCGAATCGCGGGAATGCTCAGCGTTTTTCGCTGCGGGGGAAACGCGATGTTCTTTACCATATTATTGTGTTATTATTACTAACGACTGTTTAGTGTGATGTTTTGTGATTGTGCCACAGTGGGTCTCTTTGTTCGCACACGATAAACAATAAAAAAAAAAAAATAATAATAATAATAATAATAATAATAATAAATGCCCCTTACCGGTATTTAGGTATACCGACGCATATACCGGTGGAGGATGCCGGAGGTTTGTACTCATACTTAATGACCACTAATATTTCAATTACAGAATCAATATTATCATGATGTTTATCAAGTCTTCAACTAACCACATAGGTACAAATTGTAAGGTTTTTTAGGGAGACGGGTTCTCAAACATAATATTTTGCCACCACTGATATTTCCTCTTCAGCGTATCTTCCATACATTTATTAAGAATCCCTCCATATTATAATCTCCTCGACTTGTCATTTGATTAACTTCTCTTGAATCACGGAAATGCCCAGCGTTTTTCGCTGTGGGAGAAACGCAATGCCTTTTACCACATTATTACTAATATTACTAACGACCGTTTAGTGTGATGTTTTGTGGTTGTGCCACAGTGGGTCTCTTTGTTTGCATACGATAGACAATAAAAAAAAAAAAAAAAAAAAAATGCCCAGTACCCATTGATATTAGGTATACCGACATAATATACCGCCGGAGGATACCGGAGGTTTGTATTCATGCTTAATGATCACTACACAATATTTTTATCGAAAATATTTCAATCACAGAATCAATATTATAATGTATTTTAGGAGGGTGTTTTGTGTGTGTCACAATGTGGCCACTGTGGCAACAGGCAATGGATCTCTTTGTTCGTATACCTCAAAAAAAAAAAAAAAAAAATACCCAGTAACTACCGATATTAGGTGAACCGTACATATGCCACCGGAAGATTGTTGTACTCATACTTAATTACTAATATTTTTATTTAAAATATTTCAATCACGGAATCGATATTATAATGATACTGATACCAGATCTTAAACTAACAACATAAGTACAAATTGTAAGGTATATTTTTTTCGAGAGAGGTTCTTAAACACCATATTTTAACTTCTCTCCCCGCAATCAGACTAGTAACAAATGCCTGATAACGTATACTATTATTGTGTATATACGGTTATTATTATTATCGGACCCTTTTCCCATTCCACTAATTGACAACACATCTGGGCATTTTATCCCGAAACGCAGCACGTTTGCAAGACACGAAATCAATATACGCTTGGGCACTAATTTTTTTCCGATGTAACACGTTTGGGCAAAGCCACTGTTGTAATAGTCAATAATACCTAAATTTAATATATATATACAATTTTAAAAACTTCAAGTCATACCTTTTTATGTAAGTTGTATACTACAAGTTTTATAAGTTGGAAATCATATACATGATGAATACGAATTAAAATTAAAAAGCCGTAATAACGTGTTATGATGCTAACGAACATACGAACTTTAACAATGTTAATGAAAAAACTATTATCTTGTAGATTTTTAAATACAAATTTAAAGTAACACGTATTTTAATTATTATAAATATTATTATAGTCTATTATATTCATACAAGCCACATAATATTATGGTTTTCAAAACTTCTTTTGTTGTCTAAACGTGGTATCGTTTTAGAGATATCGAATGCCCAAACATTGGTTACCGAACAGGTAAAAATAATCAATTGTGCTCCATGAAATTTTATGATTTGAACCATATCATATTACGTTTTAGATACGTTTTTAGACTTTTACTAACATTTTTAGTGCAACGTTCCGGCGGCTCAGTGTTATAAGAAAATTATTATGGAAATGCTCTTGGGAAATAACAAATTTTGTCATATTGACATTAAGGCTTATTACAAATTAGTACCTATAATTACAATTAAATACAATATTAATAGTAAAATGTTATACAACTACAATAATAAAGAATTTATATTTTTCATAATATTTTGAACAATGATGATGTATGTAACTGTAGTATTGATAATATTATTATTCAGAAGAATTTTCCCAATAAAATTTTCACAAAACATATTACACATAACATTTAACCCAAAATCATATAAATGTTGTTGTTATTAAAATACTTAATAACCATGGTCATATTAAAACAAATACAAAAATTATAATTAAAACATATGGTTTCATATTTTGTTTTTTTTTAACATTATTAGTATAATATGATAATATATAGTAATAAACAGTTAATTGACAGTGCAGATAATATGGGCATAGAATCGTTTTTTTGAGTTGAAATCAATAATCGTCTATCAAAAAATAAACGTACCTATCGCATTTATAAACACTTAAATTTTCAAAATATAGGATACAAAACAATGGTGCATTACTGAACCAGCTAACTTAAGCCATAACCACTGCTATATACGATGTAACACTCCTTTAAGATTCATTAATAATCGCCTTATTTTCTATTGTCCTAACTGTTACCGACTTACGTATTTTTTTTTATAAAATCTATTAAATTCTGTAACACTTTTGACTTTCCTTGTGTATATAATTATGAAAGTTATGAGGTACTCGATGTATATTATTATATAATTAAAACCATACGTTTATCTTTCCAAATGTATTAAAATATTTTATTATTAATTGGATACTTTAATAATTTTGTCGAATAAAATAAATAGATATTTCTGGGAAACGAATGAACAATTATTTAGACAACACTAAGTAATACAATAATATAATACAAACAATAATTATAGCTAAAATGTAGTTAATTATCGTTGATGTAATTTATCACGTCAATATAAAGCATGAAAAAACATGAGAAATATAATAGATCGGAAACACTGTGTATACATTGTCTTTAAACTTTTGTTCGTTTTTAATTAGGACAAAATTCAATGCATTAAACAATAATTATCACATCGTAATACATATAATATTTAGAAAAACATTAATTAAATTACTGATTTATAGCAATTAAATACTATTTTGATTTGGAAACTGAGTTTAATTCATAGACGATGAATGTATTCAAATAATATTTTAATACTATTGCAATGCAATCGGTGCACTGCCAAAACGACCTTCGCTATGCAAATAATGGTTTTATATCTCATAAAAATTGTACGAAACAATCAGAAGGCGATTTAAACATTTCAAGGTTATCGGTTATTATTTCAATGTTTTTTTTGACACTGTTAAAACATTTACTATTACATTAAGTTGTACTAAGCATTTTTTAAAAAACAAATAATTGTGTGTGTGTTAATATTAAGATTAACAAATAACGGCTCAAATATTATTCTAGTTGTATTCTAGTTGCATACATTCATAGCTTAAGTGTTGAAAATATAAAACAAATGTGTTAAGTATCTAAATATTCTAAATATGTTTAACTGATTAATGTATATACATACTGTCAATAATATAATATGTGTATCCAATAAGATAAATTGTTTACAAAAAAAAAAAAAATTATACTTAAAATTTAATCGAAATTATTTTTGAGTTGATAGAAAAAATAATTCTATGAGAGTGGTACGTATAATATCTATACACGATATACGACCTTTTATTATTCATATTTAACATTCGGTTTATTTATATCAATATAGTAACTGTGCTACATTCAATGACGATTCAAACTCGCTTCAAATTCGGCAAACCGAATTTATCGTCTCGACAATTGTTGAATTATAAATTGCACACAAATACAGTATTCATATGTACAAAATTTAATTAATAGTGTATCATACAATTAAATTAAATTCGATGCAGTTTCAATAAAATGCGGTTTGTCTATATACGCGTTCTATGACATCATTTAGCGCATAATAGTAAAATGGTAAAAGTTGACTGGCATAATATTATTATTATCAAGCGTGCCGCAATCACACACTCGCAGCGACGACAGGCGTCTTCAAAAAACCAAAGTGGTCTTAAAGCGAAGAAGTGATGAAAAAAATTCAGTTCTAATGTTATCAACAAAAGGGATAATAACAATAATAATTATAAAAAAAACATTATTTATTTACGGAATAATATTCCAATTTACAAATATAAAATAATGATAGTTCGTGTGTAATGTGTTACAAATAAAATAAAAAAATATACATAATATCAGAAACACAAGATGTATCAATGAAATAACTAATTAATACAGTTTAATAATTAGGTACTAATTAAAAAATTACTATTTAACTCGTCAAAACACGATGGAGCATATACCTTTTTAGCAACACGATCGATCATAGAATATTTTATGCGACGTTGCCACATTCACGTTACCGAAATTTTGTAATTTATTATTTTCACGCATTATTACACCAATTATTATGATCCGAGCCCAGGTTTATCGACAATGTTATCGATTGGTGTCGACTATGAAATATTATATAGAGTTTTTTATGCTCAATCGTGTAGGTTTTCTTTTGTATTTCGGTCTCCTTTGATATGCCGACAAATTTGCTCAATAGTGTCGCAAAAAAGGTCTTTTATGCTCAATCGTATAGTAGCCATTTAACCTATCCAGGGTTATAACACTCAACAGGTCCGAATTACTAAAAGAGTATCCACTTAAAATTAATACATTAGAAGGATAGTAAGACATACACTTAGTATTGATATTAGATATTTAAAATGAATATTTACTTCTAGAAATGCAATGCATTTATTTTGAAGTTAATTCGTTCGAAAATCTCAGGGACAAGTAGGCATTTTATTATTTTCTATTACAGTGAGAAATCACTGATAGAAACATGTTTTCGATTTCCCGAATTATAATCTGTGAATGAATACTTGGGTTGATCGGGAAGAAATGAAACAAATTAAACATGAAACATTAAATTTTAATAAAGTAAAAACCAATTTTGAAATCATTTAGTTATATCATTATTTATTCTACGTTCTACGTATCTAATAAAATTGTTTTACAATTAACGTCTAATGAAAATATTTGTATGAAGCGTTTTATACATTTTTATGCACGGTGAACATTTCTTTTTCAATATTTAATTCATAATATTAAAGCCATGAGTTCGGGTTATAAGAATCGTATAACTATGATCAATTCAAAATACATATTACCATACTAACAGGTATTTCATTTATTAACTATTTCTTGCGTTTCGATTAAATTTTGAGTGACAATCAAAAATATAAAATTATTATTATATATATTCATGTTTAATACGATAAAACATTGAATTACTTCAAATTACACAATGTACAATACAACGTAATTGTTAGACATTGATTCAGAAATATAATAATTTGTAAAAATATTATTAACTATAAAATGCAATAAATAATGGCACTCACGTTATATCATTATAGCTAATACAATAATTATAGAAGTTATATTTTGACAAAAATAAACTCTTGTCCTAAATCTTACTTAAGCTGATAAGTTATAACAATATATACATTGTAATTATTTAATTTAAATTTGAAAAATAAATGTGTAGATGTTCAATGGAAATCGTATAGTTATAAAAATTTAAAAATGTAATATTATCAGCTATACCTATTGAGCAAATAAAACTAATCTACTTAGAGCTTTCAGTCTAGTGTAAACAACTTAACATTTAGAAAAAAAAAAATACTGTTTACTTTTTCATTGTTAATCTAATATGAAATTCTTAGGCTGTAAATTGTATTATTTAAGTTTCGTGTTTCATAAATGTAATATAGATTAAATAATATTGAATTAAATACGACATGCGACGACACTGCTATACTAAATTCGTTAAAAACATATAAGCCCAATCAAATAACGGGCACCTTCTCTATGAAAATTGATCATAACGAAGTGGAACTAAATTTATGTGCAAGATTAAAAATGAATATTACATTTTTATTGGGAGAAAAATCTAAACCGTGTCAGGAGGGGACCCGACGATTTAAAAAAAAATCAATTCTACGAGGAACAAATTACACAGTATAACGGGTACACTACCGTTTTATTAAATTATAAAATGCGTCGAAAAATAACCCTACGATATACGGACAATAAAATTGTGTTGTGAAAAAAAAAATTCATCGCACATACCATATCGCAATAATAGAACAGTGCGCGCTCTCGTGCATAGGTAACGCATTGACAAAGTACTACCTAGCTGAACCCCGAGAGCAGCTGCGGCGTGAACGTTTTTCATCCGCGAGACAAAAACAATTTTAGGGATCACCCGCCCTCCCCCCACCCACCAAAATTGTCGGATAAAATTTTTAAGTACCTACAACATAATTGTAGTGCACACTACACGCACAGCTTAAATCGCCACGAGACCCGGGGTCTCGTAGAACATTTGTCACGCGCCGCCACTGCGGCCGAGAGCAGCCGCGGGAATGGTTTCAACCGCGGTACACACACACACACACACACACACAAGTTTCGGTAGGTTATAAGACGGAGAATTTTGAGATTTTTTTTTTTTTGAATCGAACCGCAACGTCGTCATCACTAACAATCAGCTATATAGGTAGGTACCACGGTTACAGTTACGCGCGTAACCATCATCGCCGCGGCGTATAGTCATCATCGTCACCGTCACCGTCACCGTTGTCGACGTCGCGATCACGGTCGCCCGGCCCCGCGTTGCCGGCAAGGTGTCTCGACCCCGCCGGAACGCGGCGACGATCGCGTTGCGAAGACCGCCGGCCGACAAGACCGGCAACGTCGCACTCGCCGTGCTGCTGCTGCTGCTGCTGCTGCTGTTGCTGCTGCTAGGCGCTCACGGTCGTGATTTCCCCCGCAAGCACTGCCGGCTCGGCCGTACGCGCGGAGAGAGGAGCGAGGAACACGCCCGAGTATCGCCCGGGCCCGGCGGCGGACGGACGATTCGACAACGTCGTATCATCGCTCCGACCGCAGCGATGGTGTCGTGCTTGATCGCGCCAATGCTCCCGGCGGCGGACCACCGCGCGCGTAGGCTCTCGTCGTCGTTTGGAACTCGTCGAAGGATTGGTGACGGTGCAGTCAAAAACGTTTGCCGCTCGTACGAAAAAAAAACGATCCCGAAGACGCCCGATTTGTCGTCGTCGAGGGTCAGATTTATTTCCGAAACACAAATACGACGACGGTGTCCCGAAGACAAAAAGCGGTTTTGCGAGCGACGGCTTTCGTGAGACACGAATTCGGTGGCGTCGTTGAGTTTTTTTTTTTTTTTTTAATAGAAGAGGGGAAAAACCGTCGACCGGCCCACAGCTAACTGAACCGAAAAAAAACGCGTAGATTCGCCCGCAGGTTGATTTCCACTTAAATTTTTATCTCGACGCGCAGTTATACCGTCCTAGACGAATATTGCCTCGTTTTACGGTAAACAAAAAACGCGGAGTAGCTAAATAATTATATGATATGATTACCTTTGCCCGAGTGGCTTCGTTTTATATTTTTCTATAGATGGGATCGAACAGATTAAATTACAATATAAAACTATACTGAAACATATATAATTGAAAAATCGAAAGATTTCAAATACCAAAGTGCCAACCTTCTAATGTATAAACGTTGCGTTCGAAATCGTGGATAAATTTAAGGGTAATTGATTTGTTTTCATAATTTCTATATTATAGCATCATCGGTGTCTCTACGACATTATTTGAACTAGAAAAGTATAAATATTTATTAATATCGTGGTAATAGTGTTCTAGTGGTACTTACACAATATACAAAATATTACATTTTTTCAGAATTGGAAAAATTATGGCTACGTCATTTCACCAACAATAATCGGCCCGACACTCGGACTGTTTTTACAATCAGACAGGGGCCATATTGTCCCCCCCCCCTTCAAATGACGCCACTGTAACAAATTACAATATATTTTGACGACGACCGTAAATAATCGAATGCAGAATTTACGAAAGAGTGAAAAATAGGCAGGCAATCCGAATAAATCTGCAGAGGTCGGCAAGCCGCATAGCAATTTTATATGGCCCGGCCCGCGAGTAAAATTTATAATTAGTATAAAAATAGACATCACGTGTACAAAAACCATAAACTGAGATGGTACGTGGAAACGGTGGACTAACCAAACGTCGTTTATTTGTAAATATCTTGTTAAATTAATAATATATACCTAACAGTTATACGAACTTAAATAAACTAAATTTGATACGACTTTACATTTTTGTTTAATATAAAATAAGATATTTTCAAATTGTGGCCCGTGAAAATTTTTCATTTTTTTCTGGGCCTTTGACATAAAAAAAATCGTCGACCACTGTTGTAAATCATAACAAAATTACACCCAGTATTGGAAATTCTGATTTCGTTAAGACAGCTTACCTAATACGATATTATAATATACATTTACGATAAATGGTTAAATAATGATATTGTATCTCCCACGATTCAGTAAAAATATTTATTTCAGAATAATCGCCGAACAGATTTGTAAAAAAAACTGCAGTTTTATTTTGTGCCCATACCATGTATGGTTGTTTTTAACAACGAGTTTAACCGATTGGATAATAAACGAAACTAATGTGATAATATTATTTATGAACTGTGCAGTTATGTCAATAATAATAGTATATAGTCACTACCATAATAATACAGACATTGATCAAATATCTATGTTTATTTAATCAATGTCACTTATAATAAATAATACTAAATCGTATATCGAACTACAATATCGCGTTAGATATTTTAGATATATTATGCATCAACACTCTAACAGTCTGCAATGCATTACGAATGGTATTATATAATATTATTAATAATTTATTATGCACAGCATTGTATTTTTTTCCATATAAAATACGACTATTTGAAATTTGAATACATTTCGTTTTTGTCGACGAGAAATTAATAAAATGCATTTTTCAGAAATCGTGGTAAAAAAAGTACACAGGTACAAATAATATAATAATTATGCAAGGTAAATAAAAGTTATGTTATGCCCATATAAAAAAAAAAATACGCAGACTTCAAATTTCGTAACATTATATTTTAATCTGTTTTGTTCCTATAAGGTATTACCGAACTAACTTAATTCGACATTTGTCTTTAGACATAATATTATTTCGGAAAGAGAATATACATTTTATTATTATATAATAGATTAAATTACATATTGTGTGAATAATACGTTCGACTTAATTTACTACTTGCAGTATAATATAGATACTCGAAAGCCAAGGAATATGTTTTTACAAAAATTGTATTATTAATATTGAAATTTTACACATACTATAAAGACAACCGAGTAACTGACGTTTGGTTAGTTGATTATAAATATATTAAATGAGGGAGCAGGCTATGAGATAACCGCGTTGATTGGATAAAGATAAAATGAGAATCTTTTTTACTATCAAAATTGGCTCTAATTCGTCAATTCGTACCATCTTACTAGGTTTACAGAGCAAAATCGTAATTATTATTTTATGAGATTACTTTTACACTCGATTTTGACAGATCGAACACAACAGCCTAACACTACCTGCTCGAAACGATGAAGCGTAATTTTCTACTACGAATCAAATAGGTATAGAAATCACTTAAAATTTATCAGATTCTCCAGATAAGTAACAATTTCTTGAGGTTATTACTTTTATATTTCGTATCTGTTTTTTCCCAATCTGGTTTTATTCCCGTGCGTATTGTATAATACCTAATGCGCTTGAATGCCTGTAGTGAATGCCATTGTTAACCCCTTGATCCTCTGAAACCTTGTTTTGGATCTAGATAGTCGAATTACACTTGGGTTAAAAAAAAGGTAGTGGTCAAACTGAAGCACTCTGGTTTAATGATGTTCAAAAAATAAAGTTAATTTAAACGTATGTAAAACACCAACTTCCCTTCTTGCTTAAAATGTAATCACTGAAATACTAATTATCATTTATTTTATGCCAAAAAAAAAAAAATACCAAAAAAAAAAAATAAAAATAAAAAATTAACGAGATCGAAAAATATATTAACATATATGATCAAAGATTAATAACCTTATAAGAGTTTTTGAATTCAATTTCTTATAACTACTACAGAAAAAAATTTAAAATAACAGATAGTAATAATTTGATAAGTTTAAAAAACATACCATGTCACATTTGTTACATAATATGAATATATTAACATAATTGTATATAATATGCATAAACTCATTTGTAACCACGCCAATAATCATTGTCAGTTCTAAACCTGTATATATAAGTAGAAAGTGAAATAAGTGTTTTCAAAATGTTAACCCCCCTCCCCCCACCATTTACGCGTGACATTTTTGTTGAAACAGCTTTTTGAACCCTGCAAATGCAGTTCGGCTATTACCTTTTTTTTAACCCGAGTGCAATTCGACTAAAACAAGTGCGATTCGAACTTACCCTTTGGATCAGACCACCAAAAAAGAATTTCTCCAGATAACTCATTGTCGGTCCGTTTTATTATAAAATCAATTTCTTGAAAATCAGCACCGATTCAAAGTGGTATTTTGAATAATATAATAATTGTATCGCGTATTGTTATGTTTAAATCATGCATAACCGTCCGGTCAGATATTATTTGAATTACGTGGAGAGGGTTGTGAAGTGGTCGACAAAATTACGCGCGGGCAGGTATACGGGACAAAGTTTTGGGAGAAATAATCTTCTTCTGGTGAAATAGTACACTCGTTATAATGAACTTACCAGCAGGAACACACAATAACGTACTTATGGGAGAGAGCGAATGGGAAACGCATTAATTATCATTACGAAAGAAAATCTGAAAATGCACACACCGTGTGTTTGCCGTAAGTCTCGAAAAACGTTGTACCGTTTTAAAAGCCAACACGTCCCATACATATAATGGCCTGCACACGTTGAACATCGTCTGGGTTTAGTGTTTTTAATAAATTTATTGTAATATTATGTTTCGAGAATACAGGATGTATTTTCAGACTTCCGATAACCGTTCAGCTGCAAGATATTTTTATAAAACGAGTAATTTAATAAATAATAATAACGAGCATTTGAAAATTATCGCACATAGTTTAGCACAAAAGACGTACAACAAATTACCAAATGATTTGTATACTTACATACTATTATGTGTTGACTGTTTGTTTTGTAATAAAATGATTATTTTATAAAATATAATCGATAGAGTGTCAAAAAATTATGCGAGTGCACATATTAATCGGTTTGATACTTTGATTTAGCAAAAGATCTAAGACTTTATAATCATCAAAATTTTATTAAATCTTTGCACCGACATAATGATTATATTATCATGTTTAGTATTCTCATATTAGCATAGTAAATCTGTAAACAATAGCTGGTTTACAGGTCATTTGGCTTATTTTTATTGTTATTTATTATTTTTTTTTTTAGATATATAATATTATTTAAATATAATAATATTTAACGTCTGGTTTAAAATCTAAAAATAAAAAACACATTATGGTAATAGTTAAAGTAATACAAAATACAAAATTATGACCACTGATTATTCTACAAATAAAACCAATAGCAAAAAATTTTAAATTTTAAAAATAATTATTTATAAAAATTAAAGTATTATAGTTACCTATGTATATAGTACCTATTTATAGAGTGATATATTAAGTATATAGTTACATAAATATAGTAATATCAAGTGTTTATAACCTTAATTAGGTCTAATACATCAATCACTCAAATTTTGTACAAAAACATTCACTGTTACTATAGGAATTGGTATTAATTTTATAATTTATTTGAGTACTTATTTGGCACACTTACTGAATTTAGATACGTATTGTTCCTACCGTCGATTTCGATCAATAGTAAATGCAATAAATATCCTACATTATATTATATTGTTTATGAATATTGTTTACCGCCTACTTATAAATTTTAATATACTATTTCCTTTGTAAAACTGACCTAAAATTGTCAATATCATAAATGTAGTTGATTACATTTTTTCAAATATAGATGTTAGTTTTATTTTATTTGATGAAAAATATAAAATATCACAATTTCATCATATAATGTAATATCAATTTCAAATTAACAGACGTCTACTTAAATCAATATTGAACAAACTCATACAAACAATATTCACAAATGGATCTTTAACGTTTCACTAATGGTTCAACTTTAATGGCTTTGGCTGGTTAATTGCCATTTAAAAATGTCTTTAAATCGCCCATTATTATTAGATACGAAACTGGAACTTACGTTTTAACTACAATTTCAAATATTTTTACCTCGGTATGTCAAATGAAAAAAAAACCAACCATAAGTTCATTTAGCTCAACATTGGAATTCAATCAAAATATAAATACCTTTGTCGTTAGAACAAAAAAAAAGAAAAACGTAGATATTATACACATTTAAACATTCTTAAATAAAACACAGGATATACGGACAAATCAAGTGCCTATATTGTGTAATAAATAATTCAAAATACGTCTATATATTTATACGAAACGGGTACATTTTTTTTTATTGTTCATGTCAGCGGAAAAAATTTAAACTTATTTATTTGTGAAACGGTTAATAGAATGCAAATATATATTAACTTCCGGACCCTGGTCATTATACTTTTAAAATACGAAGCCTATAATTAGTAGGTACCTACACTATTTAGGCATGCGGTATAAAATAGTGTATAATAATATAAACCCATCATTGACAAAGCCACTTTTTTTTTAAATTACCAAATAGTTGTAAAATGTTGTACATGTCAATAAATATGTGTATTATAAACAAGCACTTTATTCAATCGCATTGTTGTTTTTGAGCAACCCATTTTTTTTTTTTTTTTTAATACCATACAGTTGTAAAATATTTTTTGCCTTTATCGACTAGAACATTATTTTTTAGTAACTATAACAATTCATTTGGGTTTTTTTTTTATCAACCCGACCACTGTTTAGTAATAAATTACTATACACACAACACACAGGACAGAGAGAGAGAGATAGAGAGAAAAGTGTATATTATATTATGAAATATATATATTATAGTGCATTGACACGAGTACTTTTATTTTATTTTATTATTTAACCAAATTTGTACGGAAACGAGTAATTTTATAACGCACAAAACGATACCATCTAGTGTAAACAACTGTGTTATTATCCAATTTTAAAAATATACATTATAATCAACAACTATAATAGTGCGTCCAATATACCTACGTACGGTGCCCAGTGCACACGTCATCTGAGCATTCAAGGTGATTTAAGACTATGCACTTAGATGATATATAATATGAGGATGAAAATATTATATTTGAAAAAAAAAACGTAGATATCGAAATAGCCGGTAGCCCGACAATTCCGAGAGTTGAACGTTTATTGATTTCCTGGTTTTTGTTTTTTATTTTATCATAATTATTTTCTGTTTTTTTTTTTTTTTACAACCCTTTCACCTAACCGCCCCTCATCTCGACGCGCGCGAGTTTTCTGGCCTTTGAATATTTATATGCATCACGCTGTATGGACGGTATGCAAATGTTTGTGTATGTAGGGACGCGCATTGTGCAAATATATATATATATATATATATATGTATAATATATATACGCCGCAACGGGCCGTTGGCAACAGCAACGTTGGCCGACACACAAAACGTCGTAGCGGGACGAGGCGGGCAATGTGGAGTAGAAGAAGAAGAAGAAGAAGAAAAGACGCGCGCGGGACGAATATTCGAGTGGTCGTCTCTCGCGGGCGACAGGCGCGCTTTCTTCTGTATACATTTATTTCCATATTTATTATTAAATAATTTATACGTATACGCGCAGAGTACATGTATACAAACGCGCGTTATAAGTGTGTTGCGCGAATAAGAGAAAAGGAAGTGTTTTATTCATCATCTATATACGTTATATATATATATATATATATATATATACTTAGGCACGACAGACGGTGTTGAGCGAAGTCGCGTTCTTATAGGTATAAATTATAATATTTACGGGATTGGTGCTCAAAAACGTCGCGTACAATTCGGTCGTCGATTTTGCAAGTGTGCCACAGGTTCCATGTCTATATATGCATATTATATATACTAAAATAGAACGTGGCGATGGATTTGACGGAAGAGATGAAAGGACCGCCGATCGGGGTTGCCTGACGATGTTGACGGTGGTGGGGTGAAGGGGGGGGGGTGACATGGTTATACCGCCCGCTTGGAGTATAATATAGGTTCGTTTTTATATCACAGTAGAACCTCGACTATCCGAACTGCAATTGGCGTTTCCGAACGTCATAGCTTTTCGTCAAATGAGAATTGATAATTTTGTCAAAAAATACCATAAATATATGCCAATTATGTATAATGTGTTTTTATGTAATTAATAAAATATGTATATGTTCCTAAATAATTAATAAAAATAAATTCTAAATAATGTAATTTAAATACATAATAAAACTTTATGTTTTTTTTTTTTGATAAGTACAAATATATTAGTATGAATTAAATATATATCAAGTTGCACATATTACGTATACATACAATATGTATTTATTAAAACAATTTTCAATATCCGTACTTTCACAGAATTAGTTCGGGTAATCGAGGTTTTACTGTATAATGTTAGCATACCCCAATCCAGAATATAATTAGGGGAGGGGGCATCTTGGATAAAATTTCAGCCCAAGTCTGATAAAAAAAAAAAAAAAAAAGTGTAAATACTAAAGTGTAAACTAATAGGTAAATATTATTATTCCAAATTCCAATTTATCAGTATAATTAGATTAGTAAAATAAATGGTTAAATAAATTGTATATGTTTTATAATAAATAATAATTAATAAAAAAATATAAAAATGGTTATAGAACAAAATCGTTTTGTCTCTTCGATTTTTCAAATTCATCTATAACATCGTCACAGTTATTACTAACATTTCTATGACAATGAAGTAATGCCCAAGTCTATTTAAGCGCTCTTCCGATATTCTTGATTGCATTCAAGTTTTTAATCGGTGAAGAACAGAAAAATGTTGTTCAGCAGTTGCTGAAGTGGCTGGTAATGTTAGGAGTATATGAAAACAATTATGAATAACTGGAAAAGTTTTGGGTCACATCTTTCAAAACCTTCTAAAGTTGTATATTTTGGAATTTATTTTTCATTTGTCCAATAAGTATACTATAATTGAAGCTGATTTTAGATTAGGTTAAGCTGATAATCCAACATAAAAAGTTGAATTGAATTTTCCGCACGGGGCAGGCTGAAGTAAACTGATGTGGTTTTTATTATTTATTATTTTAATATTATTATACTATTGGTTATCCGACCGATTTGTTGACGTCATCGAGTTTATAATACAAACGACAAAAACGAGTGAAAAACCATTTAAAACGTAAACAAAAAATGTAGACATTTAACTTTTAGAATATATTTCGTTCAAAATTTTAATCGTTTAAAAAGAATTAATATCATATATTATACGCTAAAATATTTGTTTAGTTAACCGTAGTCGTATATACCTTACGGAAAAGCACATATTATTATAAAATGGATATTATTATTTTTTTTTTTTTAAATAGTGTAAATATGCCGTTGATGGAAAATAAATCTATTTTCGAGTGGCAAAAGTCCGTTAATAATGGTCATTTATGCACTCATGCCGTGTACGAAAGACTATATACCCATCTCATTATTAATTCATCGAGCTTCCACGAAACCATTCTCTACTGTACGAGAAAAAAACCGTCTTCGGTCTCCTTGGTCGGTCGTACATTCAAAAAGGGATGCAAAGAGGATTATTAACGAACCGTGTGGGACTAGACTATGGGTGGAAAGGATTTGTATTTACACAACAAATGGGAACTCTCTTTGTATCAAGGTTATTTTGGACAATTCTGGCGTTAAAAATTTGCATCGGTTAAAAAGGGGTCAATCGTGATGTCGAATGTGTCTATCCCGAGGGAAAACGATAGTGAAAATTCGAATTGATTATTTATAAAATGTTAAAAAATTGTTTACGTTAGACGGTTCGAACAACTATGTTCTAAAAAATCGTCAAGGAAAATTGTTATCTGTTTTTTATTTTATCTACGTTGACTACTATAATATACATAAAAATCTGTTTATTTGCGTTAAAAAGGTAGGTCAGTTGTTCGCTACATTTGCGTAACTGTGTAAAGCTTAATGTTAGCCAACTGTTCGGTCTCAAGGTGACAAATTCATTTATAAAACGCACCATGGTTCAAAACTTGCACAGTGCACACAATTAGACATTTTGTAACCGATATAATTGTTTTCATTTCCTCATGAGTAATTTATAATTCAATATTCTAAATCTTACGATTTTTGTTTAGATGAAATGTCCAAACTAATTTATGACAAAAAATTAACGAACCAACGCTTCGTTATAATAGAAAATCTATAAAACATCAGTCACATTTATTTAATGCTTTGAATAACTTTCCATCGGAAAAAAAAGTAAAGGAAATAACCATAACATTTCGTTATTATTCGAATTCAAAGCTTTTACAATTATGCTAGAAAAATATTTTTTACAAACGAAAAGCCTACTACAGGCAGTAATTTCCGAACAATCGTTTTCTTGGTTTCGTACGACAATGCCAGAGATTATTTATTGTCAAATACGTTTCATAGATATTGATAATGATTGTTAAACTCTCAGCTGCTTATTTATATTGTTTCGCATAACACTGTAAAGTTATTATATGAATTAGTTAACTTTTAAAATATTTTATGTTTAAATTTATTTTGTTAATGAAGCTATATTTACCCATATGTTATATTTTAAAAGTTTTTGGTGCATACTTTCATGTGTGCTTTGCCGCTATATATGTTAACTATTTAACGAAAAGTATATGTTCAATTACTACAAATTGGATTAAAAACACGATATTTATGCAATATAATATCTAATTAAATTTTATCAATGATATTTCCGTTCATATTTAAAATACGTTTCACATAAATCAATAATAAACACGTATGGCGATTAGGCGATTAAAGAACACAATATACATATATGTGTGGTCTGAAGGCTATAAAGACTATTTTTTATTTATACATGCAAATTTTTTTTTTTTATCAAACTGCAACCAAATGGCTTATCGGTAGGTATAACAGTCTAGCGCTGTAATTCGACCTCGTCTACACTTGATAATGAACTCAAAATCAACTAAACTTGTTTTAATAAACATAGAGTCATTAAGTGTCTCAATGTTAAATTCCGGAATGTGTTACTGTCTACTCGGATTTTGGATTAAGATTTTAGTATGGGCAGGGAACACGTTGACATGCGTAAAATAATGATAAAGGTTTTTCAATATGATATTTTAGGTTTCGCCAATATTTTAGATTCTCAGTGGAACCATGAAATAAGCTAATTTCAACGATGTGCGTGGTTTCCGGTGGTAATTTTTTTTTTTTGAGGGGGGGAGGGGGAATGAAAGTAAAAATGTTCAATACTTTTCGAAATTATTGGGAAAAGTAAAAAAAAATAATAGGAAAAACAGGAATTTTTATGCAAACTGCAATTTTCGACAAAATCGATTTTGTTGCTATTCATATCAATAATAATATTAAATTAATATGTTCATATTATTATTTACTAGACATGATAAAATTATATTTTTCAAAATATTTTGTACCTTTTTTGACCTAACCTATTTATTTAGACAGTGATGTTTATCAATTAATAGTCAATAATATAATAATAATCTGCACTCATAGTAAAATTATTATTAAGGTAAAAGTGTTCAATAAAGTAATTTAGTATAAACAATAGATAAATCGTAAATGTAAATTTTAACACAATAGGTATGCAATATGCATTTTATTCAGTGTTATTTTAAGCACTTTATTTTGTATGCACTTGACATATTCCTAAAGAATTTTTCAATCCCAATAATGATTCAGAGAAAATTATTGATTGAATTACTCATTATCGATTGTTTTATTATTTTTGCAAGTGTTTTTGATAATTGCAGCACAGTTCTATTTTAAATACACTTCTGGTATAATAATATAACTTGTATGTCAATACATTTTGTATACCTAATATCTACAGTAACTGTAGATATTATCTACACGCAATGGCCATTATGTTTTTTTATCGAGAAAAAAGAACATTTATTTATAACATCATTATTATTATTATTATTTTATTTGTTCCCAAAACGTAATATTTAAATATTATATATATATATATATATATATATCATTCATTCATGCATTTATTCATTCAAAAATCTAACTACAAGATAGTATTTATGTAACTACTTTAACTTTTGTAAAAAAGAGCTATGCCCGTAAATTTGTAAAAAATAAAATTAATAAATAACATCGATTGCGTCACTGTGGAAAAAATAGATGTTAATATTAATTATTTTTTATTTCATTAAAAATAAATGTATAAAGAAAAATTTTTAAACGAACTTTCCCGTAGGTATTTTTTTATAAAATATAAGACCTTTGAAAACAATTTTAAAAATTACCTTTATATACAGCATATTAATATTATACGCGAAACTTGTGGAATTTATCATACATTTATTTTTAATACGTGTACGCACCTATATAATAGGTATTCGGTATGACGAATAAAACATTTTAAATTCCCGGCTTTACAAAATAATATGATTTACACAATTCTTGTACACATCAATGTGTATTTTATACGTATCAATAACATCTAACAATGATTCTTTTATTTTTTTCAATCCACAGCAGTCTGTACACATTTTTGTACATCTCGGCAGCCAATGTTTTTTTTCAAATTTTATTTTTCAATAAATCAGAAGTATACCAGCGTTTTTTCCGGATATTACCTTTAGGTATCTACTTTTCTTCCGAACAATAAAACGATTGTGGATACGACTGGAAACAAAACTGATCAACTTAACTGTGTGACCACCGTTCGAACAGTTTGAAACAGGATCATCGGGACACTCATACGTCCGAAGTGCCATCCTTTAACAAATCTCAAACCCTACCTAACCCAACCCGGCCAGTCTTGTTAAGACTTTTCAAATGTATGTTCTGAATACGTATTTAAACAGAAAACGGTGTTATTTGCATTTGAAATACGTACCTACTCGAATACTGTCTTTCAAAAGTATTTGAATATAAATATAAATACATTTTAAAAGTATTCAAAATATTTTACAAGTGTTTTTTTCATATTTTGAATTTCAAACGTGTTATACCTTTTATAATATTTAATCGGGTCAAAAACTTCAGCTAGCTAAGTATAGATTTTAGCTATTGTGTCATCTACGTATTTGATAAAATTTCATAAATTCTTAGAATTATTTTAAAAACGATATTTTAAACAATAAAATACAAAACAAAAATATTTTAGTCGTTGAAATACGACGGTAAAAAGAGTATAGAATATAATAAGAGTATTTGGCATCCTATAATAAAATAGAAAGAAAAAAATGTGTGAGAAGTATTTGAAATACCAAAAATGTATTAAAAAACAATTATTCGAATATTTAACAAAATTGTTACCGGCTGGGCGTGAACCGTTTGGGCGAATAGGCATGCATACAGATTTACAAGTAAATTAATTTATATATATATATCGTATAATACTGCAGTAATGTGAATTATCAATTATAAAAACAATAAAGGTCACGTACAAAATACATGATTAATAATTAATAATAAACTCTTGACTTTAAAAAAAAAAAATATTGGTATTGTGAAAATTGTAGTGTACGGCAGTGGACATCAATAACAGTTTTAATGATAGTGATAAATGAATATAATAATAATTAGGGACGAAAACGTCGGCATCAATGTCACCAGGTTATTACCTCACGCAGGTAATAATAATTTCACTCGCCCAAACGGTATAAACGATAGTCGCCCATGCGAATTATTAATTTTTCGGTCAAAATTATTACCTTCTACTGAACGACCACCGCCCTAACCGGCTTAGTGCGGGCCGATGCGTTCGTATTATTATACGGACGAGCAAAACGAATACATTTATAAGTTTATAAATAGTGTAAATGTCCTATATAATGGCTCTAGTGGAGTTGTGTATGTAGAGATTGCAGATCATTATTTATTTATTTAGTAAGTAATACAATTTAATACTGTTTAAATTTAACAATAATTGTTCTCTATGACAAATAAAAATAAATATTTTACGCCAAACGTGGCAAACCAATTCGTGATAAGTTCAAAAGAATTAATAAGACGAAAGTTATTCTTATTCTATTACAGGCTCGTACATAATAATATAAGGAATTCACACATGATAGAATTTAAGTGTTAGGTCAGCAAATTATGAACTACCTATGATTTTTTCTCAATTTATTTCTTCGATTAACATGTCATGCACATTAATTATGTATAGCAAAAATGTATTTGCTTAGTTAACTTGTGATTGTAATAATATTAAATATTGAAAATAACAGGGAATGTAATTTAAAAAAAAATCTAATTAAAATAGTGATCTACATTAAAAAATAATGTTTTGTTTTTCTTCAAACGTGCAAAAGGGAATATTATTATATTATGTATAATTACCGTCCAGAATGATTTTCTGTTAAAACGGGCAAATTATAAAAACTAATAATTAAAAATAAACCACGTATTCAAAAAAAAAAAAAATGGTGATATTTAACAAATAAATATTCTTACGGTGTAATTTATTATAATGACTAAAATAACTAGCTATACTTATCTATTTATGCATGTATAACTACAACGTATTTAATATATTTTATTTTATAGTATTTTCAATAATTGCCTGACACTTTGAAATGTAACAATTATTCATATACATGGCTAATCAACAAAAAAAAAAAAAAATTAAATGAAAATATATAAACAGTAATGTATTACACGACTAGTTTGAAAAAATAAAGTTATAGTTTTCTGTAAGACTCTATAAGTCTTAATAGTGTTTTTTTCGTTTAAATGTCTTCAGTAAATATACCTATCACTTATCTCGAAAATTACAAAACATAAAATATTACCTATAACATTTTGCTTTAGCTGGGTTTTAACTGACCTAAAGTTAAATACACAAATTAAGTTAATTGATATTGCCCATAATACATTTTACATTATTTATTATTCAAGTTAACTTAATCACTTGGTTTGGAAGTTGGGAGATGTTATTAATTGAAAACTGTTTGACAAAAATAGTTAAGAGAAAAAATGATAACCATTAAAAAATATAATAATAATAGCAATAAAACGATGATCGATCAAAACGCCAAACCAAATAATGCTTATATAATATTATGATATATTATTACATTATGATTGATAATTTAATAGACACGATAGTAATTTAGGTGCCTATATTATTGTATATTATTGTATATCGCACAGAAAATAAGAATCCTAATTCACGATTTCAAAATTAAAGTTTTAGTTTTCCGTAAGACTCTATAAGGTCCGGAACCTTTTCGTGCAAAAAAAAAAAAAAATGCCAAATCATGACTTTCAAAGAGCCGCACTGGTAGAGATGCTGAGGAGCCACTGGATTGATGCATTTTCCAAAGAGCCGCAGGTTCCCGATCCCTGCTCTATAAGACCGTTATTATTTTCTATAAAAAGATTAAAAAACGTTCAATAACTATTTCAAAAAAAACGTCGAATAATAAGTAATAAAAACATGCGTTTGCAATCGCCAAATCGAATCGTGCCTGTATAATATTATGGTATATTATTATATCACGATTGATAACTTGAACGGGACAATAATTTAGGTACCTACAACTATTGTATAACGTCGAGAAAAAAACTACGTCTAATAACTCGGCACACGATAACAATAATAATACCGTGCGCGCGGGTCGGCCGCGTAAGGAAAAAAAGAAAGAAAAATCGCACAGAAAATAAGAATCATAATTCACGATCTAGGTGGACGAGTGCCAGACGCGCGTTGCCGACGACGATTTATGACACGACCGGCGGCCAGGGCCAAGGCACGCGCCAAACACAGTAGCGGCCCGCTGCCCAGTCGACCGCTTGTTTTTTATTATTATTATTCTTATTATTCGCCGCCGCCGCAGCTGACCCGTTTGCCGCGAATGCGCGCGCAACCGCGAGTTTGAATATTATTGTTGTATTGTACGCGCAACCGTCGTCGTGTGTCGGACGACGACAAGGCCAAAACTGCATAATATTATAATCGTGTAACGCGACCACGCTGCACGGACGATAACGACTAGAATAGACGGGTACAATAAGAATGATAATTATTATTATGTAGGTCGCCGAGTAATCTGCGAGGCGATAATTTTTTTGGTTTTTTTTTATCGACGGGCGAGTAACCGATTGAAAAACGCATCGTACACAATATAATATATTATATTATTATACGTTGTGTGTGCGATCAATACACACGGCGCGTACGCTTGAGGAAGGTCAAGGTTCGAGCCAAGGAGGGGACCGGCTCTCGCTTAATCCTGACGTTCCTAAAGCTGATATCATTATTATTATAACTGTAACGTCATCGCACACCACGTCGTCAAGTGTTCTCGGCGTCGTGTGCATAAATTATTAAAAAAATTGTGCATAAGACACGCCGCCGCCGTTTGCCGTGCGAATAATTTCTTCGGCGGGGCAAAGCTATATTATTGATGTCACGGCGTATGAGTGTCCGTAATTTTTGCTCGGTTTCTATTTATTATATCGTTTCGACATATTATTAAATAGTTACGAGTACGATTTCAATCGTTTATCGTCATTATCACTCCAACCCCGGGCCGTAAATATATACGCGTTTCGTCCAAAGATGACCTTTGAGCCGTTAAAGTGGTACACGCAATATATTATTATTATTAATTCATTAAACCGAATCGAGGAACACTGCACTTCATGCATCCCGATGCTGCAACAGCAGAATCTGCCAAGTCTCGAACGGCCAAGCGCTATGTATTTTTTCAGGTCCAATATATATGTTATATTATGTATCAAAAACGCGTAAAATTGTAATTGTTTAATATTTGAAATTAATGTTGTTCTCCGAAATAATTTTAAAATACGAGAGCATTGCACGAGTAAAAAAGAGTTAAGACAATAAATATCATATTTTATAGCATATTATAAGTATGATGAACGTGTTGACGAATGATGACGAATGCAACGGACATTTTGTACACATCAAGACTATAAGCTTGAGTCTATCGAGACGTGGGACATAAATTATTACACTTAAGTCTGTTCTTTTTTAAAGCAATACATTAAGAGGTAGATACAGAAAAAAATACATTATGATATACTATAGCAAATAAATTATTATTATTCAATAAATGCAGTCAAAAATTCAACCGAGTCTTAATAATAATCGAAATTTTATTGGTATAAATTTAAATTTATTTATTTAGAGTATTATGTCATAATCATCGATTTATGATAATATATTCTAAGACTGTGAGATTATAGAATTTCGTGTAGACAAATAAAATGTAATTAATAGTTATAAATAATCTAAATGTATCATATTATAATCTCTCAGTTTATATTTATTTGAAATACTATGACCTGCCATGATAGGTATACTATATAGACACCATCGCAGTGCTGCTATAATATAATTATAATCTTTTTGAATTGAACATTTTTCCAAAAGAATAGAAAAATGACCTTGAAATATTTATTTTAATTAGAAAAGAAATAAATAAAAGAAAATTTGTTCATTACCGACCCATTATATAGGTAATAAAGGGTAACGTTAAAAACGGGTCACATTGTATTGAATTTTACAAGCCAATAAAAGTCATTATGCACATATATATATATTATATACTGCAATTGATTAGGACGAATAGATATTATTATTGTTATCTCGTTATCAATATTATAATATAATTCAGTACTTATTCTGCAAACGAAACTAGCTATAACGGACAATCCATTTTTTTAATTTTAAATAAACTCGGAAAACTAATCAATTTATGTTATGTACGTATACGCAATTTTCCGACTTGATATATATAATAATATTCGTTATTTCATAAATTGATACGAATCGCGACAGATATCTCGGCAAAAATCGATGCCGGAAATTAAAATTTAAAAATTAATTATCGTTGTCAGCCAAATCGCACTACATGAGTATATCTATCGACTACACACATCTAAAACGCCGTACAAAACCATCAACAAGAACACTCTCTCCTATAGGTCGATTTTTTTTTTTTTTTGAAGGGTGTTAGTTTGACCAAACTTTTTGCACGATAAACTTGCGATGTTGTGCGGAAAATAAAGGGGAAAAATCGATTCCTCTGACAATAAAAACGTTATCTGGACAATCCTCTTTCCCCGCGCGAGCCGCTCCGCCATTATAATTACTGTGCACAGCAGCCATTCGATCGGGGTTATAAAAATATATAATACCTGGTCATTTTATGGACGCCATAAAATTAAAACCGTCGACAAGAATAGATGGAATGTTTTCGAATGAATTTTCAGAATTTACTACCACCAAAAAGCGAATCTCTATAAAATATACAAATGCTTCGCTATTAATGTCCGCACATTACCCGTCAAAAAACCTCGACGACCACGCCCGGATATCGTTTATTTGTTCTAATGTTTTCGTAATCAGAACTTTATTCAACAAAAAAAAAAAAAAAAAAAATAGCTTGGAGTTTATTAAATTAATTACAAATAGTTATTGGATTAAACAAATTACAGTATAATAACAACAACTGCAGTATCAGCTCGGACTAACAAATTTTTAACTACGTGTCTATGTACTTAACGGCGTATTAAAGTACGAAAGTTTATTTTTAGTATCTAGAATCCATAAACTGTCTAAATATTTTAACAACGTAATACAAAAAATATTAAAAATGTATTCACGCGAAAAATACATGTTTATTTTTAAAATGCAATAAGATTTAAGTACCTAAACCAGCAACTTCAAAAACAGTTAAGCAAACGAATAAAAATGGTATTACCATTTTAGGTTTTTTTTTGTTTTTTTTATTGTAGTTATACGATAATTTAATAACCTATGGACACTTTAAAATATTATTTACTTGATAATTAGAATTTAAGAAGTATAGGCATGATGAAACCACGAATCATTATTTTTAATATAATTGGTTAGGTATTATTCATTATAATATTTAAGTGACACGTATTTCGATATTTTAATGGCGATGTGGAAAAAAAATTATCCCAAAAATTATACTATACAATATTTTATATTTTATTTAGTTGGTTATATCAATCTTAATTTATTTATAATCACTCTGAATTTGCCAAAAAAAAAAAAAAAATGGAATAACAATGCCGTTACAGTGGATAACAAACCAAGTTATATTTCTGGTGCTCTTCCAAATAATTAAGAACTAAAATTGAAATCTATAATAACAAAATCAAAATAGATTAAAGGCTGGAGAATTTATAAAACAGAAGTACTTACTGATATTTTACCAAAAAATTCAATATATTGAATAAACGACATTTTTGTAGAAAACAATGCAATATCAAAAGATATTTCCTATTCGAATACCAATATATTATGTAACTACCTAACTGTTATGAGTTATCAAGGATTTGTATATTTTAACTAAAATAATATTCAACACGATAATATGTCATTAAAACTCGTTTTATACACTTATATAACATACCTATACAACGATATATATATATATAAATATCAACGTTGTGCATTAATCATTTGTAAAAATGATTTATTTTAATTACGGTACATATTAGGTATATATTTATCATTTATTTTATGATGCATTTGAAAAGACATTGAAACATCATTGTTTTTTAATAAGTCATCACACGTCGATAAAAAAAAAAAAAAATCGTGCCTAACTTAGTAATAGGTATCTCTAATAAAAGCGTAGTACAACAAACACTGATAACTCGTTATTTATGAAAGGCCGATCGAACAATACAAAAATTTCAATACTTGTATAATCACCACGGGGTTTATCATATTCGAAGACCGATGACCCCGTTCGATTTTACCTCTTCTTTTTTTCAAGCCAGCATACAACGGTTATCGTTTTAGCGAAAGTCGTTTCCTTCGGTTTTTTTCCGCATAACTATATTTAAACGTACGTACATATTATTTGTCAGCTTCCTATCCGAGATTAGAAGGTTATTAATGTATACCTCGACCTAATGGTTATTTGTAATTCAATGTTTGTTTTTAAGAGTATTTCTAGTCATTTATTATAAATTATAAATAATCTAATAAAGTACGTCATATTATACACAATAATATATAGACGTAACCGTAACACATGTTTTAAATACAATTAAAAGTTTAATAGAACCATTAGAAACCACCGTAATAGGTACTTTTATTGAATTTAATATAATTTATGTATTATACAGGTACTGCCTTATACAGCATATTATACAATTGATGTATGTTATTAAAAATATCCTTGTACATTTATATTTTATTATTATTCCGACATGTTTTATAGCTACTCGTCGATTAAAACAAGACCCTCAGTGACCATCGACTGCAGTTGCAGTCATTACATTTTTTCAATATACAAATAGCAAGGTAAAAATTACAGGTAATTTTTATTTTTCCAATATAATTTACAGAACGCTTATGCAGCTAACTCGATCCGCTCCCACTTCTACGGATCGTTTTTTGATAATATGTCGTATAATTATAAACGCGAGGTAGTAAAAGCCAAAAATAACAATGATGATATAGAAAAACAGAAGGAGATAGGCGGACAGAAAAAGAAGATAGTACTATGTTCATAACAACCGAGAGAGTATTTGGCCCTTTGCCTCTTGAAATGAGCAATAAATAGTATATGGCTTATGACCGACTTCAGATATTATATAGTTTGAATTCGTTGTATCGTCGTTTGCTTATCAAGGATAGTAATGAAATATATGCAAACGTCTTACCTGTTTTTCTCCAGCTCGTTATGAGTTGTTCTGCAACAAAAACAAACAGTAAATCAATTAACAAAACACATATATTATAATAATACAAGCACATCAAAACGCGCGTTACGTTTTCTCCTTAATTTTTGTAAAATAATTTATAGTGAAAACATCATTGTTTGGCTTACAGCCAAAACCTCAAAATGACAAGCTCAATAACTGGGCCACATACATATATAGTTATTTAAAAATGATATATATGTTACATAGGTAACGCGCATACAGAGCTAATCAAATTCAAATAGTTGGGTACACAAAATTATTAGGATTACAAAAGATATTCGATTGTATCCTATTTAATAGTTTAAATAATCCTTTCTGTGCGCCTAAAATATAATAATATAATGATCACGTCAAGATGATCAATGAACAATGAAACAATAATCATTTTTGCGATAATAAATCATCGTGTTTGAAAAAAAATATAAACAGTAGTGGGTGAAACTTATATTATCTAGTTAACTATACAGCTTATTAGTCATTTATCAAATTCAAAGAACTCCTATAGGTGTTCAATATTTATATTAGTAACCAAAACAGGATAATTAATCAATGAAATTAAATCCTTTCTAGAAAATGCTAAAATAAATAATTAATCAAAATGCGATTATTAATTTTTCTAATTACAAAATTACAATGAAATGTAAGAAATAGGACTAATCATAACTGGTTTTAAGATTATTTGAAATTTTGTTTGATAGCTAAATCTATTGAATAAATCAATCATAATTTTTTGTAAGAGGCCGTTTTTGGACCAATAATAACGCTTTGAGTAATAATTTTCTTATAGTAACATACATTAACAATTACTCTTCTTATATCATTGTATCAGATCCTTAGAAGTTTATGAGAAAATTATAAAAATTAAATATAAAATTTGCTACAATAGCCGCTATAACCGTTAATAAATGTATAGTTCATAACTATTTTCTAAAAAGTATAAAATCTTAATAGATTACTAATTATTAATAACAGAAATACTTATATGTTACGATGACATTAATTATAATATTATGTACTATAGTACTATTGATTTGTAAACGCATTTGAATCTAATTTTAATAAGATAATATTTTTAAAATATAAACACGTCCACAATGTTTTCACGTTTTCCCACAATAATACTGAAACAAAGAAAATCAATAAAACACGAATTTTTAAAAAAATGTCAAGTAAAAGCGAGTACACCCATCTGTACATAGTTACATATTATACATTGTAAATCAAGCGTGTAAATCAAAAAATAACTTAGAAATAATACCTATTTCGTCATAAAATTTACCTACTGCTTCACGAAAACGATTGTTCTATATCCGAATACGCGATGGAGGGTTTTAAACGATAGGGCGGCATAAAACGCCGAGCACAATGCGATCGGCACCTACATTTGGACAAAGAGGTCAAGGTATTTTATCACATTATCGTTTATATAGATTTGTTTAGAATACGCATAACGTCACAAAGTCAATATTTTGTTCCTTTATTTATTGTACGTGAAATACAGAAAGTATATTATATCATTTATTTTTAAGAAAACCTCTGAATATAAAACAAAAGAATCGACCGTTTTAATGCGCGGTGTAAAAATAAAGAAAAAGTAACTCATAAAAACTTCAATTATTTCAATAGAAACTTTTCGTTCCGGCCGTTGTAATTAAAAATAAAAATACCTACTACCCAAACTATACGTAAATCTTTAATATAATTGAAAAAAAAAAACTATATTGAATACATTTTCAGATGTCATTCTATACAATATTATGTAGGTGCAGTAAAAAAATCTGATAAAGTATTTTATCCCGTTCCACAAGGGGTTGAAAAACCGGCGAACACACCCTCTGCAGTCGTATCGGCAACGTGTAAACACCGCGGAGGAGTGTGCGTACATGTGATGGCAATTTCCTTTCCGGAAGCCTTTGTCTCGTGTAAGTTAGCAACTATAAGAGATTCTTTGGGAAGGGAGTGGTAGGGGTGCAGGAGAAGATAAAAGTAGTAGATCTTCATAATTACGAAGAAAAGTTTAGCGAAACGAGAGGGCAGAGCGAGAAGGAAAAGCATAAACATCAGTTTTAAAAGAAAACGCGATAGTGTCATATTATATTTAGACTTGGTATTTTTTTTTCCAAAAATATCCTCTCCTCTTTAAATGAAGAAAGAAAACTAAAATTAGTTTCGACCATTAGAATAATTAAACAGACAAATTAAGTAAATGGACTAAAAACTTAGAGTAAAAAGTTTACACTTTGTGATAATTCTTTTTCTCATTTGACGATAATAAATCTGTAAAAATTAAGTAGGCATAATCACAAAAACAAAAAAATATATATTTTAATTTCATAATCTTAAACAATATATGTATACATATATATATTTTTTTGAACAAAGACAATTATAAATGTAATATAAACTAATAGTTTATTATTTATTAACATTTTAAGTTTGTAAAAGAATAATAATTTTGCCTATAAGTATTTAAATGTATAATTATAATGTCATTTTCAATAGGAGAGTTAAGTTTAAAACTCAAAATAATATAATCTAAAATATCATAGATTAAAATCGACAATATATAAATTATGGTATTAATTATCTATAACATCCGGTATTAATTTTAAAAAAAAATTAAATAAGGACCTACATTAATTATTTTTTTTTTAAATTTTGGAAAACAATTAAAACTACAATATTATTGATTTAAATGTCAAAAAAAAACATTCTTCGATTAGTCGTACTTCACATTCAATATTTAAACATGTCTACCAATTAATAGGCAAGGTAAGATTTCGGCCGGCTTTCACGATCGAACGATATTAATTATTGATACAACACTATCAGTTATCATTATTATAATAGTCAGTTTTATAATCAGATTCGACAAAACCAACGTAATGAGAACGATATAAAAAAAAAAATTAATGAAAATATTTTTTTCAAAACGATTTACATAAACAAATTTACTATTAATGGCACTCGGATAGTAGAAAGGGATTGAATCGAAACATCAAAATTAATATATAGGAACAGGAGTTGGGCAGAACTGGTGGTCGCCGGAGTAAATGAAAGAAAACGATAAGATCAAAGCATTAAAAATGTGCAATTTGTGTGTGGAATGCGTTTAGTTCTTCAAAGGTTTTATCGGCTTGTCACCAGTATTCTCTACAAATATAACACTATTACATGGGCACCACCGAAGTATTTAGAAAAATGGCCTATCCCTTCGCGCTCTTTATCCGACTCAAAAATATATGGTAATCGTTAGACCGAGTGACATGGACGAACATAATTATTATATATATATATATATATATATATCACACATCGTGTTTACACCCCGCACTGCACGAAACTTATGGAGACCGTATTTTGTACTACCCTCAGTAGTTAAGTATTAGTTAGTATTTTACTCGCGATAAAATCGAAAGAAAAAAAAAAAAACAAAACTCCACGACGGTTTGCTTCGGTTGAAATAGACGTCATATATATATATATATATGCATATATGTGTGTGTGGTGTCCAATGACGAAATTTTCAGCGCCCATTCATTGCAGACATTAGGAAGGCGTGATACACAAGTGTAGGCAGGTACACATCGGGCTTTATAACCCAACTCGACCATTTGATTTAGGTGAAACGTGTGATTCGTCTATCCCCCCCCGGGTCGCATTGTTTTCGGGGCGCACGCGGACAAGTCGCCGTCGGTCTCTCGTCGGCCGGTGAGGGCCGTCCGGCGGCGTCGGCGGCGGGGGAGAGGGGTGGAATCGGCGGCATTGTCACCCGGGCGGGCGCGCGAGGGCCCCGTCCATTAACCTTGACATTTAAAAGGTCACGTCGCTACTTTTTCTACCCGTTTTCCCGCCGCGCGCACGGCGGCGGCGATATCCCAAAATAATACCCGCCCGTTTTGATAATATAATAATACTGCCTCCTCCGCGTGTAATATTTGCCGTGCGCGTTTACTACAATATCGTTTCCCTTGTGTTCTCACTTGGACACCGTTTTCGCGCGCGTTTTTCTGTTTTAGCATTTAAACGATTGGCGGTCGGCCGGGGAGGGGAACGCCCGGGGATTTCGAACAACACACCGCGTCACGTGTTACACTGAACGATATTATAATGCGACGGCGCTAGAAGCGACCACTCACCGGCTTCCCTGCGACTTCTTCGTCTTCGGCCTCTTCGTGGACCCTTTGAGATCGATCGTGATCGGCATCGGCGAAGCATATCCGTGTTCCGCTTCTGCGAAGAATACGACGGTGTTCACGCGATCGGCGGCGGCGGCGGCGGCGGGGGCGGGGGCGGCGGCTGTGTCGGCTATCGGCGGCGGGGGGTACGGCGGCGACGCGGTAAACTTGCCTCTTTCGCGCCTTTCCAGGTACTCGGCGGCTTGCAACAACGCGGCGATGCTCATGTTCGACGGCGGCGGGACGGTCAACGCGCGACGGCAAGTCTGACACACTCGCGTATGCTATACACACCTTACGCCCACGCACGATGCGGCACGCTGTCGCTACGCCTGTACTGTGGACTCGCGGTGCAGAACGGGTTTATCGCGACGGCCGTTATTCGGATTCGCGCGCGTGCACAACACACGCCGACGGTCACACCGGTCGAAGACTTTCAAAAGAATAAAACTTTGGTATTATTTTACACGGGCGGCGTACAATTTTTACCGTCGGGCTCGAATCGCGTCGGTATATATATATATATATATATACACACACGGGTGTTACGGTTATCGATATTTCGCGGACCGAATCGCAACGGGAACTCGTGTTGTTGTGTTCTTCCAGTGTCCCCCGGCGACGAGACGACAGACGCTCTAGGTCGCGGACAACATGTACACACACACGAGAACACACACGAACAAGAGCACACACACACACACACACACACACGCGCGCGCGAGCGCGAGCACGGGCCACTGAGACGGCCGTGCGAGGGTAGAACGCGTAGGATGTCGCACGACACTGCTCAGACGGTCGGCGGAGAAGCAGAGAACAGACTTTTGACCGGGCGAAATATATTGAACGCGCGGCGTCGGCGGAGACGGTAAAACAACGACAACGACGCGACAATATTGTGTAGCTCGACGGCTACGGCGGCGGCGGCGGCGGCAGGCGGCGACGGCACGTCGATACCGGGACTGTGTTCGCGACTGTGGCCAACGGGTTATTGACGTGTACCGCGGCCGTTGTGTGCCAGCGAGCCGCCGACGGCGGTCGAACAAAGCCGAGCGGACCGCGGTGGCGGCGCGCCGGGGGGGATCACGTGAAACGCACGCCGCGTACGCGCCAACAGCTGACCGCGGCCGCGGCCGCCGCCGCCGCCGCCGCCGCACCGTGCGACGTGTAAAGCCGCGAATCGCGTCGCCGTCGCCATCTGTCGGTCACGCTGTCGTTTCGCCGCGTCGCCAAAGTCTATCCGGCCAAGATATTCGTCTTTCGGAACGACCGAAATATCCGATCCGGTGATGGGGGCTGGAGGGGGGGGGGCAACGGCACCCCCTGCATAGGCACAACTAGGGGGAGTGCTTGGGAGTGCTTTAGTAATGATTGATATTTTTGTGTAAATTTTTTTTTTGTTTTATGTTTTTATGAAAAAAAAAAAACAATTTAAAAGAGACAACTCAAACAAGTCACAGTCACGATTCCAACAAGCTCTGCAACATCTGAACGCTGTTTTCCGAGTACGTAACAAATTAAAAATCGGTCGAATACAAATTATAGCGTATGTTATGTCAAAGCAACGGTTTACTGACTCGTTCGTTATAAATATTGAAAGGCGTGTTGCAAATATCATAAAAATAAAATCAGTATGTGGTTTATTGAAATAGTTATTTAAACATAATTTTAACACCCCCTTAAATGTGGGTCTAGTTGTGTCTATGCTTTCTCCCCCTCTCCAAGGACATCCGAGTTCCTACTATACCGGACAGTAGATACCGCATATATCAGGGGTGGCAAATTTTTCCGACACCATAGGTACCAAAAGTTATCTTCTTTTTTTTTTTTCTGGAACTTGACGTTAAATTATGAAAAAATATTATACGTATAAATATTTTTGTCGTTGTTGTTTATTACAACGAATAAAATATAAATATTTTACAGTTTTTGCGTGCCATAATATGGATTTGCCATTCCTGCTATATACATTCCAGGGATGGGCAACTCCAAGTTACTAGAGGGTCAATCTTTAGAACTTAAAAATCTTGCGGTCCAGTGAGCATATAGAGGGCAAAAAGGGTCATTACTATATAAAATTTTAAACACACACTAAAATAATAAAACCAACGATATCGGCCAGCGTAACACGACAGATACGACTAAATTTATGAAATAAAATAAGTACCTATTATAGCTATGTTGGCCATGTCTCTATAAACTGATAATCAGATATAAAATAGATAAGCTGCAGTTCAATACTAGAACTAAATTATAAATCTAATTATATTCTAATCAATAAGACATTATTGAAATGATCAGGCACGTACATTTTTTTTTTTACACTTTTCCATCCCCCTTTTAATTTTTTTCCAATTCAAGCACTGGTTATAATGACTTAAACTAGATTTTATAATATATAGAGCCCCAAAGTTCCTGCACGACGTTTCTGGTAAATACCCAAGCCCAAATAATGGACGCTGCCCGGAAAAACCTTAAATGTGACACAAAATGTGTAAACAACCATACATATATAACGCTTGGATGTATAACTATACTAAAGTTAAGATACTATTTAACTTAAAGTTTGATACCAAAAATGTTTAATTCTATGCCGTCTGAATTTAAGAACAAATAATAATAGGTGATACGATGAATATAAAAAGTGTAGTATATAAATATTTATTTCTTGAATTAAAGAAGAACGTCTGTTATTAATGTTTTAAAAATGTTGTTTATTCTTTTCTATTGTCTATTCTCTTTTATTCTGTTTTTGTTTAATTTCTATTATTTTAGTTTATTTTATGTTCATGTATTTGCTTTATATTTGTTTATATTATATTATTGTTTTAATACATTTAGTAATTATAATTACTCCCTATTTCCAATACAAGATAAAACGGTAATAAAAGAGATAGGTGAATCAAAATTCTAATGTATTAATATGTGTTTGATTTTCTAAAAAAAAAAATAAATAAATAAATATTATGCAAATATTATAACGTCATGTAATATTTGTCATATCTTAGAGGCCTAAATGTGCCAACGACGTTTACGAACGCAAAACGATAGTAAACGTCGTAACCTCGTGCGAGGCTTATAGTCACCGCACATTACAAAATATAATAATATACAATCGACGTATTACTCTAACTCTGAGTTAGCGGCTAATAGCAATATGCATCGAACCCATTATAATATTCTAAGTCTCGTGAACTCATCGATCGTGACTAGTGACAGACATGAGGGTGGGGGGGGGAGCAATAAGGCGAAATCCCCCCTTCCACTCCCTCGGACCGTGATTTTTTTTTTACGTTATTCCAATGTTCAATAATTATTATTGTTTATTGTGGTTATAATATTCGTAGTGTTTATACGTAATACACGTCTTCGCGGTGTTTGACGGCTGCAAGAGAATTTCACGATATTATATAATATAAATTCCTCGTAATATATAATATAATAATATACCAGCAGCGGTATTAACCGGCGTTGCCCGGGGACAAACGAAACAGCGAGATGGTCAATCCGCCTAGGGTTATGGTTTTGACATTATTAATATACCGGGTAAGCTATCACAATAGGCGTAAATTGGGGAAAGGAACGGCTGAAGAGGCCCTCCAAAAAAATTCTGAAGCCCCCGAGTATTTTCTGACTACCTCGTAAGTACAGTTGACTCTCTATTATTCAGAGTTCACGGGGAAAAATAAAAATTTGACTTTCTAAAAATTTCGAATTATTGAAATCTTAAAAATGTACTCATTTATTTTTAAATAATATGTATGTAGCTTACATTATAAAAAAAAAAAAAACAAAACAAAAAATATATACATATACCTACGTCCTACTTGCATGTTATCTTTTTGAAAAAATTGGTCGAAGATTAATTGTTTTTCGTTTATTGAAGACATCGTTCCTAATTCTATTTTCTAAACAATTGAGAGGTTTAAATAGATCTTCCATATTACTTTCATCGGTTTTAATATATTTTCGTTATGTTTCTGAAGCAAGTGTCGTTTCTTTACTTCTTATGGTGCAGGGTGGTTCCATTTACGAGTATTCGACTTCTTCTTTGTTATCACTGTTCAATAAATCGGAAATGATATCGTCTTCATTCCGTTCAATACAAATATCCAAATTTTCATCGATATTGACAGATACTGATAGATATAAATCTATTGTATCAAAGTTAAAGTTCAAGGTTCAAGCTTACCTAACCGACAGTCGACTGTAGTGCTTAGGTTTTACGGATCAAGTCATAAACGAAAAACTGCAAACGCAGTGATAAACTAGGTACTTACGTATTTTTACTTGGTACTAAATTTGAATAAGAAGAAGAGATATCTAAAGCTTGTCCAGTAAATTTTCGAGTTGACGAGTATATTTTAACATCAAGCATTATTGCTATTCGAAGGAGAATTTTATTTATTCGAGATATTGAGAATTTCGAGTTATCAAGGTTTGAGTTACCAAGAGTCCAAGATGTATAATTAGTATTGTATCAATTGATATATCTATGGAAAGCTGCCTTAAACAAAAACCGGTTCAATCTATTACTTATCTAACCCTTCCCATGAATCGTAAAAATCGTGTGCGTGCTTTTTGATTCCATATAAGCCTCAGCCCTACACATTGTCTTTTATACAATATTATATAATATAAGTGGCTTCTATTCTATAATAGTCTTACGCATAGGCGTGTCCAGCGGCCTGGCGGGCTCGGGCATACCTTGATTTCGAATCCTTAAACAAATTCAAAATATATTCGTGTACTACACAAATTATTTTTATAATTTGCAGGCCAGTTCTAAATTTTGATTTCGGACACGCATCTACTCTTACGACCCGTCCGGAATCCCAATCGGTCAAAAACTGTGGATTCGCATATGCGTCACTACTTATGGATATAACTCGACTAATAATATCTATATTAGCCGAATATTTAAATTATAATCTATCTGTATGTCGTTTCGGTCTCGCTTCAGTTGTAAATATATTCTCGATTGTTTTTCTCAAAATCAGTCGATGGTTTTTTTAGTTTATCTACCACACACACGTTATTACCTCTTATTTATAAAAGCGGTTACCAATTTTTACACTTATATAGAAGAGCTAGTAGCTTTATTAACCTATGACCAGTGTTGTGTGTTATCTAGATAAAAAAAAGTTTATCTCTCTATCTTATCTAGATAAATAAAACTTTTATCTGATTATCTTTGAAGATTTATTTTTACCAAGAGCTGCCACTATGGTTGTTGAGTTTGTACGCCATTAAGTCACTCGTTTGATAAAATAAGACAAAATACATGTAATTTGTAAATAAAAATTAAAAATGTTTTGTGAATAATTCTGCTTTTTCCAAGCTTGTTCCCATACAAATACATATTTTATAAAAAAAAAAATAATTGCATATTATACTGAATATTTGAACATTTTTTGATGCATATGTATGTACATATTTCATTGTTTTTTAGCTATCATAAGGTTCTGAGCCCTGGATTAATTATCCATTCAATCGACTGCAATAGTGTATAAGCTCAAATCGATTTGAGACACGTCTCGTAATTATACACTGCCGAATGATAATATATTAATGATTAATTTTAAGATATTTCACCCGAGGCACCGAAAAGCATATTATATATTATAACGGCGATGACATGTTGTGGTTTCGATTATGGTGCGACTGAAACACTATGATATGCACTAGGCGTTATTATTATATCATTATGAATTAAACACAACGGCGACGGAGGTACAGATTTGAACACACGTACACAATGTGATACGGATCGGTCACGGTTCGAGGGAAAAACTTGCGCAGATCGGTCGGATAAAGTACAATTTACGCGCTTGACGCGATCGGTTCGCGCGAGAACAAAGGAAAGAAAAACAATTTTGTAAACGCGACACGGACGACACGACACGCGACGGAAAAGCTCTGTTGTCACGGCGGCCGGTCATAACGGTTTTTGTGTTGAAACGAGAAAAAAAAAATGAAATCGTACGCTGTTCGCGCGTCTTCCGCAATAATATATAACTATATGGCCGGTCGATATAATTCTCGTGATCCGTTTTTTTCCGTCACATCATATAATAAAATATGTGTTCGTATCGCGGTTATAAAAATATCGGCCGAGTCCCATCTCTAATAATAATATTGTTTTATCACTATAACCACATCGAATCGTATTATATAACACGCCTACAGCTGCAGTGGTGCCCAAGAAATATTTGTCAGGTGTAGCGAGACATGATTTTATCCATTCACCCGCCCTCTCCAAAACTCAAAATTTTATGCTTTCTTTTTGTTTGTCGATATTGGTAAATATCAAGGTATCGAGATAGCGTATAGGTATCGTTACAGGGCTGAAAGTAGTTAAAGCTATTTAAAAAAGTGTCCAAGTGACTGAATTCAATTTTAAAAGAGACCAAAAAGTGACTTCTATGAGTATGTTTCCTAACAGCTTACAAATATTAAATATTTTTCGTTGAATATTCTTCTTCCCTTATTTTTAATTTGTCGCAACTTCTACACCTAGTAATAGGGTTGGGCGCCACTGATTTACCTAGAGACAGATCCACAGGGGACTTAGGGGCTTAGTCCCCCCCCCTCTTAAGTCATAAAATTGCCTACTACTAAATTCTATTTCGATAGACGATAAATACTATAGAAGTACTGTAATATCATAATCAATATGTATCGCATTTTTGTTTTTGAACATTTCCCCCACTACCAACCAAGAACTTTGCTCTAGACCCGTGTCTGTACCTACCTATTATTAATATATGTCTATGGCTTTCACGATGGGCGCGTTCAAACTTTGGTGGCCGAGGAGGCATAACAAATTTTTAAATTGCACGACCTATTTTTTTTTTTCGTTAAAAAACTCCCAATAATAATATGAACATTTCTTAATTATAACTGAAAAGTATAACCATCAGTGTGATACGTGAAATTAATATACATTTCGGATATTGGAAATTATTTTAATAAATATACTGTAATATATACGCATATGTACATCTCGACATTTAATTCATATTATTATCATCCTACATATCAGAAAAAAACATACATGTTTTATTATTATATGTATTTAAATTTCATTATTTAGAATTTATTTTTATTAAATTTTTAGGAACATATAAATAATATTTTTTAATTTATATTTTTTCTTTGAGTTCTAGATATTTGCAAACTTTAAAATTTAATTTTGCATTAATATTACCAATATATAATATAAATACATCCTATAAATCATTGAATCCTTTATAACTCAAATCAAAAAAACTAAACATAAACAACAAAGCTGACCATCTAACTACTTAAATAAATAAAATATTATTTGTAACCTAATTATAGGTATTATTACAAAAACAGCAAAATTATTGTTAATATCGATCGATGGTACTATTTTTCACACTCAATTAGGTACTTATTAGCTTAAATTATTTTAATGAATTCTTTTAGTTTATTACAAAATATTTATTACTTACTAACGTTTTACACTGTAAGCAATATATTATTTTAATCTATTTACTGACAAAATAAATTAATAACACTGTATTATAGCACACAATAAAAACCAAATAAATAGAATCTTAAAGGTATTTTTATATTTGATCGAAGAAGTTGATATTTGAAAATATGGATTTTTTTCGTAACACGGAGTCCACACAAAAGTAATAATTCAAAATCGACTAAGGTCTTAGAAATTTATTGCAAAGCTTATTTCCTTTATCGTTTTTACTCATCACTTCTTCGATACCAAATGGCGTGAAACCATATTTTTAAAAAGACAACAAACTTTTCTGTCTTTTTTGTGGACTTACAATAGAAAGATCATCATATTTTAACTCTTTGTCTTAAATTTTAAAACAAAGAGAAAATACTTTCTAATTTTAACTTAAACCAATAAAAATATATTGTTGAAAACTTAATTATTGTTAAAAAATTAGTTTTTAAGTATTATTTTCTAATGTATTATTATTATATTTTAAAACATACAATAATTATTGAAATCGATAAAAATATATGACATAAAATACAACACAATATGTACATAAACACACAATTTATGAACAGATAAAATTGTCTTTCGTGTTTTTGTCACTAAATACTTAGAAAATGGTAATAACTAATGGCATTTAAAATAGTGTTATTCATATCAGTAAATGAAGAACATAATTTTTTTTTTAAATTTTTTATTAAATGTTTTATTTTTTAAATTTTATAAATTATTATTCTGTAGTTTAAAACGTTTTAGAAATCACAGACATTATTAAATTGCTTTGATATAATTCAAACTTTCAATTTTTATACCTTAAAAGCTTGAATTAAAAAAACAAGGTACCTCATAATATTTTTGTACAGCGATTACAAAATATCGAAAATACAGCCACAATTTTTTTATAAGCATTTAATGTTAATATTTGAAAAAATAACGATTTTATTTCTAAATAATTTTAATCATTTTGTTGTCCTTCAAAAAATGTTAATCTTTGAGACTTGAAGCTTTTCACCATAACGGTACCCCCCCATTCATTGTTTTCTATTCACGATGAAAATTTTTAAAGTAATAATTATACTAATTTATTTTAATGTATCTGTTTACCGTGCACTTTTTCACACCAGTTTATACGGTACCTACGTCGGCATTGACTTATATTATGTTAACAACAATAATAGTATATGATGTAATATTATTATTAATAGTATAATAAACAATGGTAATATAAGTGATGCATTTTGGCAAATATTAGTTCAACCATCGTATTAATAATATGGAAAAAATATATTACTTGTAATGCTTTGCTGGGCGTGTATCAAAATTGAGCACCCGCTACACGATTATTCTCTAGTCCTTTCTTCTCTACAATTTCTTCGTCTTCTTTGGCTGATAGGAGAGCACAAGCTAATTTAACTTTTCTTTCTAATTTACTCTCAGCTAAAATTTACTCCTCAAATCTCTCTTGCATTAATTTAATAATCCATAATTTTGCCACGCCTAATAATTATTTGTTTATAATACAAACATTATGCTGCTAATGAGTTGCTTGTAAGAATGACGAGGATTGCCAATATTTGAACCGTCTCACTCTTCCAATTAATTAATTATTTAACACATTCCTCACAATGATTATATAGTATACTCATTGACGAGGTACACTCGAAATCAATTTCTATAAAACTGAGCGAGTTTAACGGTGTTTTGATTAAATTTAGTAACACTGAGTCCTTGACATTCTCGTGAACAAATAACACACGATACATTCGTAACAAATATTTTTTTTTCTGTAAGTTTTATTGTACATAATACAGTGTTATTAGACTTATATTGTACAGCTTGTATAATAATTGAGTAGATCACGGGAACTTTACAAAGACAACTTGAAATCTACGAAATAGTTTAACCCGTTTGCTTTAATTGTATTTTATAACAGATGTACCTACTTACTTTCAAAAACTATTCGAATTCAGAAGTTAAATTATTAAATTATTCTAATACAAACTGTGCTAACAGAATAACTTTATTTTTATTTTAATATGATTTGAATGTTAACACAATACAATTGGCACTTGAAATAAATTACAAAGATGTATGTCAACAACAGAAATCGAACACCTAATTTCAATTTGTTTTCATTTAATTTATAAATAGCGAATTTGTATATAAGTACGCGTAGAACCTGATCCATTGTTTCGAAAAATCGTGCTTAATATAATGATAATGTCCAATGGCATAAGGGATTAAGTATTGAAGTAGAAATCTACTGACAAATCAAAAACAATAATTTCCTAAGTACCTACGCAAGTTATGGAATAATCATATACATATTTATGTTTTCAATAAAATTGATTTTGATGACATATTGTTTAAATAAAAAAATGTATAATTGGGGAACACTCGAAATCCGTCAACAATTAAAAATATATTAAAGAAATAAGTAATAATATTAATTTTTGACCTTCTTCTGTTAACAATCAAAAATCAAACATCGTTGTATCACGCAAATTACCAAAAAAATAGCACTAAAATAATACTTGAAAATGCAAAAAAAAAAAAAAATAGCAAAATAAAATTGCTCGTGTGTAGTCGATCTGGTGCACAAAATAAATTTATAGCTCGCCCCGCAATTTTAGTCTGCATCCTATATGATAATAATTAGCAAACGTTATAAAATCCGAACCCTGCTAATAACGATATTCATTATTATTGACGTTACTACGACTGCTGTATAACGCCTTATTTTAAATTATATAATAATAACAATAAACTCGACATTTCTCGGCACAGATCCTTAACGAGATTCACGTATTCGTAATAATTTGTATACACCGTAAAATAATATTACCTACGTACACATTATAATATACGGAAGCTTTATGGGGGCTGATTTCTCCTCCACCCCTTCCCCCTCACCCTTCATCCCACACCAAGAGTTATGCCTAAACCAAACGTTACGCCGAGACGGTAATACGGTTCATACCTTCGCGTACAAAACTATACCGCCCGAGACCGCTTAATTATATTATTATTATTATTATTATTATAATATTATACACTCCGACAAATTGCTTCGTGTGTGCCGCCGCCAGTTCAGTTTTCGTTTTCGTAAAACGTCCATATTGTTCTCGGAAAACTCGTTTTGAATTTTAAACACCGTTTCCTGTTGTTTTTTTTTTCTCCTGCTCATTGTTCATCTCCGTTTTGTTCTCCATCTCCTTCTCCTCTTTCTTTACCACAGGGAATTTCCAGACGTTTACGTTTTTGATCGCTGTACGGTCTGAACGACAACGACGACGACGTTTCACAAGTGACTCGCATTAACCTTTTCTCGTATATATATATATATATATATATATATATATATATATATATATAGGCGTACCAGTACACGTAAGGTGCCTATATTATATACGTTAATATCTGACACAATCAACTTAATGGTTTCAGAGATTACAATATAACAGTAAACGTCAAAATACATACAATGGGGTACCCAGTCCTCGACGCTCCTCTTTGTCGTCGAATAAATAATCATTTTTAATTCATAAACTGCTCGTTTCGTCTGTTTGTCGTTTCGAATATTATGATAACATCATACTCGCCATTCCTCGTGCAATTTATTATTCATATACATATATACCGTGTGACATATTATTTCTGATAAGTCTTTTAAATTTAAGCTAGGTCGTTATTGGCTGCATAATATATTATTGTTGTTATTAATCAACGATAATTATTATTGTGATGGTTCTTATCGACCGTCTATTTTTTACTAAATTCAAAGACAAAATAATTCTTACCCAACTGATAACTGCATGTATACTTGAATAACCTTTTGACGCGATAATTGTTAATTTTTTCTCCGACAATAGTCACTCTCGTCGACATATTGTAAATATGATCGCGAATACGGTTAATTATCCGATGACCGACAGATACAAATATTGATCTAATAATAATATTTTGAATTTGGGTTTTTTTTCTGGTGTATTTTGGCGTTTTTTTTTTTTTTTTTATAATTTTTACGACTGAAAAGGCTATTTTATAATTTATGTTTATGTATAGGTGTACGCTAATATCTGACACAATCAACTTAATGGTTTCAGAGATTACAATTTAATAATATAACGTAAAAGTACAATGGCACCCACTCATCATCGCTCTTCTTTATCGCCGAATAAATCATCATTTTTAATTCATTAACTGCTCGTTTTTATCTGTTTATCGTTTCGAATATTATGATATAATATCATACACGCCACTCTTTGTGCAATATATTATTAGTACCTATACATATTATTATATATCATGTGACATTTATCCGATAAGCCTTTTAAATTTAAGCTAGGTCGTTATTGGTTGTATAAATTATTATTATTGTTATTATTATTAATAATAATCAACTATAATTATTATTATGATGGTTCTTATCGACCGTCTACTTTTTACTAAATTCAAAGATAAAATAATTCTTACCCAACTGATAACTGCAGGTATACTCGAATGACCTTTTGACACGATATTAATTAATTTTTTCTCGGGCAATAGTCACTCTTGTCGACATATTGTTAATACCGTCGCGAATACGGTTGATTATCTATTAGACACAATTGACCCAATAATGAATATTTTTAAATTGGGGGTTTTTTTTAGTGTACATCGACGTTTTCTTTTATAATTTCGACGACTCAAAAATCTGTTTTATAATTCATGCGAGTAGCAATACTTTCTACATTCAGTTATAATGTTTCGTCACGAAATAGCAAGCACTGCATTTTATCAACGGCTACAAAAATAAAATCGTTGAACAATTTGAATCTATTCGTTTTATTTTTATAATATGTACTGATCCACGGAATTAATCCGTATTGATATCATCATTTAAACAGTTATAAACAATAACCATAATGGCACTTCACTACATTAATGCACAACAATTATTTATTTTAATTTTCTATATTATACTTATCGTATTTATCCGTTAAAAACACTGCAGTAGTATGTAATCAGAATCACATTATAGTAGTCAGTTATGTAGTTATAACTGCATATTACAATATATCTATAAGAATTTTGTTTATTATAGAATAATAGGAATGGGTTCATTATCCTAAAACGGTAAGACAAAAAAATTGACTTGCTTGATTATTAGCAGTCACATAATAAAATATGTCGTATATAATAATATTATATAACTTTTCATAGGAATACATCGCGATAAATTATAAATACTAATAAAAATTATAGGAAAAAATACAGACGAAGTGGTCACGACGATTTTATTAATATTTTTAATATCTAACCTTTTAAAAAATATGAAACTACACTCGTTGAAATTATCGAGGCCGCAATTAAATAAACTGTCGTTGTGCTATGCCTTACTCATCAGTTAGGTATAAATTATAATATGGTATTATTACATGTTTTTTTTTTCATTTCAATAAGAACATAGTCGTTATCGCGTTGAAAAGTAAGTCCATAAATAAATTAAAGCTGTGACATTTGATTAAAAAAGTACCCCTCTTTCGCCCTCTTTAATAATAATATTAACTTGCCACTTTTGACAGCATTAATATAATATTATGAATAACGGATCAGATTGAATGTGAAATATTCTTTTGAATAATAACATTAGTTTTTCCTTTGTTTTAAAATATTTTTTATATAGAAGAAATCAAAAACAAATTTTCTCTGCCTTGTATTATATAAGTACCTATATCGATTTTCTTATTTGATGATATAATCATAGGTTTTATTTGTATTTGTATTATTATTTGTATCATAATCGTGTACATTCCATACACAATACAAACAGCTATTTTTTTTATAGTGAATAATCAGTACATTTAAAAACAAAATAAAGAATTGTTCACTCGAGCTCCCACAACAGTTTTCCAATTAGATTTTTAATGCACCTATATATATATATTTTTTTTGTTTGTTTTAAATAGGTTTCTGTAGTTAACGCGATGATATTTTTTATCGTATTATACATAATATTATAGAAGTCCGATTTTAATTTAATAATAATCCACTTTTGTCCAATAATACTATATCGATAAGTGATAGATAGTATATCGGTTTGATATATTTACCTAATAAAATTATTGGTATAGTGGATACGAGACCGGGAAATTAATTTATGCTTTATTATACTGGTGGTTTTTAGGATAATTAATGTATTATTATCTTAATTTTCCTATCAAAAATTAATGATTATAACTAAAACGTAAATAATCAAAAACGCTAAAATAATACTATTGATGGAGTACTTATATATTAACATTAAAATATTAACAAATTTAAATAAAAATAATTTGTATGATTAACATTCCATAACTGTTTTTCTTCGCGTTATTTTCAACAGTCGGATACATCGTACTTAATTGATTTTAACCATAACTAATAATTGTTATATTCTCCAAAATATGAAGTAGCGTATATTGGACTTTGAACTATAGAAAATTTACCGTTTCGACACATAAAATATATTTGTTCCACAATGCCTAAAAGAATACGCGTTAATCATCGATGATCGGTATCATTAATATATTTCAGTAATTATAGACGGTCGACTTAAATTGGTCGGGTTGTTTTTAAATGCTCTTCGATCGTTTTTCTTAAATCCTCGACGAAAAATAAAGTTGCACTTAAACTTGTGCAGACTGTGCTGTACAAAAGTGGCATTTTTATCGAATAGCAGACACTAAACATTGTAGACCGCATTTACAGTTTCAACCCAAAACCGTACTACTCGGAAATACCAGCGTTCTTTGTAATAACACTAGACAGACGTAGTAGAGCGAAGCTCTTAAACCGAAATAACGAGCCATTTAAAAAAAAAAAGCTCGCAATCACCTGATGGAAGCTCCTTCGAGTGTATTAGGCCATCATTCGAAATCCCCTAACTGCACAAATTGGATCAAGAAAAAAAGAGATTGAAAAATGCATTGTTAAAGGCGGCGAACTACCTCCAATTTTGATTGTAATAGAACTCGAATACACGTAGTAGTACCGTGTATGTGTGGTTATTGTTTTTTTTTTCTTTTTAGCTGACTGTGAAAATTCGTCCATTAATCCGGAACACACGGTTCGTCCTCGACGTTCCGGAAAAACCCATCAGTATCTCACACGAGACGAGAGTTCCAATTAATAATAAACGAAACGATGGTAAAAAAAAAAAAACAAAAAAAAATTCAATTTCAGAACAACGTGCTGCCCTCTTCCCGCCGTGGCTTTACGTCTACGTGGACAACTGTTAAAACCGTAATCAAATTTCAGACCTGTCGGAGGTATTGGCTTGTAATAATTGTCGTTTCGTTCGATTTCACCTGTACGCCGAGAGTTCAACGATAGCCAAGTCTTTGTATTATCGTTGTTTACTTCATAATATTGATTCGTGTGTATTTGTATACACAATATATGACGTGAATTTTACCAATCCAACATTGATCATCGCTACTTTACGTCCTGACAGCTAATAACAACTATAATAATTAAATGTAAAGTTATTTGAAAAGTAGATACGGTAACGTTTCAATCTAAAATTTTTAATATAATCGATTTTGATCGTGTTGTTTTAGTTCAAAAACATAGAAGTATCTATAAATATCTTATAAACTTGGGTACTTCAAAAAACAAATTTCATTATATTATAAAAAACAATAATTCAAGTTTCACCTTTTTTAAAAAATTGTTTTTTTTGGCTTAAAAATTCAACGTAAAGTTAACTAACCATAAACTATCCTAACAATAACTAAAAATATATATTTATGTAATCTTTATGTTTTTTTCTAATTATTTCAGCCGGTTTTAATATAGTTAAATGAAAAACTATTATATTACTTGCAATTTGAATACAAAGGTAAGCCGTACCAATTACTATATTCTCGTATTACTATATAAATTAATAATATCAATTGTATATGTGTAAAAAATAGATAATAATTATTACGAGTTGCTTACTAATTTTTAAATAATGCTGGACAATGGAAACTGCACTATAATATAAAACTAACTTTTCGGCAAGTTATCTTTATATAATATATTAAAATTCTAAATATTCCAAAGAATAATAGTGAATATCTGCTGGGAGGTGTGAACTAAGAAGACAATTAGTTTAAGTAGTTACATACATTTTTAGTTTAGGATCCATTTTCATAGCTGGTCTTAAAATATTTAAAGATAAATCGATCATAATTTAAACATTGAAATAATTACTTATTTTCTATTAATAATATTCTAGTTCAATAAATTGTAATACAATGATACCTCCGAATAGCGAACACCCTCGGTCACTCACCGAGATTTCGTCCATTATTTGAAGATGTCCGCTATATGGAGGGGGTATATTTTTGAAATACATAAATGATTAATATAATGTCGTTAATAATAATAATAATAATGTTTTAACGATACGTTTACATATAATAATTTTAGTATATTATACATCGTTAAAATACATATTTATATAAATATTTAACAAAAAATAAATATATATGTATATAACAATAATATACATTTTTAAAAATCGATAACTCCTAAGTTTTCGTTTATTCGACGGAAGTCTAAAATTTCAACTTTTTGCTAATCGACAACCGTTGACGTTTTAACTCGTCGCGTCGAAACTCGTCACTTATGACTAACAAAATGCACGAAAAACTGACAGTCAAGACACTGATATTTTCGTCATAAGGATCGTTATTCGCCGTAATCTTATCGTCCCATAACGAGTATATTATACTAGAACCATAACCTAGTGTGATCGTTTTTTCTGTCGTCGTTTTGTCTTTTTTTTTTTTTTTAATAAAGATCAAAATACGTGTACACTAATTGGAGGTTTTCCTATTGAAAAGTAGTGACAACGTCGTAGTTTCCAAAAAATCGTCAGCTATTGAGAGGTGTCCGCTATTAGGAGGATTTACTGTATATTCTTATATAATATAGCTTATATTATATAATTAATTATTTTTATATTACGTAACTTTTACACTTTAGGTTATACTTGAACAATCAATGTCGATTTAAAAAATATATACAATAAAAAATATCCACAAAAACCGTGTTTATTTTTAATCCAAACCTATTTCGATGAGAACTTATGAAACATAAAAAATAACACGAAGTTTCATAAAACAAATTAATTAAATGACTCTACGTTAAATTTTCCATTAATAACTTTAATCTTACAAAAACTATGGTTTTCACATCAAACAAAATATAATAAATTACTATATAATATTGTATAAAAAAAGAAAAAAACAACAATTGTGTACTCAAGATAATTAAATATTTTTTATTGCGTTTTTGACATAAAACTAATAGAGATGCGTACAAATAATATTTTTAATAAAATCATTCATTCAATCTTCTTTTTTTACTTGATTTACTTTGATTTTATTTGATCGTAAACAAAAATAAAATAAATTATAATTCATATTTAAACGATATATATTATATTATAAAATATAAACACTGCACAGAAAATTATACATAATATATCAGTGCATATTATATTAATAAATAAAACAATAGATTGTATATATTTTTTAAATCATTATTATAAATTTATAAAATATAAATAATATAACTTTTGATGAATGACATTTATAATATTTTTATTCAGTATTAAAAGCAACATGTAATATTTATAAATAATACTTAATTATATTTTATTGATAATGTTTTTGACAACAATCATACCTACAATAACTCTAATAAGGAGAACCTAAAATAAAATGCAATGTTTTTGTTTTTAATTTATAATAGTTATATCTCAAATATTAATAAATCATTATTATATAGATGCTTAATTCTTTAAATTTTATTCCCAACATATGTATATACAGGTAGCTACTAGAAATCCAATAGATACGACCTGATCGATTTATACCAACTTCCTCGATACACGGAAATAGACATAGAAGTAAACAGTTGTAGAGTATTTGTGTCCAAATTAAATGGTAGCTATAACGCCTAAACTATTAAAAATCGACTAAAGTACTTGGCGAATTGCTCTGTATAAAGTACGAGTGCTAACTAAGATATAGCTATTATTAATGATGATTGCATTCCTCAGTATTGATGTTCCAATAAATAAATAAATTGAAAGTGAATAATAAATTATTTTCAACAATTTATAATACGCATTTATATATAATATGCACATTATAGCTACAATAGTAGGTAAATGAGTACAAACAATTATATTGCTCGAAAATAAAAATAAAATAAATTATGCTTTATAATCAAAAAATAATAATTCACTGTAATGTATATTATATGATCGGACGTTTTCGAGTGAATATAAATTAATGGTTACCTGGTTACCGGATGGTTATAATATCATATCAGTCGAGAAACGGAGGCCGGTAACATAAAATTATTTAAGTTGTTCGTTTTACATAATATACGGTAAAGAGTTTGAACTCGAATACGATCCGTTTGTAAATATTATGAAGTAATATATTATTACGGCCGTACCACAGCAGCCATGTTGCAAATTCTAAGCTGTTGGATAAGTGTAATAATTATTAACTAGGACTCGAAAATTATTGAAATTATTGTCCAGGCGCCTAATTATAACAGGAAACCAAAAACGATAAGATAAAAAAATGTGTCATTAAATAAACGTAATTTTAACCGCAAAAAATAGGTATATATTTTTGTACGGTGGAAACCGTTTGTTTAATAACCAAACTAAATGCCACATCAATCTTATTGCTATGTTTAACCAATATTAAAGACTATTATCGCAAGTATACACAGAGTTTAATAGGTAACTCAAAAACTACTCGTTTGAATTTCGGTTTAAATTTTAAATCCATTAAAATTTTCTAAAATCATCTGTTCATCAAATACCATGGCGAAAAAGCGATGCTCATTTGGAAATGAAGTTTGAATCGCCACGGGACACTTTGAGCGGTATGCAATTGTATAAAGCATTATCTTTATATTTTAAGCATAGTCAAAAATTGCTAAAGTCTGGAATTGAATTATTTCATTGTTGAAGGATATATGAGAGGTGAGCATGCTTGAAAAATCACATCGTGTATAAAAAATTAAGTGAAAATATATCGTCATAGCGTCTAATGGAAAAAATACATAATGTTATTGAAATTGTAATACATAAATATAATATAATATCATAACATTAAACGCTATAGCAATGATTGACGTTAAATACAAAATTCAAATACAATTTAGATCCATGTGTATACCGGTAACTGTGAAAATGGAAATCTTTGTAACGCGTGTTCTCTAAAACTACTCATCCGATTGTCTTGAATTTTTTTTTTTTAAAAAGTACATCGCGGAGCAAGTTTTATGCTCAATTTTAATTTTTAGCTGAAAATTGAAAAATTATGGAAAAACTGAAAGTGATTTTTTCGACGGGCTTTATGTATAATCTCTAATTCTCTTATAATTTGTAGAAAAATTGCACATTAAACATTTTTTTACGAATACATTTTTGAAAAAAATAAAAAACAAATCTTTGTCACGAGCAACCGTCACAATGTTTTTCATGTATCTAAACAATTCTGATTTCACTCACCTCATGGGGTCCGCATGTGGATTTCCTACCTGGACGTCTTAGATCTATGCAAACCATGTAAATCACTTCAGGTTGATCTTAACTTAATATTTGGCTCAGCAACGCTTGGCCGGGGCAGCTAGCAATATATAAATATAATACGCATATGATTGACGTTAAATACAAAATTCAAATACCGTTTGAATTCTGAACAACTTTAAACGTAAAAAAGGTGTTTTAATTCTCGCAGATAACGTTAAACGATAATATTGATTATTTCAAGCCGTATGGGTATTATAAATGTATAATTATTGTTTTATGGCATAATATAGTGGCTGTGTATTCCTAAAACTGATTTTTTTTTTCAACAGGACCGTTGACCCCTAGCACAATAATAATATATATATAGATTATTGTACACGCGAGTATATCATCGCGATAACGTGCCGTACTTTTTTATTTGCAAAGTACATTTTTGGCTGACCAAACGAAAAAGACCATCGTCCGTCCCGGGGCCACGGCGTTGAACGTTTTTCACGAAAAAGTATTTTTGTGTCGAGCCAGCATAACTCATAAATCACACGACTACAATCAACATAATATTTTATTATTCAATTATAATTTAGATTAACATTGGTTTTTATTTTTATTCCACGCACCAGAATCAGTCTCTGATCGTAAACATATTATTATGCACCGAAAACTTTACCAAAATTTATTCACTTTTATTTTCAGCACATACCTACTTAAATCTCAATAATTATAGATATAATCGGCACGTGATGGTCGGCCTTCAATGATCACCTGTTGTTATACACATTCATGATGATATGGCTACAAACGATAGTTGTAAACCAAATAATATGTAAAACTGTGTCAGGTCATTTATTAATTTGATTACAAGGGATGTTTCGTATAGTTTTTTAGGACTACAAGTGCCCAAGTGTCGTGTCCGGTAAATTTTCAGGCATGTTTTTTTTTTTGTAACTCTCCAAGACAGTTTGAAATCAAATTTATTCATATTTCTCCGTAAATATAATATATTATGATCAAATTAAAAAAAAATATATTTAAATTTACTATAAAAAATAAGCCAGTGATGGGTAATAACAAATAACACAAAATTAACGAACAACGCGTATTATTATATTAAATGTTAAGCAGGTATTAATATCAAACTATAATACAAAAAAATGTGTAAATTGGGAAAATTGGTTTGTCGGCAGAGTATGACATACGAAATAAGTAATTTTTTTCTAATAGGTAGGCACGCTAATTTTGGTTTAACATAATTTCTCAATCCGCGGGAAGTCTAAAATCCATTAATATGTTTGATTATATGTCTAATAATCCCAATTATTAAATTTTAAACATTTATAATAATTTATACATTTTTAAGGTATATTAAATATTTGGAAAATGTGTTTTCCTATTTGCTTAATATAAAACTTGTTTTTTCAGTCGAGATATAACTCATGTACCAGTATATTTCTGTCGGATAATATGAATCGGAATTTACCCAAAGTGCAGTTATTATCGCTTGTTTTGAAAATAACTCAATAGTCCATTGACGTTTTGATGTTTTATTATATATGTATACATCATTTTTTAAACACTTAAAATGTTCAGAAATACATAAGTAATACTATATATTTTAATTCCTTGCAATTTTACTATTACACGGAAAAAATAAAAGGGTTATTTGCACTATAAAAATAGTAGAATTAACTGTATTATACAATTGCTATAGGAATAAGCAATAGCTATAATGTTAGTCAGATTTACTAAAAATATGTAGTTATGATTTTATAGTTATCCAGACTAAAAATATAGTTTTATGCAGTATACATATTTTTAGTGACGTTTGCTTAATAGTTAATATTATATTGCGATGAAGATTGAATATCACATAAAATACTTATAAGCACGTATTGATTTATAAGACATTTTTAATCAATATATTATACATAGCTGTTCGATATAATTATAATTTAAAATCTGGTGTCCACCGAGCTCAACAGTTGCGATTTTTAAGGGGATTAAAGTAGGCAATAAATATTTATTCTTTTCCCAGTTTCAACGACTTCGACAGTATAAAATAGATATCGATATATTATTTTATTACAATTATATCTCAACTATGGACATCATGAACACCAACTTACATTGTCCTTAGGTATTTCGAAAACAACTAAACCTACGCTTATTTTCGTTTTTTAACGGACAATGTACACAATAAATAATCGGTGTGGCGTATTCAAATACTTAGTAGGTGCATAGGTAATACTTGTCAATAATTTGATCACAATACATAATAGATTAGTTGATATTTGATTTTAGTTTTGAAGTACCGTAATATAGTAGTGTATTATATTTTAAGTGTATAGTTTTATTTTTGGCACACTAAGTGAATATATTATATAGTTATAAACATTCCGAAAACAACAAAAACTCTCAAAGGTATAAATTTCTAATGGCTGAAAGTCTGGAAAGAATTTTAGTATACCCACGCGGAGTATAAAATATTTACATGAAAATGTCGTGCAAAAAAATATAAAACAATATCATCCGACAAAAACAAGAGTCTAAAACAAGGCGTATTCGGCGAATATAACACAAGAAGAAGAAATGTCCTCGACATCTGCAGACTGGAAGACATCGTTTTCCAAACAAGTTGGCGTTTAGCAGTGTTTACGACGTTTACGTGCTTGCACTATTCAAACCGACAACATTTTATGCAAATACTATAAATACCCGCGCGTGTTCGGAGTCTGAAGCCGAGAGGCGCACCCGTTGCACACGAACTCCAATAAAAGGTTATATAGGTATCGCGTATGTCACAATAATATGCGTACAAACAGAAATAATAATATATTTTATTTTCTACGAATATTCCACATAAAAATATAGTAATGCCTGTACGTAATTTTGAGCGACGTTATTATTAAATCGGAACGATATTGTATACCGCAAACGTGAGATTTTCTCCAACGATTAGATCTTTGGTAGGCATACGCCTGAGCTCCACAGGTGGTTATTTTGTAGAATATTAATACACGGTGGTTGTGCCCACCCCCTCCTCACACACACACACACACACACACACACATAATTCCCTTAATCGTTACAGCGGTATTAAGTGAAAAAAATTGTATATATCTATATTACTATTTAAAAAAAAAATATATTTTATTTCATTTTTTTTTTTTTTTTTTAAACGTAAACTATCTATCAATATAAACTACCTACTAATATAAACTATAAAGACTATTTCGTTCATTAAGTCTTTGTGGAAAATCATAATGTTATAATTACGAACTGCGATCCATCTTAGCACATTGGTCCAGTGTTACTTTCGAATAGAGGTTGTGAACGATATCACCCACGATAGGTATGTAGAATTGAGAGATAAGTAAAACCCCGATATTGTGTAATTTGGATTCTAACTTCGTGTTACACAAATGGCAAATTTTCATGGCAAAAATTACTGATCGAGTGAGAGAGGGACGTCATCCCTCGCCGACGGAACAGCGTCATTATAGCAGGGATGACCAAACTTTTTTCGGCAGAGATCTACTAAAAATATAGTTCACCTCGAGGATAGACTTCCACAAAAAAGTTTTTTTTTATTATTATTGAAATCCTATGTTAGATTAGGTCAGGTGTGGCCTAAAAATAAATTCTAACATGATTTGAAATTGTCCGCGATCGACTGTTTGGCCGCCTTTTGAATTATAGCATACAAAACGGTATTAGAACGGTACGGCCTGGCAAGCCTCCTGCACACCTGTTATCCCTGAAACGCACCGATGTTCGAAAATGGCTTTCGGAAGAAACAATAGTCACACCTTAAATCAAAACAGCCGCCAACGAGAAAGAGAGATAAATTACCATACGGGAATAGCAACAGAGATTGAATGTATATATAGAGTAGCAAAGCAGGGTTGATCAAAAAACTCGTGCTTGACCCGACGTAGACAAAAAATGGAAAGTAAATTACCACCTGACGAAGGCGATAACTATTATTGCAGAGATACTTAATTTATAACACGTACATATATTATAAGTTTAAAAATATTAATAAGTAATAGCTGACAATATAGTGACAATAACTAACATGTAATAACTTTTGTTCTAAATTTTTTTTTAATTTTTAAGATAGACCTATATTGTTGAGAACTCGCGACAATTGACAAACCGATATTACAACACTTTGACGTGTAGTAGCAATAGCTGATGTAATTTTTATGCGCATAAAAATTATATTAATAATAATTATCGTACTATTATACCTACCTATAATTTTAACAGCTACTATTATTGTTTATTTAATTTTTTACTTTTTTTTTTCAATATAACTGTGTAATAATGGCCAATAGACATATACAAGTGGAACAATCATATTTTTTACAATATTATATTATTGTGTTGTTTTTAATAACCGAAGAAAAAATTAACGGGAAATGTCCCACGATTATAAAATTAGGTATATAATGTACATAATGCATCAAATTTTAATTATTAGGTTGAAATTTATTTTTTTGCTAAGCGTTAGACAAAAAACTAAAAAAACTTAATACACTAAAATTGAATAAGAAAACATACAGCTACTTGTAACAATAGGTGTTTGTCTAGTTACATTTTACAAATACACGATCGTTATAAATTATGATATAATGATTATTACATAACTCGTAGTTTTTATTTTTGTTTTTACGCAGCACAATAATATGATTATCCGAGTAAAATCAATTTTTTAACTTCTCGTCGAAGTCAAAAATATAATATGGATTTTCCGTACATATAGTTTTGATTCAACACTCGAACATTATACGGCTTCATTACCATGAAAAATAAAATTATATATAAAAAAGAAAGCTTTTTACGCTTTTGAACGCAACAAATCCGTTGGTTTACGCTTTTGAAATAATAAATTGTAATAATATTCTATATTTTACAAGTTTATTAAATCTAAACGTTCGTTTTGTTTGAGATATTTTGTGCAAGTAATGATTAAAAATCTTCAAGGCCCGTATAAGACGTTATAATATATAGAGGATGAGGTATGTTGCGCGATACTTCCTCTCTTACCATATAATATGGAAATAATATTTTTTTAAGCTTACATAATATTATTTCACATCAACGGAAACCCCTAAATAATAATAATTACAAGTCTAGGAATGGGTGTACACGACAACAAAATATTCCACTAGAACTATCAGCTGGAACGTGAGCCCTATACAGACACAGCAAACACTGCGGCCTTGGACCTACCCGACATGCCACCTCCTACTTATAATTCGTCTATTATATTATTATTATTATTTGCGCTATATTTATATATTATTGTTGCTATTGTCTGTGTTATTATTATCGTTTATTAGCTGATATTAGACGAGGTGAGTGTATTACAGACGGAGTATACGGCCAGGAGCGTATCGAGACCCATTTCTAAGGAGGAGGGGCGAAAACTTGAGGTATAGACTCAGCAAACTATACAATATACAGTCGACTCTCAGTAACTGTAGAACCTTGATAATTCGAAATTGTCGATGATATTTCGAATAAATAAAATTCTCCTTTAAATAACAATAACACTATATTAGTGTTAAAATAGACTTGTCAACTCGAATATTAATTATTTTTCGTCCTAAAATATATTATATTATTTCATATCAGTCGAATGCTTAAATTTGGTCGGTAAATTATAGAATAGGTAACAATAATTATAGTCGGTTTAATAAAATCGAAATAATTAAATGCCTTTAACTTTTAATTTCAAATATTACGTTATTCGAATATGCGAATCCGCGCATAAAACTCTCTATCTCTCTCTCTCCACTATATTTTACATTATTATGCACAAATACAAAATACGGATGTGTGTAGTCTTTTCATCCACTGTGATTCTTCCAACAGATTCAGCACGCTAGACGCGTTGCTCTGGTCTCATTCGAAAAAAGTTATTCGACGACAAGTACAAGGATTCAGGAACAAAACTGTCGTTAAATACAAATAAGTTATTACTGATCTGAACGGTTCCTGGCGTGATGGAGACCGTTTTAGAGTCGACATGAATGTCGCACATTTTCATTACGTGAACTATATACGATTTAATCACATTTGTCCCACACACACTTGATGGAAAAACATGCACTCAATACCAATCGACATAGGCACAACTGGAGAGAGGGGGCGCCTCAGCGCCCCAAGTTCTATTCTAGAACTCTGTGGACCTCAAAAAAACATAAAAAATTATATAAAAAACAGCGATTTCATTATTTTATACAGAATTTTTTTTTTGTTTAACATTTTTATCAAAAAAAAAAAATTAGTCAAAAAGAGAATTTTCCTAACTATAACAAGTTATTTCAAATTGCAGTTACAATTCCAATAAGTTTTACAACTTGTGAACACAGTTTACCGAGCATGCAACAAATTAAACATTGGCTGAGGGGTTTGTCTTAAATATTTAAAGGGATGTTACAAGTAATATAAAAACAGAATCAGCGTTAGATGAGTACAGCACAGAAACAAGGAAAATAGTTTTAAATTATACATTTATACGATTGTATTTGTTATAACTTGTAAAATAATAAGTATATAAATATATTGTACCATAATAAGACATTTATTTAGGCACTTCGTACGCCCACGGGTCAGTGAGATATAAGGTATACATAATTTTAGCACCCCCCCAAAATGTTGGTTTAGTTCCGCCTATGCCGATCGACACTGCGATCCGCACGGCAACCGAATGCGTTCAAAATGTGCCACGAGGTGTGTCGGACTGTTTCGCGGTGATGGGTTTTGTCAAAAAGTTTTTTGAACGCTGCCGGTATTGCGAGACCCGTCTCTATGATGGCTGGCAAAAGAAAACCCGATCCGCGTACAAAAAAAAAAAAAAAAGCGATGAAAATCATTATAGTAAGTCGGTCGTTTTCCGAAATTTAAGGATTTTTGCGGTTATTTAATATGAAATTATACGGTTATTCGTTATTCGCGTCGGTGTTTAGTAAATTATACACATTATTATTTTATTTACTAAATAGTTTATTTTATCTGCTACGATATTTGCATGCATACCGAAGCGTGTGATTCAATTTTTGCGACTTTCGATGATTTGGATGTGCGCAGGCGCACGTGGCGGTAAATATTACCCAGTCAATACGTCATAATAATATTGTAATAAACCATACTATGGAACATTGCAACTGTCGAACTTCCCTAGGCGTGATTAATTTAATTTTTCAAAAATATTATAGTTTTCAATAATCTTCAACCGATTTTAAATTATATTGTTTTTGTTGAAGACAAAGAAAATAAAGGAGTATCTAATAGTTTTTTTGTTAACAACTGCAAACTGATATACGACGTGCCTATGTCTAAATTTTTGATAGAACTATTCTCTTAGTCCTTCATTTATTTTGTAGGTTATGCAAAACTTATTAAAGTTATGAGTATTTTAGATAATATTAAAATACTCATAATTTGTTTTAAAATTAAAAACTCGAAAAATCCTACACGGGGCCTTCAATAATGTTCTTACCTTTAAATTTGAGAATCAGTCAATCAATTAATATTAAAAACTGTAAAGTAAAATGGATTATATCTTATATTATATTAAAATTTGTTATTGTGCTTTAGTTAAACGGAAACAATACACAATGCGTGTACGGCGTCCTCTTAAGAGGTTATAGGTCGATAAATCTCAACGAATTTCGACTACAAATTAAAGACGACAAAATATAATATAAATACATTAGTATGTGACCATTTAACACATTATAAGCATTAGTCGTTCATGTACGATTGTATTTAATATTAATAAAATCAGAAACGGTAAATGAGCCAGTCTTGAAATACGCCTAAATTGAACAACAGTCGATAATTTACGGCAGGTCTGATCGATTGAATTTATCTCCCCGAACGGTTTTTCGTTTGTTAATAAGTCAACATTGTTATCGATTACTCTAGGTCTCTAGTCTTGAAAAAAATGATTTTTTTGTTGTCGAATCACCCAGGGGTCTTTTGATACATACCTGTGGTATATTATGTGTAGGCTAGGATTTATAATATGCACTGGTATATATTTTTTTTTTTTTTTACAACTTCTGACTACTGCTTTTGTTTAAAATGTCCACGTGAGGCAAATGGTCGATTTGCATATTTATGTACATTTTGAATAAAATGCATATTATTGCATATTTCAACAATAAACACCTAAAATGCTTGTTTTGTGGTATATTTTAGCCGCGGCGATTAGTAAAAAAAGAAAATAGAATATTATCAATCCAAAAAAAAAAAAAAAATAAATAAATAAAATACCCTAGTATTCATATAGACATAGACGTATAGTAGGTATGTAAAATATAAAAATGAAAGTAATCTGGACGATGATTTTCATTACAATCCGACTCCTGGAGAAATCGATAAATTTAAAAACACAAAATGTTTGTCATGAAATGTTGAACATAGTTTTAGCAAGTATAAAAACTTAATAAGATCTAACAGAAGGACTTTTATTTTTGAACATCTTCAACACTACATAATTTTTTTATATAATACTTTTGAATAATATTAACTGTTTATAATAATATTTTTAATATTTTAGAATTTAAAATTTAGTTTTTATATTTTATTGTATACTATTTTTTCACTTTTTTTTTGTTGCATATTTTACCATATTTTACCATTTTTTATTGCATATAATTACTAGTCCCGATTATGTGTTAGATAATATTAAATATAACCAGTGACGTATATATAGAAATTTTTCATGAAGAGAGTCCACATAATTTTCCAAATACAAAGTTGTGCGGGAGAGGGGGGTGAAGCAAAAAATGTCATTGGTGTATATAATATAATAACATACTTTAAAAATTTCAAGCAATCACGAAAAATATTTTTAAATTTACAACGAAACAACTAACATCATTATTATTTTTTTAAATATCTAATTTCATCCAAACTTGAACTAAAATATCTATACAAATCAATCATGTAAATATATTTTTTAGATTTTTAAGTTGCAATATTGACCACTTACCTCGTTCTAAATTTTCTTTAGCTATAATAATTTAATATTTTATACATTTTTAACTACAAAATAATTTTTTAATGTTTCATATTTTGATGAATTTTGGTCAAAAATTGAACTTTAAATACTTGTAAAAAAAAGTATACCTATACGTATCTTTAATAATTTTCAACTACAATTAAAATAATTTATGTGAAACCTTTTATTACATTTTCAAGTTTTCTAAGCCAACGAAAATTGTTTAATTAATTATTATAGAAAACAAATTTCTTATGCCTACAATTAGCTCAAAATGAGTCAAAATAGTTTTAAAATTGTATAGTGTATAGAAAATAACAATTTCAACTTTCGCTAAAAAGTGTTTACAGTTATTTGGTTTTGAATTACAACAAAACAAGAAAATTGTTCCCTGAGAAATTTGTAGTTTACGGCTGAATATCAAATGTCTAATTTTTAACGCTCATAAAAACTTAATTTAACCTTCTGGTATTTTTTTTTTTTTGAAAGGTAGAAAAACTTATTAGAAATCTTGTGTTAGATTTCAAAATCTAAGGTTTAAACAGAAATTTTTTTATGACTATAAATAAAAAAAATGCATATTTTCATGAATTTTACATATTTAGTTAGAATTCTAAACTTAAACTCTTAAAAAAAAACTATTGTGGATTTACGGTCAACTTTTTTTTTTAGTTTTCAATAACAACAACCTAGATGAAATTTCGTATTATATTTTCAAGTATTTCAAATTAACAAAAAAATTTTTATCAGTAATTATAATAATAAAAAAAACAAACAGAAAATTTTTTATTAATAGATCAAAAAGATTCAAATTATATTGAAAATTGTATGGTGTATAAAAAATACTAATATAAATATTTCGTTGAAATTTAATTCATATATGGTAGTTTTTTTTGTGTTACACCATAAAAAAACAAAATGTATTTTGTCATAAATTGGCTTTGTGTGAAAATTCCCGTATTTTTTTCTGTTTTCTCCTATGCGTTTGAAAACTTTTTGGAATTTTTTACTTTTGACCAGCCAAAGCGTCAACTAGATTCTAACAAGATTTTCTACCAGAAAAGATAACGTTGAAAAAAATCGAATCACTTTTACGGCGGTCTCAAAACGTGACAACAGACACACAAAAAAAAAAAAAAAAACACAAAACATTGCAAAATCGATACAAAATCGAAAATTCGATCCGCTCAGAATCTAAAACTAAAAATCTATATTATAATCAAATAAAAATAAAAATAGATACATAATATTATGTAATTTTTTTTTTTTTATTTGGCCGCGTGAAAAAAATTTAACGTAAGGCAATGTTTTTTTTCTTTGGGGTGGGGGGGGGTGGGGGGGGGTAGCCACTGAGTATTTGACATCAGTAAATAAGATCATATAAAAAAATACGATGGCTATTTATTTGTACAGCATCGTTGTTATTGGCTGTCTTAATTTATATTATAATATTATTATGCGGTAACCATGGAAATGTGTTTGCCGCATTAAACTGTTATGAGAATAAACATCCGTGATTTCGTTTGATCCTCATTCGTTCATTCGCGAGTCTTCTTATTTCAATATAAATAATATATTGTTCTTATTTGTGTACACAGCAGTTATACTTGTAAAAATTTACTTCACAATGGAAACATTAAGATGTATAATGGCTGCTGTAACCGGTACGTTTATACCTGCCTGTTATTATCGCGTTACTCTCACGGAAATCCTTTTAATTATGTTTTCCGCCGATAACTGTATTACCGGCCCGCTCGAATAATTCTCGTCGCTCTTCCAAGTCTCACGCGAGTACCCATCATGACGGCATTGCTGTCAACAATAATAATACGCCTTGTCGATACGGCAATATCTCGTAAACCGGATTCCGTTTCGCCGCGATTTTGGCAAACACTTCTCCCGTACAATCGTTTTATAAATCGCAATGTACGACACTCGTTTTCAGCATCGTCGGTGGCGATTGTCGTCGGCGCGGTAACTTGGAAAATGGAGCGGGCGGCTCTACTACCGGAACGCGAGAGTCCGTCGTCGTGGTCACTGGCACTGGCGCTGTTGTTTGCAGCTGGCGCAGTGGTTGGCTCGCTGCTAGCCGGGCCCGCGATCGCCCGTTTCGGCCACCGAATCGGCATGGCGTCTTACGACGCGATTTTGTTGGCGGGTCTGATCGCCAGTTCGATGGCAGTCCGCACTTTTCCGGAGTTCGGATGGGAAGAGTGGAACGCCGCGGCAGTACTATTCTTGGGCATCGGCTCCGGTGGCCTGTGCGCCGTCATACCCGCGTACGTCGGGGAAGTGTCTCATCGGAAAATCCGAGGCGAGTCCGTTTTTCCCGGAGACGGAGACATTCGTAACTCCGTTCACTCCTGTTCGCTTATTCTCGTCGCGACGGCGAAGTCTCGATTTCAGTCGATCGACCCGCCAACGACTGCAAACGATGGTTAATTTTTTTTTATTATAGGCAGATTGGGTTTGCTGTTACCGGCCATCGCGGCTGTCGGAGTGGTTATATCTTCGGCTTTGGAGAAAATTTCTGATGGACAGCCGTCGTCAAACCTTACGTTTAACGCGTGCTGTTGTTCGATCGTAGTTTTACACTTGATCGGATTGTGTTTCATTCAAAAATCTCAGTACTTCATATCGAACACTTCTTTCGAACCAGACCAGTTCGTGGCCAGTTTGATAGACGAATTGGAGCGAGAAAATCTGCACACAGTGGTATGTGCGCAATAATTTAAGCGGCGGGAGAGTGGGTGGGGGTGGGGGGGGGGGGAAAGAGTGTTTGCGGATTCGCATGCCAGTGATTATATTAATTACAACGCGGAATACAGTTTGGTTTGTAATTTTTCAGTTCAAAACCAATTACAACAACGCATTTCGCGAGACCTCGTGGCACATTCAGAACGCTTTTGCTTGGCGTGCTGATTGCAAAGCCTTACTGATCGGCGTCGCGAGTATGTTTTTCCATCAGATGTGTGGACTAAGCACGATCAATTCGTACCTGGTCGACGTTATGAACCAGTCCGATTTTAATGTCGACCCGAAAACTGTGTCCATCGCCCTGGGAACCGTCCAGGTTAGTGATAACGAATTTGTATTTTACCTAAAATCGAATCGAATAATGCGTGTAACCGTTCGAAATTAAATTCAGAGTCGAACGCTTTTGGTTTTTAAGTCTGGCTTTTCATTCGACGAACAAATGAAATCGACGTCGTTTTATTATTCGAATAGTAACATTTGTTAACCGTATAGCCGAACCGTGTTCATATATTTATTATATTATTATTTATTCTTTTATTCATTTAATGTACAACCATTGTCTTTATATTTATGTTTCCAGGTCATTATGACGGGCGTCGCAATGGTCGTCATTGACCAAAAAGGTCGACGTTTGTTGTTGTTATCGTCGGCAGTGACAATGTCCCTGTGTTTAGGTGGTTTGGCACTGTGCATCTTTGTAAAAATGCAACAAAACGTTGTGGACGTCCTATCCACGATTCTCGCCACGGTTTTCATTTTGTCTTATTACCTAGGATTTGGCCCTGTGCCTTGGGTAATAGTGGCCGAGATATTTTCAACTGAAGTGCGTATATCATGGCCTCCATACAATAATATTATAGGTCTATTTGTGTTATAATGAAAAGCTGAAAAAAATCAATACCCGTATTGATATCGTCATATCATTATGACGCGATAGGCGCCTATTAAATGATATTATCTTTTTAAAACAACGATATAAATCAACGCACATCATAATAATAATATAAATGGGATAACACTAATTATATTCAATTCAATTTATAATATTATGTTAATCGAATGCGTGCTATGATTGTTTTTTAGATTAAACCGTACGGAGTAAGTCTCTCGTCGGTTGTGAACTGGCTGATGGTATTCATAAGAGTCTACTTTCCGTACCCGATGTTCAAGCTTTTTGATACCGAATATATTTTTTTGGTTCACGTTGTCGTGTGCTTGTTCGCGGCATTATTTGCGTGGAAAATCGTACCGGAAACAAAAAAAATAACCTTAACACAGGTCCAGTGGAAATTAGACGCCAGTCTTGAAGTCGTGTCTTATATACCAGTATAATAATATATGGTAACGCATTACCGTATATAATTGGCACCACCCTGGTACAAAATGTTCCTACTGAATTAAATGAAAATAAGCCAGTTGCAATCAAAAAATTACTACTGTCGTTTCTAGTTTCTATTATGTTTCAATCATGTTTATCGTGTTTTTTGTAATAAAAAAAGACATTCTATAATACTGCCTTTTTATTAATTCTTAAAAAATTGTGTAAAAATCTTTTTAAGGACGGAACTATATACGAGATAGGTGCCATGCCGCACGCCGTTCGTAAAACTAATACAAACTAAAATACGCCAAGCAAAACATATAATTTTTCATTTTAAAATATTTTGTAAGTTAATATTATTACTCAATAAGCGACAACAAAAGTTTCAATATGCCAAGCGGGATAATATAACACGTGAACAATATTTTATTTTGGATATGCTGCAATAAAATAATACAGTAAAACTTTTGTTAACGGTCACCTTTATGTAACGGTAATTTTTTTTGGTCCCGTCAAGTGTTACAGGAAAAATAAATCAATACCTCTATATGACAGGCACTCTAATTAACGGTCAAAATATTAGATAAAATAGTAGAAAATATATATAAGAAATGTAAAGTGCGAGGTTTGTACAAATTATTTATGACAGTGTAATAAGTTATATCTTATCGAACATTTACAATAACGTTAATTAATTAAATTTTTTCACTCTTCAAATAGGCGGAGTTGATGATTTTAATTTATTAAAAATAGCAGAAATTAATTTTGAAAAAAATTGTTCAAATAATACAATTTTAAAACAATTTAATATTACTCGATATTTTTAATTTTGATACGCATTTATAATATACAATACATATTATTTTAAATCGTGATATGCAATAAATTTTAAATTGTACATAATATAGTAAATAACTATTTAGTGTTGCATAAATACATTTTTTAGTACAGCGGAACCTCAATAATTCAAAATTCAAGGGAAATAAAATCGTTTCAACTTATTGAGGTTTTCGACTTTCTAAGGTCGATAATTTATTGAACTTTTCGCGAAATTTATTTCGACTTATCGAAGTCAGACTTACGAGGTTCCACTATATAATATACATTTTATTGTGTATTTTTTTTTTTATGCATTCTATAAAGCGGTCATCGGGAAATATTGGACTTCCGTTAACGGTCACTTCTAATGGACAACCACCTCTAAATAGCGGTCATTATTTCCGGTCCCTTCGGTGACCGTTGTATGGAAATCTTACTGTGATTTTTTAATGAAAAATAGACGAGATAGTTTAATATGACATTACCTAGTCTATTTGATAATAGCTATTATTTTAAACCGTCGAAAGTTTAACACGTTAGCTGCTGTTTAAATCTGAAATAAGTTCCATCGGGTAACTTGATTATGCGTTTTACGTTCATTTTCATCATTGTTTCCCACTCTAAACACCAGCTAAACGTACCTACCGTTCGCTATACCGTCTACCGACTACCTTTAGCAACACAAGTTGAGAGTAAAATGAATTATCTTCGACATGATATTTCTGAATAAATTTGTGAAGAAAGGACTGAATTGAATTCCGTTATACATATACATAATTTATCAATTAAGAAAATTCAGTAGCAGGCAATTCAATTATGAATCCCGTTCGGTGTAGTCTTAAGCATTCGACGAATTATTCATACAAGTATTTACGAAACGTTTCATCGTTTTGTTTATTTTTAGTAAACGACGTAAAATAACATTCTTGCAGCTGTATTCGTGATCAAACAGAAATTGAACGTCATGGTTAAATAATTTCATTTCCATAAACTTGTAAAGAAACCTTCCTGGAAGTTTATCGAATAGTCAATTTTACGAAATGAAAAATAAACTATATAACAGTGACTTTCGGATGGAAAAAAAATAATTTGTGACCAATGATAAATATTGAAATAATGTACACGACACAACCACATTTATTAAAGTTTTATTGCTCTGTAAATTTAATAAAAAAGTATTGATCAAATAATTTTTACAAACAAAACTACTTTTTGCTCGCTGAAAAGCGAGACCTTATATATTTTATCTCAACAGTTTTGAATATATTTTAATTTTCTTTTTTATATAACAAAATAGCATTATACTACACTGATGTTTTAGGCCATAATTTAAATTACCCAGGTATACAACCATTTCATAAAAACTGCAAATAATAATTTTTGTAATTTATACAAACAACACACATGACGAGTACATTTATAATCCATAATAATAATAATATACTAAACAATTGTATAATGAGTTGCAGTTTTTTCGTTAACTCGTGTAGATTATAGTTGTCGATCCGTTTAACAATTTATTTAAGACATTATGACTTATAACAACGCGTTGATTTTTTTCTGCGACTGTTTAATCTTTGCCTGTGAATAGTTAAAAAAATTTTCAACGAAATAACTAATATCATTATTCTATGTTTAAATATCTAATTTCATTCAAATGTGAACTAAAATGTCTGTAAAAATCAACCATGTAAATATATTTTTTAGAATTTTTGGTTACAATATTAACTTCTTATGAGAAACCTTGTTTTAAATTATCAATATTTAGCTATATAAATCGAACATTTTATAGATTTCTAACTACAAAATAATTTGCAAATGTTCGATATTTTATTGTGTCGATTATTTTAAATTTAGTCAAAATTTGAACTTTAAATACTCGTAAATAAAAAGTGTGACTATGCATCTTTAATATTTTTCAACTTTTATTATAACAGCTCATGGTGAAACTTGCATTTCATTCTCAATCCTTTACTATAAAAATTGAACATTTTATACATTTTAACATTTTTAAAATTATAGATACCTATATTAAAATAAACACATTTTATACAAACAGCACACAACATGATGAGAAGATTTCAAATCCATAATAATATACTAAAGAACTGTGCAATGTGGTGAAATTTTTTTGTTAGCTCGTGTAGATTTCGTATAACAATATATGTAATTTGTGTATCTATGACAATGCTTTGATTTTTTTCTATGACTGTTACTTTTTCAGTTAAAACTAGTTCTTCAAGATTTTCACACAGCCATTGTTATTCGTTATACATACGTTTAAAAAAAATTCACCAACAGAGGTACTTTTTTTTCAGAAAGATCGTTTTTTGATTCTTGCCAGTTGGAAAATTGCAAAAAAAAAATCGATTGTTAATATGCTGCAAATCTTCAAAATGTAAAGTTATTTTTTTATCTAGACCTCGACATATTTTACAACGTCGAATTCCATTGAGTATCAAATCGACGATTATTTTTAACACGATCAAATGTGTATAAAAATTACAATAAAAATTGCGCGAATCACAAATTCTACGAAATCGAATCCGATGCATAATCGGATCATTTAACAACCACTTTTCATATAACTTATTGTTTGTACCTAAGTACCTTTAAAACTGTAAAAAAATATTATATCCTTTTCCGTGAACCGAATAATTCTTTAGATTTTTTTATTCGTTTCTCTTTTAGTATTTTTATTATCAAAGATGGTCAAGTTAATGAAAAAAATTAACTCGAGTTGAGTTAAGCTGAGATAACACAAGATCGAGAAGTTAGCAGTTAACAAATCATAAATTTAACTCTATGAGTTAAAAGTTAATATCGAAAAAAATATTAGCTTCACTCAGTTTAAAAAAAGATAATCGACTTTTTTAATTAGTATGTGGATAAGTGATAATATTCTTTCTAATTTCCTACAATTCTATAATACTGTACAGTGTGTATACATATTTTACTTTACATGATTATGAAATATTTAAACTGTACAAGTAATCCCAATTAATAATTTAACAAATATTGATTTTTATGGTTATATAATATTAAAACAATACAATTTGTAATGTATCTAATATAATAATATAATCAAATATAAATGTTTGTATGATTATTAATTATCAAAGTTTTGAATTATTTTTATTTTTATACAGGTATTTACGTAATAAAACCACTTCAAAATTTTTAAACTTGATTGATTATTTTTAAATCAACTGAGAAAAGTCAAGTTATTTCATCTGTCAATAAAACTAGTTAAGTAAAAAAGTTGAAACAAAATTAACTCTAGCTTTTTAACTAGTCAATGCCCTCACCTTTGTCTATTATTCCGTTTTCGTAGCCTCGTCCACAGATACGCCATTGGGCAGAATCTCACTTAAACCTCTTTGACCATGTGCTCGAGACTTAATGTCATTAACAGTAATCTCGGCCCAGACGGGATACTATGCCGAAAATCCCGAAAACTGTTTTTAAAGATTTCGTTTTTGCCTAGGGGAAATCGGGGCACGTCAGTTAATCCCGATGGAACAATCGGACGGAAGGCGCCCGGAAAAGGAAAGGATTGTAAAACTAATCGGAAAAGAAAGTGGAAAAGCGTCACGTTTGCAACACGTTAATAATATGACTTTTATCGATTAATTTTCCAACCCATATATACACAGTCGTCTTTCCGTGCAAAGACCGGCAGAGTCGGCGGAGGGAAAAATAGAAAAACCTGCAAGAACTCGAGTCTTAAAATTTGTTTTCCCGACAAACGCATTAGCGGTCACTCTCGTTTTCGGTCGTAAAAATATAATAATAATAATATGTTAACAGATTACGTTTTCCGTTTCACAGTATAAAACGGTAGCGCTTGTTTTTATTCTCTTAACCCTTACGCAGTTTACTCGATTTGAATTATTTAAAATTAACTATCTCAGCCATCAGACACGCGTATACTTACCATGGCGTGACCGACGTTCTGCAGTATGATATCCGTTTAATGCATTATTTTGAATATACTTTAGCGTTTAAAACGATAAATTAATGTTGAAAATGTATAATGTTCAACAACGCCTCTCGTATTTTTTTTTTTTTTTTTTCAAACAGATGCACAGGAGCAGCAGATGGTGCGCATTTGCTGCACCTGAATATCGTACCCAAGGGCCAGATTGTAATTAGAGAGGCCACGAGATATTCGCTACTCGACCGACACTTTTATTCGTTACACAAGGTATGGTAAATTTATTTACGAGTAATAATTATTAGGCTAGTTAAAAATAAAGAATTCATAATCCAGCACGAGTGAAAAATATGGCATTGTTCTGTCTCGCGTTTGGTCATCGTTCGAGTTTGTCGTCTGTGTTCAATCATTATCGCGAAGGGGGAGGGGTATCTTTTAGGCTATTATACTTGACATTTTTAGCGTAGGACAACAGATACTATCATATATTTTTACACTAATTTAAAAAAATATATAATTAACAATAATGATCAGTAGTGGGTATATAAAATAATATTATATAGGTTATTGGCATTGGTTATTGCAATGTTTATAGTTATTATTTATCATATTATTATATTTCATAAATTAAACCAATTGTTTTCAATACCGCGGAATACTTTTTATTTTCACACCACCATTTTTATCCACCGGACTTTAAAACACCGCTTGTTTATAATAATTAAAGTTATTTAAACGTAGCAAAACTTTGACACGTTCGCTGAATATTTCATTCAATGTATTCATTTTGAAATCAATGGATGAACTTAAATGTGCCTAATGCACTTAATATTTTGTCGAACGCGTTCGTATCGTGAACGATATGCTATTTATCTGTCAGCGTGTAACAATGCCGTTTAATAAGTCGACAGTAAAATTTCTGTGCAGCTATTCTAAAAGTAGTTGTAATCGGCGGTGTTTACTATCGACGGGGTTTAAATTTTTTTTTCAGATAAAAAAAAAGTGCCAGTGGAATTTACATGTAATAAATCCAATCTTAAAATCGACTATAAAAAAATCGGTTTAAATTTACAATCGTCCCCCCCCCAAAAAAAAAAAAAAACTTTAGTTATTGTTTTAAATAATATACTCACAATTAATAATAACACAAATAATATTACAATAGAGGGTATGTGTTGGGTATTATTTAAAACTGTTCAAAAATAATGTTATTACATAAATACAACACCGATTTTTAAATACTATTCGGCTCTTCGGTTGACGGATTTATTATAATTTTTACAGTGTTGGCACTATCACGGGGTATAGTACGCGCGGCATAGTCAGAAATGTGTGAAAACAAATCGTGTTTGAATTATTGCCAAAAAACATGCCAAATTGTCAGATATGCATTTTGTAATTAAATACAACAGTAGACGACAGAATAAAAGTGTTCGCATAATATCAGACTAAGAATCACACAAAAAAAGAACATCGTTTCATAGTACCTACTCGTAATAACAGGTATGATATTATACAGAAAAAATGTTAAACATTACTGTTGTGATATAAATTCACAACGAGTACATATTTGTTCGCACCAAAAGTTATCTGTAAATATCATATTATATATTATGCGTGAGCGAGTAAAAAATATGAAAAATGTTAATATTATTATTTTGTAACACTGCCCTGGATCACAGTACGAGCGATATTTCGAGTTGTTGACTTTTTGTAACAAATTACGATATATTATTTTTATAAGTTTTAGTGGAAATAAGAATTATTTTCGCGAGCAGGGCCGCCGCCGATCACTGCAGTCAATAGCCAAATTAAGCAAAAAAAAGAAATGCGTTCACGATGAAATATTTACAATGACATTGCGCGGTGTTCTGACTTCTGACAAGTCGTTTTATCATTTCGTACACGTTTCACGCATTACACAGTATAAAATAGCTTACAACACACGTTATGAAGAAAATGTTAATGCATCTCTCCGACGATTTACAAAAACGAATTGGAATCAAATCTTGTATGTTTGTTGCGATTCAAATAATATAATATGTAGATTACTCGAAATTAATATTGACGATTATTCGAATTCGTATGTGTTCAAGTCGTTTATAAAAAAAAAAAAAATGATTTTTCAGTAATTTAACTATATCGTTTATTATAATTTCGACGCGTTTAATCTTTATTTTTATTGTTTTAGATCCTGAGCTAAGCGACAAATGTGTTGATTTTATAATGTTGTGTGTGTGTTTTTTTTTTGTCTGTCATCACGTTTTAGGGCAGCAAAAGTGCTCCGATTTTCTTCGTCAGCATCTTTTCTGATAGAAAAATGAATTTAGTTGGTACTTTGAGGGAGGGATTAAAAGTAAAAATTTCTCAATGGTATTGAAACTCGTCGAGAAAAACGGGAATTTTTTGCAAAGCAAAATTTTGACAAAATCGATTTTTATTTTTGATGCAACAAAAAAAAAAATAATAATAATCGTAGATACATGAAGTTTTCACGAAATGTTAATATAAGCGATTTCTACACACAATAAAATTTTCAAAATGTTTTGAATTTCTTTGAGCTATTTATAGGCATAATCAATTTTTGGTTTTTTTTTTTTTTATTACTATTAATAAAATTTTTTTCAATCTGTCAATTATACTTGTAGGGGAGTTTGCATCTCTTAATGTAATTTATTATATCACATATATATATATATATATATATTATATATGTATATTGTATATTAATCGTTTTTTGCAAGAAAAATAAAGATTATTATTATTATTAGTTTTATATACGTTTTATATAATTTATTCCATTGTTCGTCTTTTAGTGGATAAACTACTACTTTGTTTGATAAGAACGTTAACTCAGGAATGCTGCTTTTATACGATTATCTAGTATTATTATACTGCATAAACTAAATATATTATAGTATTATAATAATGCACTTAAAATCGTCCATTTTTCAAGTAATAAGATGATGATGATGATGATGATGATGATGATGATGATGATGATAATAATATAGTATAATTATATCGCCGGAACTTAACTCGATGAATGTAAGGTTCTTATCGACAAAAGAGTTTTTGGCGTAGCTTGCGTTAGAAAATAAAATACTTTTTTACGTCATTTACTACAACCTAAAGCCACGTCGTGTGCCGTGTAGTGTTGATCAAATCGCATTCCAATTGGACGTTACTTTTTTGGTATCCTATGTAATAACCGAGTTGTAACCGAACATACCGAGAATTTGATTCCAATTCAACTTTTAAACAAATATGGTTACCAGTTATGACCATGATTGCTACTACGCACGGCACACGACGTAGCTGACAGCTAGTGTGTTCGGCTTAAACGTTGCACAATAATTGTTTGCGTTTATTGCAGTTATTTAGAAATAAAACGTTGTACAACTTTTGTGTTTATCGTTAAAAATTGTAATGAGGGGAATACGGAATATAATAAAATATTCTTGGATTGATTGGTATGATAAAAAAAAAATAATAAATCGTGTGGAATAAATATTTCTACGGGACCAATATCACAACTTTTAAACAATAAATGGATATCAAATTATTTCGTTTAATGATAATATTCTATATTATATTGTTAATCGTTACGTTTTGTTTTGTGATATTAAATTGTTTTTGTTTACCGTTTTCCGTTTTATAATTACGTTTACAAATTTCATTCGTTTTTTTTTTTTCTCGTTACCTATTATGACGTTTGCATGGCCCAAGTTTCCGGACGAAACGTATAACACTATCCATTACGGCGCCAAAGACATATTTTTCCGGTGTAGGGCTAAGACATAATTTTACCCACCCTCCCCTTCTAAAACTCAAAACTGAATGGTCCTTTTTTTTTGGTCATATTAATTGTTCATAGAGGTAAATATTAATATACCAAGAAACAGGTGTCATGAGTGTTGGAAGTAGCTTACGCTTTTAAGGAAAGTGATTAAGTCACTGAATTTAATCATAAAAGTGACCTATAACTGACCTACCTATATAAGTATTTTTTCTAACAACTTTTTACTGTTATTAAATATTTTTATTTTAATATTGTTCTTCACTTATTTTCAATGTAAGGTGAGACTACTTGTATGTATATGACTGCCATAGGGTTGGGCGCCATTGCGCGGAATACCCATGTATAAGATAAATCGTCAAACACTATCACATGAGTATGACGGCATTGATATTCCAGTACTCATTGCATAAGGTTTGGGTTGAACTTATTGAAGAACCGATAGAGAAAACAGAACACGAAAGACATCCGAACAGAAGGGTATACCTGTCTACTCGTTTGTATTCCGCTTTAATTGATAGCCAGTAACTTCCGAGGAAGCTTTCGATTCGCCTTAAAAACGGAGTAATCCATAATTTATGTCTCGTAAAAATAACACCGTTTATAGTTGTAGGTAGTTATCTCGCCCGAGTTTATAGTCTGCTGTTATCATCGTTTAACTACAGATTTTTATTTTCTCAGACGACGTTATGCGATAATATTATACACCAATACGTCTGCGCGTATAAAGCGAAATAGATAAAACCGTAATCCCCGACTTGGAGGCATTTTGTACCTATAAAAATTATTTTAATATCAAACGTTCGTAAAATATCTCCTCTGCAGACGAACGCTTTTAACTTGTATTAGATTTGCAGAGTGTACGTCCTAATATTATTATATACAATCATTAAAATGCATTAAAGAAAATTGGATATTGCCACGTAGCCCATAAATAACCGCAAGGCAGGTTAAAAGTATACAGGATGATTCATTAAGCGTAAAACACTCATTATATCAAAAAGTATTCACTTTTTTTTTAAAATTATTTTTCTTTTAAAATTTTAGATCTACGCCGTTCTAGAATTATATAATTGTTTAATATTTTTCACCCTATTATATTTATTAGGTAAACCACCATTAACTTTTGATTTTCAAACGGCAATCCATGCTAAAAATATCATAATTATTTAGTAAGGTTTTTTTTCTTATAAATCATCACGTTCAAATTTTCATTTTTCGTTAATTCGTTGACGAGATAGAGCTCCTCAAAGTTGGGCAGTTTTGGGAGGTATTTGTGTGTAAATGTGTTATACCTAGTCAGTACCGCAGGCCGCAGCAATTGGCATTTTTGTGCTCCAGCGTAAAAGATAATACATTTTTCAAATCAATTCAGTAAGTACAGTAGGTAAGCTCGTGTTGTGCCACTGGTCTATGATATTACTTATCGCTTATAAAGACCAGAAGTTATATGTAATAAATTCGATACCGTTATTATAGCGAGTATCTACAAAGATTATCAGTTATCACCGATATACCTAGTGGTCGAACGATACCGAGTTTATTACTTATAGCTTTTGGTTTTTGTAATTAATAAGTAATGCTATGACCAATGTCGCAAACACCTTCAGTAAAGCGGCGATCTGCGCAAAGCCTACCAAATGAGCATTATAAAATACATTTGGGGGCACAAATTAAGTTTACAGTACTCATTGAATTGATCTGAAAAATGCAATATCCTTTACCCTAGGGCATACAAATCTTAGTTGTTGTGGTGTCTACCGACTGGGTATAACATTTACACATATACACACAAATACCTCTGGAAACCACCTGACTTTGAGGAGTTATATCTCGTCGACGGTTAAACGAAAAATGAAAATTTTAACGTGATAATTCATAAGAAAAAAAACCTTACTAAATCATGACATTTTTAGTATGGGTTGCCATTTGAAAATCAAAAGTCAATAGTGGTTTACCTAATAAATATAAGGGTGAAAAATATTGAACAATTATATAGTTCTAGAACGGCGTAGATCTAAAATTTTGAAAAAAAATTTAAAAAAAAAAAGCGAATACTTTTCGAGATAACGAGTGTTTTACGCTTAATGAATCACCCCGTATAGTTACATAGTGATATCAGCTGTTTGATGATAAAATATTGCCGTCTAAACGTACCACCTATACAGTAACGTTTTTACATAAAGTCACTGTCATTCATCTGCAGTTATACAATATATATTGTTTTAATTTAAAAGTATTACTATACGACGGCGGCATTATTGTAATATAATATATCGTCGTATATTATGATACGGTTTTTAAATCACAAAACGACTTTGGTTTTAATGCCGCGAAACGCGCGGTTGTTCGCAAATGAAAACCCATTCATTTCGGACAATGGATTGTTTTATTTCCGTTTTGTGTTTTGATGTATCAAAATCCAATTTTAAACCACCGTTTCCAAAACAAACGGATAATGTTCGCGTGCATAATGCGACAGCGGCGGCGTTTTGGGTACCGATGAAAGCCGATCATTGTGCTTTTCTGGTACTCGTCCCTAATACAATTAAAACTGCCCACTATAATACGGACTTCATAAAATTGGATTGCGTGAAGTATATGTAGTTATATACGGGGTGTAACAGAAAGATGTAACAAATGAAATAACTTGTGTTCAAATCAATGTTTTTTCATATAATTAATAAAAAAATTTAAATTTTCACGATGAAAATATTCCTTAAAGTGCAATCGGTGATTTTGTAAATTTTTTTCAAGTTTACAAAAATTCTTAGAAAAATAAATCTATAATAGTCATTGTACTTAGTTATCGGCAATAACTGATGATAGTGGTTTATTTTCTTATGATAAAGGAGAAAATAATTCAAATTTCCAAAAACTTCAACAATTTTTAGAAAATAAACGATTGCATTCTTAGAAACATTTTCACCATAAAAAGTTTTCTAAAAATCGTATTTACTACAAATATTTACAAATTGGCTATTTTACATTTTTCAAAAAGAATTTTATCAAATTTTAAGTTTTTTATTTTTTCACTATTAAAAAATAAAAACATTTATATATATATATTATACATGTAGCACAAGCGTCTATTAATTATATGAAAAAAAAAAATGAAAAAATATTGGTTAGAACTCAAGTTATTCCATTTGTCATATCTTTCTGTTACACTCTGTATATTATACCAAAGTTTAAACAAAAATGAGTTGTTTATTATGATCACAATGCAGTAGTCGGAAGAGAGCGGGTCCCTCGTCTTTGAAAATCGAAAGTTTTTATTTGCGTTTTTTTTTTTTTTAAAAATAAAAAGAATGAAAGAGAATAATAGTGTACAATATTTTGAATTATGCATTCGAATCTAATTGCTCAGAGTTTTTACGCACAAAAGTTTTCTATTTAGTCCTTTGTACATTTAATCCGACCGTTACACCCAGTTTCATTTCATTTTTAATTTAAAAACTCGATATAATTAATACAATAAAATTCATTACATCATGTGGATCAGTATGGCGTATTACAATAATTCAACTGTGGTTTGAATTAACATTATTAAAAAAAAAAAAACTATTAACGATCAAAAAAATAAAAATAAATAATCTTCATTGTTTTAATTATAATTTATAATCGATGTTGATTTTAAGGGTTTTGGGTTCGGCAAACATATTATCTACCATCGTGTTTATTTAAAATAATGTATTAATGGTATACATTATACGCGTATGCACATTTAAATTATCTGCTCAGACTTCTCATGTTTTGATGGAAATATTATTTTTATCATTTTGCTCGTGATGAAATTTCCGATAAGCAAATAAAAAATAATATGTTGAATAAAATTCAATTTCCAATAAGATTCAATAACGTTCAAAAGTAATTAATCTTTGCGTAATTTTTTTGCCGTACTTAAATTTATCTCCCCTCGAATTAAAATTAACAAACAGTGTTTGACTATTAATTGCTTAATACGATGAAAATAAAATATGTGCGAACACCCAGCATCATGTTTAATGCGTCTGCGGGTATTTTATACAATTTATTAGGTACTATGAAAGAAAAAAATAATGACAAGGTAATAATTACATATTTACATTTAAAAGTTATTTTTAAATATTATCAAACGCCAAAATGCACACGTACCAAACTATTAAAATAAAATACACCAATGTAGTTTATAGATTGTGTATAACTGTACCATCCTAAGGAAGAATGCCGTAAGTTTCCTTCATGTCATTTTAAGAAAATTTAATTCTTATGTTAATTAATTTTTGGTAGTTCTGTTTTCATGAATATAATATTTTTCAAAGTAAAATATGTAATTCCTTATGGAAATACACCTGATGAATGTAATGGAACTATTAAATTTTATTATCCATTTTTATTTCACCAAGATATCCTTGTTTTTATGTTCATAATAAACACATTATTATAATTATTTACTTGGCAAAAACGCCGTAATTATTCTGGTTACGGGTTTTTTATGTGGCATACCAAAATGTACCGATCACTAACGATTGAAAAAATATCGCCGTACATTATCCACATTAATTTTTAGTTATAATTTATAACACAATTTAAATGTCATTACAATGTCTTTATCTTGAAATCAAAGTTAATAATATATATATAAAAAAAATAAAATAATAATTCAAATTTAATTAGTTATTGATTACAAATCGTTATATTTTACCAATCTATATATAATAATAATTTTAATTTACATTTAATTAATTATTGATTGTATTATACCATTATATTTTCTCAAAATTGTTTCCTATTATGTGGAAGAATTTGACTCAAATTCGAAAGAACAATAAAAATTATTATTATACGTGGGACGTGCAGGTACGGATAGCGATGAGAATTATAAATATTAGGTTGGAAATCGTAATTCGTTCAAGTCATTTATATGCTTGCTATGGGCTTTTGTTCTAAATGGGTTATAGATGATTATGACCACCCAAAAATTATTCATGCTATAAAAATAAAATCCAGTCAAACTTTTTGGATTGCTGAAAACACGAATCCTTTAATGTATTTTAATCTGGAGACGAATTATGACAGGGTCGCAGATAAGGGGAATGAAAGGGTTAGATCTCCCCCCCCCCCCGAGAACCTTTGATATTTGATCAAATATTATTCCCAGCTACCACTGCACTCGAAAATATAGTGAATATTTGGTATTTTGTGTGCAGGAAAATGTCCTAATTACGCCAGTGAATTAAAATAATATCATAATAAACGGCGAAGAATGAAATACATAGGGCAGTGAATGGGGTAAGCTTCTAATTATAATCACCCCTCGATAGGGGGTGATTATAATTCTATTGTTATTGGTATATTATGCTTTAAAAATTTAAATAAGAGATTTTACCGTCAGTCGTGTCAGTCATGTCAGCCTACATTGTTATTTTGCAGTACAATAGCAATGCACCTAATTATTGTGCACTGCTAAGCTTTTTAATCGAATACCATATTGGTTAACACTAAACACAAATAACCCCTTAGGCCTACGGTTATGGTAATATTATTATGCCAAACCATAACTGAAATGATGGTATACTAAATGTTCAATCGTTTATTAGTGATTACGGTGGGTTAAACTCATCTTGTAGATAACTATTATTGTCCACATGGTCTATATAAAAGCGCCGAGGCTGATGAAGCACGTCATTTGGAATATTGACAATTCATTAGGTATGCTTATATGTAATTTATAATAACAATAATCTTTATTACGGATTAAATTCCAATTACAATTACAAATAATATTTGATATACAGCGAATTAACAAACAATATTAGTAATAATAATACACGAAGAAAAAAAAATAAATAAGTAAAATGAACATAAAATTCCGTTAAAACTGATAATAAGTTTTGTAAGTATTTTGTAAATAAGAAGAAAACTTATCTAGTGTAAAAAACAAATCAAAATTTATTACAGTATTACTTGTAGACATTAAAATGTTAGCAGGGCTATGTAACATAATATATTTATGATTAACATTTGACAGATAAAATAAGGGTTTGTTTCTAGAATTGATTGAATTTACTTTAAAATTTAATTGTTCAAGGAGTTCCGGACAATCAATCATGTTATGTAATAATTTGAACAAAAATTTTAAGTTCAGAGTATAGTATCTATTTTTTAAAAAATTAATTTAAAAAAAAATCACCTGTTGTATACGGCGCTTACTAGTTGGGTCCCAGATTCCAATTATTTACCAATTAGGTCCCGTGTAAAAAACCCTGCTGTACTAGTTGGGTCCCAGAAAATAAATATTTTCCTTCCCATTTTTACAGACTCAGGACTGTCTAATAACATTTATAGTTATTATAAATATGGTTAAAAATATTTTTTTCTAAAGTTTATAATTTTATTTTCATGATATACAATCGTCATTAATAGTTAATAAGTTAATAATTGGGTTGAAATGTATACGATACTAATTTAACAAATTTGTAGCAATTAATTTTTCCTAATATTTTATTTCTTTACGAGATCTTCCTTAGATATTATATAGTTTCTCCTTCTTCCTTTGGACTTTTCATTTTAATATAAACGTCGATTTGAATATTTTTTCAAAACGTGTATAAATTGAAATATATTTGGGTGAGCAGAATAAAACATGGAATTGAAGTGTGAATGAAAGGATTCACACGCGTTTGTAGTTCTTATTGTACTTGGCTTAAATTCAGACCATTAATTTGGAGGGAACTTTGCGTCAGGGCGAATATAGCTTTTTAATAAATATTCCGTAAATTTTTGTAATCGTTCGTTAACTGGCTGAATACTTATTAAATAATTTGTATAACAGTTTTCAACTTCATTTGGTGGTAAGAATGGAAGTCCAAAAAAAAATGTTTAGGTAATTACCTAACTCTTTGTTTTTTTTTTATAATCACCACTTAATCCTAGATTTTGGATCTTTCACCACCAATTTTGGCCTAGATGAAATCTACAACCTTTAATATTTATTTGTAACCATACTGTTAATAGAGCTTTGTGAATTACTACTTCAAAATCAACATAAACAATTTCAGGTATAAAATTGAAATTTCGTTTATTGCATTCATTAAGAATATGTGTAAAAGTTTGTGAATAACAATTTGTACTCTTAGAAGGTAGCAAACAATATATAATAGGAATATAGAGGTTGTTGCGAGTAATACGAATAGTGAACATTTGTGTAAATATTTTACAACAACTTTTAAATGTACCATCAATATAAATTGTATTATATTTACATATAAATTTTAATTTTTCAGTTGTTGAAAATATAATTATATTATTTACACTATCATTAATTAACAAAAAGTCTTTTTTTACGATTTGTTTTTATTTTAAAATCGATTAATGTTTTATGAATACCGCTTAAACTTTTAGGAATACTCGGTTGAATACTTTTTCTAGCATAGTGCATATTTTTTTTAATTTAAGTACAATCGTTATGTGTTAGAGTTTCTATATCGTTTTTTAATTCATTATGCAACAATTTTGATGGTCTTTCACAAGGATTTTCTTGTGCTTTTCTTTTTAACGAGTTACTTACTGTCTGTTGGTTAAAATATTTACTTCGTCAGGTTCATGATTGTGTGAGATGTTGTTTTCAATAATTATATCATTTTCACTTTTATAAAAAGATTTATATGTTCTTTTTACACATCGCCATCGTTCGATATCATTTTTTAGACATTTATGAAATGAAAATTTAAAACCATCAATAACATTAATACACTAGTCTTTTTCACTGAACACAATATTACGAGACTTGTCCATTATGTATGAAATGTGAACACATATCAGTGTAGTTCAACGAATTTTATTACTACGATAAGATATTACTATTTTTATACCTAATCAGTGTATAATTCAATTTTCAATGGAAAGTACATTATACATATTATATTCGCTTATTATATGATTTAATAAATAATTATACAATTATTTGTACCCAATTCGTACAAAATTTAAAACTTATATTATTTTCGGACTCAACTCGAATGCACCCGTTGTATCATATTCCAAATGAGAGATTCTTTCAACAATACATTTATACAACAGATACCTTGAAAAATTATTTTGAATTGAGTAAAGGCTCGTATTTTGACCGATATTGTATATGTGCCATTATTAAAGAAGCATATTCTAACTAAGACTTAACTAATGAAAAATATAAAAATTTTAATGCCGCATTATCGTTAAAATCTATACATAGGTCTATACATCTTAAAAGACTTGATTTCATAAATGATTTATTTCAAATACTTTAATAATTGTTTTTTATTGTTAGCTAAATCCCTTTTCAGAATAATGCTTTTTCATTATTACCCACCTTCTAAAGTGAAATTATGTAATAATTATTTAATAATTCATGTAGATACTTAAATATTTATTTTATTTTACAATTTGTTGTTTTTTTTTTTATATAAAATAATTTTTATTGTTATTAATAAAACTCTGAAAATTACAATAAGCCAATAAACATTCATTAGTCATTACGGTTTGTGCGAAATGGAAACAATTTGCATAATATGCTGGAATGCTACATGGTCTAGTGATAACAAATTTGATTTAAGTCGTCAAAAGTCTCTCTGTGCTCATATCCGCAATACAAATAAAACTATAATATAATTAATTTTTGTGAACCATAATATTATCGTACATAATATGGCGTATAATATGGTCAATAATAATAAAATCGTATAATTTATGTACTAATGGAAGTGATTTATCGAATTATCGAACCATTTCTATTAAAAAGTGTCTCATGAAAAAACACGAACCTTTTCATACTAGGCCCACGACAAGTGTCCAAGCAACTGAATTTAATCATAAAAATGACCAAAAAGTGACTTTTATGAGTATGTTTATAATAAAATAATAAAATAATGATAAAAAAAATTATTTTAATCATTTTCTTTAAATATTTTTCTCTCCTTGTTTTAAATTTGTAGCGACCGCAGCTACACCCAGTAATGAGCGCCACCGTACGTACATACAACATTATATTTTAATAATAATTTAATGTATAAAAGGTTAGGTTAGGTTAGGTTATTCTACCGAGAGGTATCGTACTGAACGTTCGAGCACGTTTGAAACACCCGATGGATCGGTGCCCAACGGTTATTGCAACTCTCGTAAACATAATAATAATATAATTATAATACATTTGTAGCTGTCGCCGTACTCGGTTTTACTGTAAAAACTCATAAGACAACAAATGGTGATGGGGGGAGAGAGGGGGGAGGGTAGTCGTCCCGCCCGGCCGTGCCAATAATAATAATATAAACGAACGGTTTTCCGACTCGCTGTAGCCGGAGAATGCAAATTTTATTTAAGTCGGTTTTGTTTTTGCAAACCTGAAATCAAAAGAAATCGCCATGCGAACTATTCTCGTTGGCTCTTGGGAATAAGCCATGAAACGTTTCAGAAATTTGTACGTTTCACAAGAAAACACTGCTTAGGAATTTCTGACTCTTGGGCGTGACACATGTATCAAAAAATTGTATATTTAAAAACGTGTGACGATTTTTTTTTTTTTTTAGACAAACCTTTCGAGAAGCGACGGATTGACTTTGGGAACTAAAATATCATAATACAATGTATTATATAAATACCCATAACTGCAGCCGGAGACTCGTTTGCAATCGATCACACCGAGCGGCGTTGGACAGCCAGTGCGGGCGACGAGACGTTTTCGAAAAAAACGTGGCGATAAAAAATGCAATAAAATGAATAAATTATCAGTTTCGTTGGAAGTTGCGTTCATAAATATTGCCGTGGGTACGCCGAAGTTCGTTTAATGTAAGTCGTAACGAATTTGATCAAAAACACATAGCGTGCATATTATAATAAGTAAGGAAAAAAACCCGGAGAAGTACACTGCTATGTACAACGCAAGACGTGCCAAGTGTAAATCTGTCAATCAGCGTAGGTCAGTGTTTCTCAACATTTTCGTAATGGCGACCTACAAATTAATTTACTATTCGTTGGTTACGCGACCCACCCCAACCACACTAAGAAAAAAAAATGTGATAATATAGTATTAGTTGTTTTTATTATAAGCAATTTTATCGTTGAATTTTAATACAATACAATACTGAATAATAATTATGTTTGAAATAAAGACTATTTTTAAATTAAAATGTGTAGGTGACATAAATATTATATAAATTAAACTTGAAATAAAATATAAAAAAATACAAAAAAAAAAAAAAAATGCTATAATATTATTGTAATAATAAAATAATTGTACAATATTGCTGATTTTAGACTTGGTGTGACCGCTGATTCTGGATGTTGTTGGCCCAGTGTTGATCACAACAAGCTAAATTTATTAAGATAAATAATTAATTATCTTTTATCTTATATAGATAAATTTGAAAATGTGTATACGATGTGCTATCATAAATAAACAATTCCGTCATCTTAATTAAATCATCTAGATAGATAAATGTTAAATATAATATATTTTTTTTTTTAAATAACTAATTTAAGTAGTAAATAAAAGATGAGAGCCACTAGATGAAATCAAAATAATAGTTATAAAATACAAAATATGCATAAATCAGAAAAATGAAATTTATATGGATTTTCCAAAAGTTTACATGGGTAAATCGTAAAAATATTATTGTTATGTTTTATGACTTTATGTACAGCTAGACATGCAGTCGCGCACACAAAAGTATTGTATTAATTTTTGTGTAATTATAAATCACTATGAAATAGAAAAAAAAATACAAGTCACTTGTTGCATAATATTTTCCACTGGAGTGCGATTTCAGATAAGCTGATATGCATGTCATGTTGTGCCATTTAATCTATTTCTTTGTTTTGTTTCTTAATAATGGCTATGGTAGAAAATCCTTTTTCGCATAAATAAGTGGTAGGGAAAAGTAATAAAATTTAATAATTGTAATAAAATAATACAAACGTTACTAAAAATATATTGATATATATATATATATATATGTCCAATATTCTACAGCGTAGAATCTACAATACTAGCGAGTCTCCACGTTATTATTATACGCAAAGTTATCAAATAAAACACAACTTAAGCATTTATAAATTTACGGCTAAAATTATTTTCATATATTTATTTATGGGTTACTAGTACCCATAAAAAATATTTTGCGACCCAATTTTTGGTTGATAAACACTGATATAGGTGACTATAACAGAGCCCATCCCTTAAATTTAAATTAAATTTCAATTTAATGATAAATCATTATATTGATATAATATAGTAAGTCCTCTCGTTATTTCTCGAATCTAAAATTGTGCATGTACATTTTTGATATTTTTCCGTTACTGAAAGATAAACTAATGAAGAATCTCCTATTCAATTTTCAAACTTTAAATATTTAATATTGTATACATTTTAACTACGAAATAGTTTTTAAATGTTGATGATTTTTTTTAAACTTTATATGCTTTAAATAATTGTAAAAACGGTTTACAAAGAACCTAGTGTTCAGTTTTCTAGCTTTTTAATTAAAAATAAAAAAAAACATTTTATCATACATAAATCGAAAAAAAAATTTAAAGAACCTCGACAATTTCAAATAAATACCATTAAAAAGAGCAAAACATTTTGAAAATTGTAAATATCTTGTCTAATTAATGCTAATATGGATATCTTTTTGGTGAAAATTTTATTGTTGAAATCATTCACTGTCACTATAGTATATTTTTATCAATTTTATAATTTATTATTAATTTTTTAAACCACGATTGGTTAAAACGTTATTTCATGAATGAGTATAGAAATAAGCGTAGCATCAAAGACATCGATCCTATCTATAGTAGTACAATATAATATAATGTTTTGTTTCAAATTTATTAAACGGTCACATTTAATAAATCAGTGTTTCCCAACCTGGAGTGAGTGTATACGTTGCTGCACATGCAGTTATCATGAAATAAAATTTGTATTTATTAAATTATTTTAAAATAGTTTTAACGTTTTACAAAATAATTGTATAGTTTATTTGCACAGCAGTATACAAAAAGAGGCGATAGTTTTTTTCAATTTATAGGAGGGGGCGCGACATTTTTGAAAATCTACAAAGGGGGCATAAATGTATTAGAAGTGGTTGGGAACCACTGCCCTAAATCGAATGATATTCTGGATCAGCGGACAGTCGTTGATGTCAAATTTGACTCTCCCGAAATCGAACTCCGCGGCGTGGTTAGTGGTTATATTGCGGTTACAACAATAAATAATTATAATTCAATCGATGTTTCTAGCAGCACGGGAACGTCGTGGTCGGTATTTCACTGCCGTCGCGAATAATAATTGAGATTATTATTATATTGTCTGCACACCTATAAATCACGAGGCACGAGTCGATGACAAAATATGGCGTAATAGTTATGTGCTGTGCAAATTCAAACAATGGCTGTGACTTGTCAGATCATATTTTTTTCCGTCGTCATACTATTGCGACCACACGACATCTCAAAGACATCACATTCCCAATAATAATAATATTATTATTATTATTATTATATGTTGTCACCGACAATCTACGTACATAATATTAGATTGTATCATAATATAGTTTCGGTATTCTACACGTTATATCCGTGAAAATAGTTTTGTTTTTTTGTTGTTTCTTAGACAAGCAAATAATACGAGGTGATTTTGTGAGCAAACTCACCACCGTTTTCTACGCAGTATATATTTTATTCAAATTTTCGTTTTAAGAATTTTCAAATACACTCAATAAGATCATATATTTTCAAATTTCTAATATTTTTTTTGCACCACTTAATGAGTGTCTTGTGACGATATAAACTTCTATTTTTCAATCGAGAATCTTCTCCTTTTTTACTGCAAATCATTCATTAAATCAATTCATAAACCAAAATGCTAATGAGTACAATTTCTGAGTTATTAAAACGCTTATACTATAATAATAATAATAATAATAATATTTAAAAATAGTTTTACAAAAATATAAGCTGTATTATTATGTAATTTTATATGTAATATTTATTATACTTGAGCCATTTTTATAAAATATGTATAGATCAATAAAACAATAGCTATTTCTAACATTTTCAAATCATCTAAGCCCCACATCTACTTAACCCATTGTCACAGACATATTATCCTCATAGTACTTACACAAAGTTATATAAATCAAAATCCACTCGTTCAAATTACGATTAAGATACATCAAAATTCTTAAAAAAATAAAATCTGAATAATCAATAGTAAAAAAAAAGGCGAGATCCTATTTGAAGAACAGAAGTTTGTGGTGTCACAAGATCATTCTTAATAAGTACTATAAAAAAATCTCAAGTATTCGAAAATATTATGGTCTTCGATCGTATTGAAAAATTTCAAAAATCAGAATTTGAGTGTGTGCATGATTTAAACATAAAAATAGGGAGAGCGTACTTAAAAATCACATTATATAGTATAATTTATTATTAATTTTTAACGTATACAATACTTATGTGTGCGTGTCTGAAAGATTTGACAATTTTACGCTGAAATTACGTACGTTTAAATAATATGACGTCACAATATAATATTACACATACACACCCTGTAAGTGTATACATTGTTATGTTGTTATGTATAACGATTCGGAAGAGAGTTGAAATGACAATGTGTATTAATCCACTATAGACCGCGTGTGCAACACGTTACAATGTAATATTTTATATATCTGCCTATATAATAATATATATATATATAAGTGTCATTATCTGCTGCTGATGCAGTGCGATGTGTTTTGTACATCAAATATAAATGGCCGAAACGTAAATGCACAGCACCGTATCACTGCACCCGCGGGGCTGCGAAGCGTAAATGTTTCAATCTTAGAAGGAAATATTCCCATTTTTCCTTAATTTTTTTTATTGGTTTTGGAATTTTCGAAATTCATTTCTCGAAAATACCGACCAGATTCACGTTCCTACCATAAAAGATACCGATGAAGAAAATCGAAGCATTATTTCGACTAGGTACTTATCGTATATATACAGACAAAAACCACACAGTGCTGTAAAATGAATGCACAATTCGCTCCGTTCAGAATCTAAAATTTTGCAAATAAATTTTTGAATTTTTTACGTTTTTCTAAGAAAAACTTACATTTTCATATGTTCTATCCAATTTTCAAGTCTTAGATATTGAACACTGTATATATCTTAACTTCAAAAGAAATTTTTAAATGTTGATAATTTTTTTTTAACTATTTATATGCTTTAAAAAAATTGACTCAACATTTTCAAATAGATGCCACGATACAATGTAATATTGTATATATCTGCCTACCTATATAATAATATATAAAAGTGTCATTAGCTGCTGCTGCTGCAGTGTGATGTGTTTTGCACATCAAATATAAATGGGCCAAACGTAAATGCACAACACCATATCACTGCACCCGCGGGACTGCGAAGCGTAAATGTTTCAATCTCAGAAGAAAATATTCCCATTTTTCCTTAATTTTTTATTAGTTTTTTCCCGACTTTTTTTTAATAACAATTGCGAATTTTCGGAATTGAATTCTCAAAAATACCGAACGGATTCACTTTCCTACAAGAAAAGAAGAAAATCGAAGCATTGTTTCGACTACTTATCGTGTGTAGTCCCGTGATTCTCGACCGGTGTGTGCGCGGTGTGTGTCGTCAAAAAAGTGTTCATTCCTATTGTAATAAAACAGTAATGGTAAGTGTAATAATTTAAATAGGTTTGTTATAATTGTTACTTTTTCAAAAACCCATTAATTATTTTAAGTGTATCGCTATTTTTCTAAGTAAGGGTGTCATCGTAAAAACAAAAGATTCACACATCGTTGTAAAATCAGTGTGTTCTCCGCACCGTTCAGAATCTAAAATTGTGACCACTCGAAAGAGAATCGAAATGACAATTCGTATTACTCTACCCATAGATCGCGTGTACAACACGACACAACATAATATTGTAAATATCTACCTATATAATGTATGTAGAAGTGTTAGTAGGTGCTGCTGCAGCGTGATAATGTTTTGCACATCGAATATAAATGGCCGAAACGTAAATGCACACCGTATCACTGCACCCGCGGGACTGCGGAGCGTAAATGTTTCAATTTTAGAAGTTCAAAAAAAAAAAAACGTATATAAATCCATAGTCGCGATGCGTTTCGTATGGTCTATTGTCGTCTACTTTTCTGAATCAACGGACCGACGACGGTGTAAGCCGCAGGCAGGGGCGTTCTACCCTCCCTCTCGGCCCCTTTTTTCTCGTACAAGATACATTATATTATGCATATGATAAAGCGTCGAATGTATAACCGCATTATAACAAGATCTGAGAATATTCAAAAACATCATATCTGATCCGCCCCTTTCAAAAAAAAAACTGAACACTCCACTGTAAACCGCGGGTTACCAACGACGAGAATAATACGACGTATAATAACTCTGACGAACGACTTGAGTTCTCCATGCATAAAGTTTTCCGACGATAGACAGGCAGGGACAAAGCTTGTGTGCAGTTGTAGAGCAGCGTTCCTCGATCTTTTTTGATTTCGCGACCCCCAAAATAGGTGGAAAATAAAGTCAGTCGCCTCACGACCCATCCCCCATCCCCATCTCTTATAATTAAAACTGATTCAAGCTTTTATCCGTTTTACCTACAGTTACAAAATATATTATAATATCATTAACCATTAACGAAACAAATGACTAGTATATTCGAGTGTGGATTTATTAATCGGTCTCGGAAATCCCAAAATAATTTACTTTTATGCGTTTTCAATGTCGAACCACGGCTAAGCAAACATTTGAGTATAAAACAATCGCAAATATCACATTAATATTTTATTATTTTACTTTATTCTTTATGGTTTCC